>JASFYC010000633.1:0-559000 GCA_030412335.1 Botrylloides violaceus | reverse complement strand
AACGGACTTCTTTCCAAAATAAAGAAGCCACGTCAATGAGAATGAATGCATTAGCGTTTAAGTAACTGACAGACTCTGTTCGATATAGTCTTATCGCGCTAAAGTCGAGGTATTTGGATGAAATCGCATTGTTACGGAATGCCAAAATAACGGACTTCTTTCTAAAATAAAGAAGCCACGTCAATCAGAATGAATGCATTAGCGTTTAAGTAACTGACAGACTCTGTTCGATATAGTCTTATCGCGCTAAAGTCGAGGTATTTGGATGAAATCGCATTGTTACGGAATGCCAAAATAACGGACTTCTTTCCAAATTAAAGAAGCCACGTCAATGAGAATGAATGCATTAGCGTTTAAGTAACTGACAGACTTTGTTTGATATAGTCTTATCGCGCTTAAGTCGAGGTATTTGGATGAAATCGCATTGTTACGGAATGCCAAAATAACGGTTTTCTTTCCAAAATAAAGAAGCTATGTCAATGAAAAGAATGCATTAGCGTTCAAGTAACTGACAGACTCTGTTCGATATAGTCTTATCGCGCTAAAGTCGAGGTATTTGGATGAAATCGCATTGTTACGGAATGCCAAAATAACGGACTTCTTTCCAAAATAAAGAAGCCACGTCAATGAGAATGAATGCATTAGCGTTTAAGTAACTGACAGACTCTGTTCGATATAGTCTTATCGCGCTAAAGTCGAGGTATTTGGATGAAATCGCATTGTTACGGAATGCCAAAATAACGGACTTCTTTCCAAAATAAAGAAGCCACGTCAATGAGAATGAATGCATTAGCGTTTAAGTAACTGACAGACTCTGTTCGATATAGTCTTATCGCGCTCAAGTCGAGGTATTTGGATGAAATCGCATTGTTACGGAATGCCAAAATAACGGACTTCTTTCCAAAATAAAGAAGCCACGTCAATGAAAAGAATGCATTAGCGTTTAAGTAACTGACAGACTCTGTTCGATATAGTCTTATCGCGCTCAAGTCGACATATTTGGATAAAATCGAATTGTTACGAAATGCCAAAATAACGGACTTTTTTCCAAATTAAAGAAGCCACTTCAATGTAAATGAATGCATTAGCGTTTAAATTACTGACAGACCCTGTTACAGAATTTGTTAGATGTAGTCTGATCGCGCTCAAGTCGAGATCTTTGGATAAAATTGCATTGTTACGGAATGCAAAAATAACGGACTTCTATCCAAAATAAAGAAGCCACGTCAATCAGAATGAATGCATTAGCATTTAAGTAACTGACAGACTCTGTTCGATATAGTCTTATCGCGCTGAAGTCGAGGTATTTGGATGAAATCGCATTGTTACGGATTGCCAAAATAACGGACTTCTTTCTAAAATAAAGAAGCCACGTCAATGAGAATGAATGCATTAGCGTTTAAGTAACTGACAGACTCTGTTCGATATAGTCTTATCGCGCTAAAGTCGAGGTTTTTGGATGAAATCGCATTGTTACGGAGTGCCAAAATAACGGACTTCTTTCCAAATTAAAGAAGCCACGTCAATGTGAATGAATGCATTAGCGTTTAAGTAACTGACAGACTCTGTTCGATATAGTCTTATCGCGCTAAAGTCGAGGTATTTGGATGAAATCGCATTGTTACGGAATGCCAAAATAACGGACTTCTTTCCAAAATAAAGAAGCCACGTCAATGAGAATGAATGCATTAGCGTTTAAGTAACTGACAGACTCTGTTCGATATAGTCTTATCGCGCTCAAGTCGAGGTCTTTGGATGAAATCGCATTGTTACGGAATGCCAAAATAACGGACTTCTTTCCAAATTAAAGAAGCCACGTCAATGTGAATGAATGCATTAGCGTTTAAGTAACTTACAGACTTTGTTTGATATAGTCTTATCGCGCTCAAGTCGAGGTATTTGGATGAAATCGCATTGTTACGGAATGCCAAAATAACGGTTTTCTTTCCAAAATAAAGAAGCTATGTCAATGAAAAGAATGCATTAGCGTTCAAGTAACTGACAGACTCTGTTCGATATAGTCTTATCGCGCTAAAGTCGAGGTATTTGGATGAAATCGCATTGTTACGGAATGCCAAAATAACGGTTTTCTTTCCAAAATAAAGAAGCCACGTCAATGAGAATGAATGCATTAGCGTTTAAGTAACTGACAGACTCTGTTCGATATAGTCTTATCGCGCTGAAGTCGAGGTATTTGGATGAAATCGCATTGTTACGGATTGCCAGAATAACGGACTTCTTTCTAAAATAAAGAAGCCACGTCAATCAGAATGAATGCATTAGCGTTTAAGTAACTGACAGACTCTGTTCGATATAGCCTTATCGCGCTCAATTCCAGGTCTTTAGATGAAATCGCATTGTTACGGAATGCCAAAATAACGAACTTCTGTCCAAATTAATGAGGCCAGGTCAACGTGAATGAATGCATTAGCGTTTAAGTAACTTACAGACTTTGTTTGATATAGTCTTATCGCGCTCAAGTCGAGGTCTTTGGATGAAATCGCATTGTTACGGAATGCCAAAATAACGGACTTCTTTCTAAAATAAAGAAGCCACGTCAATCAGAATGAATGCATTAGCATTTAAGTAACTGACAGACTCTGTTCGATATAGTCTTATCGCGCTCAAGTCGAGGTATTTGGATGAAATCGCATTGTTACGAAATGCCAAAATAACGGACTTTTTTTCAAATTAAAGAAGCCACGTCAATGTAAATGAATGAGACCCTGTTACAGAATTTGTTAGATGTAGTCTGATCGCGCTCAAGTCGAGATCTTTGGATAAAATTGCATTGTTACGGAATGCAAAAATAACGGACTTCTATCCAAAATAAAGAAGCCACGTCAATGAGAATGAATGCATTAGCGTTTAAGTAACTGACAGACTCTGTTCGATATAGTCTTATCGCGCTAAAGTCGAGGTATTTGGATGAAATCGCATTGTTACGGAATGCCAAAATAACGGACTTCTTTCTAAAATAAAGAAGCCACGTCAATGAGAATGAATGCATTAGCGTTTAAGTAACTGACAGACTCTGTTCGATATAGTCTTATCGCGCTCAAGTCGAGGTATTTAGATGAAATCGCATTGTTACGGAATGCCAAAATAACGAACTTCTTTCCAAATTAAAGAAGCCAGGTCAACGTGAATGAATGCATTAGCGTTTAAGTAACTTACAGACTTTGTTTGATATAGTCTTATCGCGCTCAAGTCGAGGTATTTGGATGAAATCGCATTGTTACGGAATGCCAAAATAACGGACTTCTTTCTAAAATAAAGAAGCCACGTCAATGAGAATGAATGCATTAGCGTTTAAGTAACTGACAGACTCTGTTCGATATAGTCTTATCGCGCTAAAGTCGAGGTATTTGGATGAAATCGCATTGTTACGGAATGCCAAAATAACGGACTTCTTTCTAAAATAAAGAAGCCACGTCAATCAGAATGAATGCATTAGCGTTTAAGTAACTGACAGACTCTGTTCGATATAGTCTTATCGCGCTCAATTCCAGGTCTTTAGATGAAATCGCATTGTTACGGAATGCCAAAATAACGAACTTCTTTCCAAATTAAAGAGGCCAGGTCAACGTGAATGAATGCATTAGCGTTTAAGTAACTTACAGACTTTGTTTGATATAGTCTTATCGCGCTCAAGTCGAGGTCTTTGGATGAAATCGCATTGCTACGGAATGCCAAAATAACGGACTTCTTTCTAAAATAAAGAAGCCACGTCAATCAGAATGAATGCATTAGCATTTAAGTAATTGACAGACTCTGTTCGATATAGTCTTATCGCGCTAAAGTCGAGGTATTTGGATGAAATCGCATTGTTACGTAGTGCCAAAATAACGGACTTACTTCCAAATTAAAGAAGCCACGTCAATGTGAATGAATGCATTAGCGTTTAAATAACTGACAGACCCTGTTACAGACTTTGTTTGATGTAGTCTGATCGCGCTCAAGTCGAGATCTTTGGATAAAATTGCATTGTTACGGAATGCAAAAATAACGGACTTCTATCCAAAATAAAGAAGCCACGTCAATGAGAATGAATGCATTAGCGTTTAAGTAACTGACAGACTCTGTTCGATATAGTCTTATCGCGCTGAAGTCGAGGTATTCGGATGAAATCGCATTGTTACGGATTGCCAAAATAACGGACTTCTTTCTAAAATAAAGAAGCCACGTCAATTAGAATGAATGCATTAGCGTTTAAGTAACCGACAGACTCTGTTCGATATAGTCTTATCGCGCTAAAGTCGAGGTTTTTAGATGAAATCGCATTGTTACGTAGTGCCAAAATAACGGACTTATTTTCAAATTAAAGAAGCCACGTCAATGTGAATGAATGCATTAGCGTTTAAGTAACTGACAGACTCTGTTCGATATAGTCTTATCGCGCTGAAGTCGAGGTATTCGGATGAAATCGCATTGTTACGGATTGCCAGAATAACGGACTTCTTTCTAAAATAAAGAAGCCACGTCAATCAGAATGAATGCATTAGCGTTTAAGTAACTGACAGACTCTGTTCGATATAGTCTTATCGCGCTCAATTCCAGGTCTTTAGATGAAATCGCATTGTTACGGAATGCCAAAATAACGAACTTCTGTCCAAATTAATGAGGCCAGGTCAACGTGAATGAATGCATTAGCGTTTAAGTAACTTACAGACTTTGTTTGATATAGTCTTATCGCGCTCAAGTCGAGGTCTTTGGATGAAATCGCATTGTTACGGAATGCCAAAATAACGGACTTCTTTCTAAAATAAAGAAGCCACGTCAATCAGAATGAATGCATTAGCATTTAAGTAATTGACAGACTCTGTTCGATATAGTCTTATCGCGCTCAAGTCGACATATTTGGATAAAATCGAATTGTTACGAAATGCCAAAATAACGGACTTTTATCCAAATTAAAGAAGCCACTTCAATGTAAATGAATGCATTAGCGTTTAAATTACTGACAGACCCTATTACAGAATTTGTTAGATGTAGTCTGATCGCGCTCAAGTCGAGATCTTTGGATAAAATTGCATTGTTACGGAATGCAAAAATAACGGACTTCTATCCAAAATAAAGAAGCCACGTCAATCAGAATGAATGCATTAGCATTTAAGTAACTGACAGACTCTGTTCGATATAGTCTTATCGCGCTGAAGTCGAGGTATTCGGATGAAATCGCATTGTTACGGATTGCCAAAATAACGGACTTCTTTCTAAAATAAAGAAGCCACGTCAATTAGAATGAATGCATTAGCGTTTAAGTAACCGACAGACTCTGTTCGATATAGTCTTATCGCGCTAAAGTCGAGGTTTTTAGATGAAATCGCATTGTTACGTAGTGCCAAAATAACGGACTTATTTTCAAATTAAAGAAGCCACGTCAATGTGAATGAATGCATTAGCGTTTAAGTAACTGACAGACTCTGTTCGATATAGTCTCATCGCGCTAAAGTCGAGGTATTTGGATGAAATCGCATTGTTACGTAATGCCAAAATACCGGTTTTCTTTCCAAAATAAAGAAGCCACGTCAATGAGAATGAATGCATTAGCGTTTAAGTAACTGACAGACTCTGTTCGATATAGTCTCATCGCGCTCAATTCCAGGTCTTTAGATGAAATCGCATTGTTTCGGAATGCCAAAATAACGAACTTCTTTCCAAATTAAAGAGGCCAGGTCAACGTGAATGAATGCATTAGCGTTTAAGTAACTTACAGACTTTGTTTGATATAGTCTTATCGCGCTCAAGTCGACGTATTCGGATGAAATCGCATTGTTACGGATTGCCAAAATAACGGTTTTCTTTCCAAAATAAAGAAGCTATGTCAATGAAAAGAATGCATTAGCGTTCAAGTAACTGACAGACTCTGTTCGATATAGTCTTATCGCGCTAAAGTCGAGGTATTTGGATGAAATCGCATTGTTACGGAATGCCAAAATACCGGTTTTCTTTCCAAAATAAAGAAGCCACGTCAATGAGAATGAATGCATTAGAGTTTAAGTAACTGACAGACTCTGTTCGATATAGTCTTATCGCGCTGAAGTCGAGGTATTCGGATGAAATCGCATTGTTACGGATTGCCAGAATAACGGACTTCTTTCTAAAATAAAGAAGCCACGTCAATCAGAATGAATGCATTAGCGTTTAAGTAACTGACAGACTCTGTTCGATATAGTCTTATCGCGCTCAATTCCAGGTCTTTAGATGAAATCGCATTGTTACGGAATGCCAAAATAACGAACTTCTGTCCAAATTAATGAGGCCAGGTCAACGTGAATGAATGCATTAGCGTTTAAGTAACTTATAGACTTTGTTAGATATAGTCTTATCGCGCTCAAGTCGAGGTCTTTGGATGAAATCGCATTGCTACGGAATGCCAAAATAACGGACTTCTTTCTAAAATAAAGAAGCCACGTCAATCAGAATGAATGCATTAGCATTTAAGTAATTGACAGACTCTGTTCGATATAGTCTTATCGCGCTCAAGTCGACATATTTGGATAAAATCGAATTGTTACGAAATGCCAAAATAACGGACTTTTTTTCAAATTAAAGAAGCCAAGTCAATGTAAATGAATGCATTAGCGTTTAAATTACTGACAGACCCTGTTACAGAATTTGTTAGATGTAGTCTGATCGCGCTCAAGTCGAGATCTTTGGATAAAATTGCATTGTTACGGAATGCAAAAATAACGGACTTCTATCCAAAATAAAGAAGTCACGTCAATCAGAATGAATGCATTAGCAAAGACTATATAGTCTTTAGCGATTTCGCGTTGAGTGCCAGACGGACTATATATAGTTCGACTTTCATGATCGTCGGAAAACTACTTCTCGGTCGAATTTTTACATCCCTAAGGTGTCATACGAGAGCTATTAACAAGCTCTTTCATGCGGTACGTTAATTGGAGAGATAGTTGCTGAAATCATTCAACCATGGGGTCTAGTATAAAAGCAAAAATGTCTCGAAAATCGATCCCTTTTTGCACGTGTATTGAGTAAGATGCAGCGCAGATTTAGTCCTCGCCAAGCCTTAGACAGCCTTTTGGTGTCTGATGAGAATGTTATAAGCAGCGGTGAATCGTCAGAGAGTGATTATGACGAGATGTTGGATATTCAATCTGATGGGGGTGGTTCAGAAGTACCCTCTGATGATGAAAACAACAATAACGGAGGCAATGTTATTTTACAGGTACCGTTGAGAAACCGTTCAACGTATGTGTGGAGAGATTCTACAAGAGTACCAGATGTGCCAGATTTTGAAGGACCTATGCAAGGATGTAGCGAAGAAGTTTCAATTGATGACAACAACAAATCTGATCCAATTGCATACTTCCGATTGATTTTCAATGACGAGCTGTTGGAGCATGTTGTCACTGAAACAAACAGGTATTATAACCAAACGATGTCGAACTTGCATTTAGCTGGAACGCCTCTTTCCCCAGAATCAAGATCGATGAATTGGAAGGATATATCAAAGGAGGAGCTGGAGAGGTATTTGGGTTTGGTTATGTTGATGGGCCTTATTTCAAGAAGAGGCCCTGTAGCGGAATATTGGTCCACTGATGTATCCCTTAGAACCCCTTTCTTCGGAGAGGTTATGGCCAGAAATAGGTTCCAGCAAATTAGCTTTTACCTCCATTTCAATAACGATAGGGCGAAACCTCCCAATTGCCAGGACCGGTTGTACAAAGTCAGACCAATATATGACCTGCTGACACCAAAGTGGAAGGCATTGTACAATTTGGGTCAAAATTTATCCATCGATGAGGGAATGCTGAAATGGAGAGGTAGGCTCTCATTTCGGGTATATCAGAAGGACAAGCCTACAAAGTATGGTATCAAATCTTATATACTCGCCGATTCAATCACCAAATATTGTTATGCAATAGATACCTATTGTTGTGAGAAAAAGTCAATCAAGGAGACTGTACAAAGGTTGCTGACGCCGGAATGTTATGGTAAGTGGCACCATCTTTACATGGATAATTTGTATAACAGCGTCGAACTGTTTGAAATATTGTTGGACAAAAAGATTCATGCAGCTGGAACATTACGCTGCCACCGAGGTGAGCCAAATGAAATTCGTAATCCCGCTAACATGAGTAGATTTGATGTTATTGCCAAAGACAATGGTAAAGTTTTCGTATATGCATGGAAGGATAAGAGAGTTGTCAAAGCAATAAGTACTATGCATACTGGAGATGGATTTGTGGAAGTCGAAAGAAGGAAGAAAAAGAGTGCAGAAATGGAAAAGGTCAAAAAGCCCACGGTAATTTATGATTATAACAAATATATGGGTGGATGTGATGGCTTAGATCAAGCAATAGCATACTACCCGAGCACAAGAAAATCATTGAAATGGCCAAGAAAGGTTTTCCTGTATTTGATGGATATATCAATACACAATTCCCATGTATTATATAAGAATAAGTCCCCAAATAACAAAATAACGCTCCGAGAATATCGGATTTCTTTGCTCAAGTCTCTTTGCAGTTCGGCTTTCAACAAGAAGAGAAGTTCTGATGACGTACCACCAACAATGTGCAAGAGAGTAAGAACTCTTCCCCCCCCTTGCCGTCTCAGGGGAGGGTTTGGCGTACATAAACTTTCATTACTTCCTAAAACAGATAAAACTGCGGCTCCTCAACGGTTATGTCAAGTGTGCGCGAAGAATCCTTCAGAAAAAAAGCGAAAGACCAGATATTTTTGTGTGGCATGCCAGATACCGCTTTGTGTTATTGATTGTTTTTCTTTATATCACACAGCTAACTACCAACCAGGGACGGACACACCATCGACTTCAAATGGCTGATTGTCTTTTATTTCAAAAATTTTCATATTTTTTGTAAAAATTTTTTTGGGTGGGGGTGGGGAGGGCGGATTATTTAACATGGGAGGGGGTTTACTTTGGTCTACTTATCACTTTGTATGCTCTAAAAATTGTTTCGAATACATAATTTGACTATAAATGGCTATTGCACGCTTGATCGATTCACAGGTATGAGAAAATAGGCGTGGTTAGGGGGAGTGTTCGATAATTGAATTAGCTAAAAAAACCACTTTTTTCAAATTTTTTTTTATTTTTTTTTGTGGGATCATGTGCGCTATGCCTAAAACTCTGTTGTAGGAACATTTTTAGGCAGATTTGTGAATAGCGCCAAATCACCGTTACCCGGCCTGTGAAAAATTTACCATTCCAAAGACGGCGGCAGATTGACAGACTCTGTTTGATATAGTCTTGTCGCGCTGAAGTCGAGGTATTCGGATGAAATCGCATTGTTACGGATTGCCAGAATAACGGACTTCTTTTAAAATAAAGAAGCCACGTCAATTAGAATGAATGTATTAGTGTTTAAGTAACTGATTGTTCTGTTCGATATAGTCTTATCGCGCTTAATTCCAGGTCTTTAGATGAATTCGCATTGTTTCGGAATGCCAAAATAACGAACTTCTTTCCAAAAAAGGGAGGCCAGGTCAACGTGAATGAATGCATTAGCGTTTAAGTAATGTCGTTACATGTCAGTGGATCTACGGGCGCAGAGCCGTAGGATTAGAATATTTCTTGCAGAGTATAAAAACAGGCCGCTTCCCAACTGATTACTTCGTATTGAAAACGATCAGCTCCGTGTCAACGCTCTCTTTATTGCAGTAATAAGACAGATTGCAGAAACTATCGCTAATGCTAGGTAACCGTTAAAGAATCGCTGGCAATATTCTAGAATAATAGTGAAAAACACGGAATAATAACACCAACAAAACGACAGACAGAAGGATGACGCAACCCTCCTTACAACGTGACGACCGCCGGCGCATTGAAGAGAATCTTCGAGAAGCGCCAGGTGCGTGACGAGCAAACCATTGAGGTTGAATGCGCACTTCTTTGAAACCACCGTGACATAGCCGGCCCTGGGACGATTGTAATGGCACCGGTAGGGGGCGTACAAGAGTCACAAAAAGAGAACGGGGTTGGAAAAGCAATGTGCGTGTGTGGCTATATACAATGGAACACGAAACAACTGTATCGGATATCAGTGCAATAATAATACAGCCAACACATAACACACCATTAGAATTGAAAGGCATGAGCTTAGTGATTGATTTTGGCAAAGGAATGGCAGAATTTTTAACATCAGAATGAGATTGATTGAAAAATTTAAATGCATCAGGAAAGGATTGTGTTTGAGAAATTCTTACAATTTCTTTTGTAGCATAGTCCAATTCTTCCACCGTCAAGAAACTCGAGCCTGGCTTCAAGGGCGAGTCTTCAGGTGATCCCTTGGACTTCCAATGGAGAACAGCACGTAAGCGTATAATCCATGCAGTAGATCGAACCAATTTTGTGAATGAAGAGAAGTGTTCCAAAAGATCTTGCAGTGATGTCTGAGGAACTGAGCATTGTATCGACGAGACGATTTCGTTTTTAAGGTCAGATGATGTTAGGTCGTCGGCAACATTTCCTTCGTCTTGAGTCCAGAACTGATCGGACTGTTGGAGGAACTCTGGACCATAGAACCAAGGGTCGGCTTGCTTCCAGCGGTTTGGCATTAATCCCCTGGATCCAATATCGCTAGGATTGCGTTTAGTATCGATGTGCTTCCACATTTCAGCTTGTGTGAGAGCGCGAATCTTCAAGAGACGTTGATGAACGAAGGTGTGAAACCTCGCAGTTTTGCTTCGAATGCATTGTAGAACGGCGGTACTGTCAGTCCAGTAGAATGCCGAGTCGATTTTATAATCGATGTCTTTGAGAACAGTTCGGGCTAGTTTCACACTGGCTAGTGCGGCAGTGAGTTCCAATCGTGGGATGCTTGGAGCATTCTTCGGGACGACACGAGAAATGCCTCGAATGAATGCGACATGTACATTGCCTTGTGCGTCTTGAAATCTGAAGTAGCAGCATGCAGCGTACCCAACGTTGCTGGCATCTGCGAAGTTGTGCAACTGAACGTCGATTGGCTCGAATTCAGGAGGCTTGTAACATCTTGGAAATGACAGATTTTTGAGTTCTGGCAGGGCTTTGATCCACTTCACCCATCTGGCTTTGTGTTCCCCTTCGACTGGCGTATCCCAGCCCAGATCGAGGCGAGTCAATTCTTGCATGAGTCGCTTGGCAGGCAGCATAAAGGGTGCGACAATACCGAAAGGATCATAAACTTGTGCAATCTGACTTGCGATTCCTCGGCGGGTGATCGGCTTAGATTGGATCTGTGTTCGGACCTCAACCGTGTCCTTTGCTACATTCCAAACAACTCCTAGAGCTCGTTCGTCGTCAGAGTTTTCGAAATCGAGGTCCATTAGCTGAGGTGCTCGATCAGATTCAGGGATCCGCGACATGATCTGCTGATTGTTGCTAACGAATTTGGTGAGTCTGAAGCCATAATGAGAGAACAGTTCTCGAAGTTGATGGATAACAGAAATTGCCGTGTCGAGGTTGTCATCACTTCGCAGGCAGTCGTCTACATACATGTTCCTGAGGATCGTGTTGAGGGTGTCCTCATCGGCGCTGGTTCCATTCAGGGAGACGATCTGACGTAGAGTGTACTGTGCGATGCTGGGTGAACACGTTGAGCCAAATATCATTGATGTCATGAAGAAGTCTATAATTTTGCCGTTAAGGTCGTTGTTTTCAAACCACAGAAAGCGGAGGCTATCCGAGTCTTTGGGGTAGGTTCGAATGCGAGAGAACATCTGGGCCAAATCTGCTGCCCATGGATAGCGATACATACGAAAACGGCAGAGAACAGAAATTAGTGATAAGGCAAGGTCAGGGCCAGATAACAGTTCGGAGTTGAGGCTTTTGTTTTCAAAACGACGACTTGCATCGAAAACTATCCGCATCTTCTTTTGACTAGTGTGGAAATGGATGAGATAGAATGTTCGATCAGTCGGTGGTAGCAAGTCTTCTGGTATGACTTGTGCATATCCACGATCAAGATATTCGTTGATTTTCTTGTTATATTTTTGAAAGAGCTCGGGGTCTCGCATAAACTTTCTTCGTTGATTATGTAATGACTTGACAGCAGCCTCACGATTGTTTGGCAACTTGACGTCATCTGATCTCCATGGAAGCCCAATTTGGAATCGGCCATCGACGATGCGTGTACTTTGTTTCATGATAGTGATTGCTTTCTCATCGTCTAGGGAGTCGCTCACTTCGTAAGGATCTGAATTCAAATCTGGAAAATCGGCATTACATACAGAACAGATAGGTGTAGGCAGAGTAGGCATGGTACAGTGCTTATAAAAATTGTCGTTATAAACAGCGGCACTAGCATTGACATCAACAAAATTAATTGAAGAGACATTTGCAATTTTTGAATGCATGGTTTCATCTGTCCCGCAGACAGACCAACCAAATGGGCCAAACTGGGCACCGACATTGGTGCCAGAAGACTTGATAGTTTTTGTAACTGGATAGGTCATCAAGACAGGCTGGCCTATCAGCAAATCTACGTCAGTAGTATCAATTATGGGAATAGATATATCAGAAAGGTGTTTGTACATTTTTATATTCTCAATCCGAGGTACATGAGATTCAACATTCGGAAAATGGTCGGTGGCCAAGACTTCATTCATTTGAATAGAGGTATTTTCATTTATACCTTGTACAGCGATAGAAACGTATTGTGCTTGGCATTCAACCGAACCCAGGGCGGTTGATATACGACAATCAACGGCATCGCCTTGGATACCCAATTTTTTCAACAAGCGGTTCGTGCACAGATTGGATGTTGCACCTGAATCTAGAAATGCATTAGTAAAGACTACATGATTAGAGTTTGGACTAGTGATTTTGACCGGGACCGTGAAGAGACGGGCCGGTTGAGACTTATCTTTGATTGATGCAATTGAAGACATTGAATTAACTTCTGTGGCCGGTCTTGGACTAGAGGTTGTTGGTGTAATAGCAAAGGCCTCGTGCAGTAAGGTGTGGTGTAGAGCATCGCAGCCATCGATCTTGCAGCGGTTTTCAGACGGACACTCCTGGTGAGAGTGACCAGGGTATGTGCAGTTGAGACAGTGGGAATTCTGTTGCAGAAATTTCTTTCGGTCCTCTGGAGACATTTCTCTGAAGGCTTGGCATTTGCAGGGGTGATGTGGCCCTTCGCAAACGGGACATTTTGGTATTCTGGGCTTCCTTGTTGAAGGATTACCTTTATCTGATGAGCTAGCAGTTTTATTAGGAGCAGAGGTGGTCGCCGTAGTATGAACTTTGACCTCAGGCTTACGAGTATTCCGGAACGGACGGTCCTTTCGGAGTGAGTTTATGAGCTTAGCAACTGGAGACCTTGCAGTATCTGCTTGTCTTTTCACAAAGGCTACAAAGTCTTCGAATGTAGGTTCTTTACCTTTGTTCACTTTCTCTTGGTGTGCCAATAGGAATCGGTTGAGGAAGGGGTGCGGAAATCGTTGAAATATTGCGTGTAGGGCACCCTTTGTGTCGATTGGTGACAAAGCTGAGCACTGCTTCAGGACATGTAAGGCAGAGACCAGGTCGTCAGAGATATCAATGAGAGCTTGAGTATTTCGAGTGTCAATCAGACCACCTTGTTTCAATTTGTCAATGAAGGCGTCAGTGACGTAAGTATCTCGACCATAGTTTTCATATAGGGTATCACGAGCAAGCTGGTAGGCTTCGGCATCTTGTTTCCCCATGCGGCATCTAGTTACGGCATTAAGCGCTTTACCGGTGCAGTAGCTGAGCAACTTATTTAGTTTCGTGCGTGGTGGATGTTGTTCAGCAGGACATTCGGCACTCTCGAAGGCCGCATCAAACTCGTTGATGAACCGATGATAGTCAAGTGGATCGCCAGAGAAACTTGCAATGGTGATTGTCTGTAGGTCAAATCCTCGCTTCATCGATCCTAGCATGCTGTTCCATGGAGAAGGACTAGGAGCAGCTTCATAGTTCGACATAGGTGGCGCAAAGGACGGTTGTAGGTGACCAACTTCGGGCGGACGAGGGGCATGTGCAGTACCAGGATGCGTATTAGCAGAGGAATTTACAGCCGGCCCATTTGAGGGGTCAGATATCGGATAAACGTGATCATGATGGTGGTCATGGCTATAGGGCATGGCATTAGCTCCGTATGAACCATGTGCAAGTCTGGAGACGGCCGGCCCGTTGACAAAGGGCGGCTGGTAGTCAGACTGTTCCCATAAGGTAGGCGTTACTGGCGGCAAGCTGGACGTTACTGGCGGCCAGGCATTTTGAGTAGGAAGATTCAGTCTCTTGGACGAAACAGTATCAGCGACACTCAAGGTCATGAAGGTTTGGCCGAGAGTAGTAGGTACTGTTGCAGGATAAACAGTTACTGGAGCGGTACTCACATTTTCAAGTTTCAATGGTTCTCTGGGCACACTATGGTGATCTTCTACAGATATTGTGGAGCCTCGCGAACTTTCGGAAGCTGCTTTCAACACAGCTATCTGTCGTTTTGCTCTAGAACGAAGAATTTTACGATCCGCTTCCAATTCCAGTTGTACTTCCTGTTCTTCAAGTTGTGCTTTCAAATGTGCGATTTGTAGTTGAAGCTGTGATACAGTGGAATGAGTTCTCACGCTTGATTTGCGAGAAGGCGCTTTCTCCAGCGCATAATGTCTAGTATCAAAAGAGGAAAGACTAGCACTTTCCTTAGTGTAGTCATAGTATTTTGCGTCCATGGCGCGCTTTCGGCGTCCGCATCCTGCCAAGAGTGAATCAATTTTCGTAAGGGCAGTGGTTATTTCTTTATCGTTTCCGGGTTCAGCAATGTACGGTGCTGCGAGTTCATCTAGTTTCTCGAGAATATGTCGAGTAGTGATATCGAAATCATCTTTGGCTTTAACCACGGTTTGGGATGAAGCGTTGTTAGTTATGCTGTTTGAGAGTTTACGTTCCGCAGATTCGAAGGTAGCTGCGAATTGTTGTATGGCGACATCCACACGTTTGGTGAAGTCATCAGCAGTAGTAGTAGAGGTTTGAGGTACGTCACCTTTGATCATGATGTACGTACAGGCTTGTGAGCAACTTGAAATCTTTACCCTTAATCAGCAGCTTGGCGTAACGTAAGGGTAAAGGCACTCGATTCTTTAACCAAATGTCGTTGCGAAGCAGTGGATCTACGGGCGCAGAGCCGTAGGATTAGAGTATTTCTTGCAGAGTATAAAAACAGGCCGCTTCCCAACTGATTACTTCGTATTGAAAACGATCAGCTCCGTGTCAACGCTCTCTTTATTGCAGTAATAAGACAGATTGCAGAAACTATCGCTAATGCTAGGTAACCGTTAAAGAATCGCTGGCAATATTCTAGAATAATAGTGAAAAACACGGAATAATAACACCAACAAAACGACAGACAGAAGGATGACGCAACCCTCCTTACAACGTGACGACCGCCGGCGCATTGAAGAGAATCTTCGAGAAGCGCCAGGTGCGTGACGAGCAAACCATTGAGGTTGAATGCGCACTTCTTTGAAACCACCGTGACAGACTCTGTTCGATATAGTCTTATCGCGCTAAAGTCAAGGTATTTGGATGAAATCGCATTGTTACGGAATGCCAAAATAACGGTTTTCTTTCCAAAATAAAGAAGCTATGTCAATGAAAAGAATGCATTAGCGTTCAAGTAACTGACAGACCCTGTTACAGACTTTGTTTGATGTAGTCTGATCGCGCTCAAGTCGAGGTATTTGGATGAAATCACATTGTTACGGAATGCCAAAATACCGGTTTTCTTTCAAAAATAAAGAAGCCACGTCAATGAGAATGAATGCATTAGCGTTTAAGTAACTGACAGACTCTGTTCGATATAGTCTTATCGCGCTCAATTCCAGGTCTTTAGATGAAATCGCATTGTTACGGAATGCCAAAATAACGAACTTCTGTCCAAATTAATGAGGCCAGGTCAACGTGAATGAATGCATTAGCGTTTAAGTAACTTATAGACTTTGATAGATATAGTATTATCGCGCTCAAGTCGAGGTCTTTGGATGAAATCGCATTGTTACGGAATGCCAAAATAACGGACTTCTTTCTAAAATAAAGAAGCCACGTCAATCAGAATGAATGCATTAGCATTTAAGTAATTGACAGACTCTGTTCGATATAGTCTTATCGCGCTCAAGTCGACATATTTGGATAAAATCGAATTGTTACGAAATGCCAAAATAACGGACTTTTATCCAAATTAAAGAAGCCACTTCAATGTAAATGAATGCATTAGCGTTTAAATTACTGACAGACCCTATTACAGAATTTGTTAGATGTAGTCTGATCGCGCTCAAGTCGAGATCTTTTGATAAAATTGCATTGTTACGGAATGCAAAAATAACGGACTTCTATCCAAAATAAAGAAGCCACGTCAATGAGAATGAATGCATTAGCGTTTAAGTAACCGACAGACTTCTGTTCGATATAGTCTTATCGCGCTAAAGTCGAGGTTTTTGGATGAAATCGCATTGCTACGGAATGCCAAAATAACGGACTTCTTTCTAAAATAAAGAAGCCACGTCAATCAGAATGAATGCATTAGCGTTTAAGTAACTGACAGACTCTGTTCGATATAGTCTTATCGCGCTAAAGTCGAGGTATTTGGATGAAATCGCATTGTCACGGATTGCTAAAATACCGGTTTTCTTTCAAAAATAAAGAAGCCACGTCAATGAGAATGAATGCATTAGCGTTTAAGTAACTAACAGACTCTGTTCAATATAGTCTCATCGCGCTCAATTCCAGGTCTTTAGATGAAATCTCATTGTTACGGAATGCCAAAATAACGAACTTCTTTCCAAATTAAAGAGGCCAGGTCAACGTGAATGAATGCATTAGCGTTTAAGTAACTTACAGATTTTGTTTGATATAGTCTTATCGCGCTCAAGTCGACGTATTTGGATGAAATCGCATTGCTACGGAATGCCAAAATAACGGACTTCATTCTAAAATGAAGAAGCCACGTAAATGAGAATGAATGCATTAGCGTTTAAGTAACTGACAGACTCTGTTCGATATAGTCTTATCGAGCTTAATTCCAGGTCTTTAGATGAAATCGCATTGTTACGGAATGCCAAAATAACGGTTTTCTTTCCAAAATAAAGAAGCTATGTCAATGAAAAAAATGCAATAGCGTTCAAGTAACTGACAGACTCTGTTCGATATAGTCTTATCGCGCTGAAGTCGAGGTATTCGGATGAAATCGCATTGTTACGGATTGCCAGAATAACGGACTTCTTTCAAAAATAAAGAAGCCACGTCAAACAGAATGAATGCATTAGCGTTTAAGTAACTGACAGACTCTGTTCGATATAGTCTAATCGCGCTCAATTCCAGGTCTTTAGATGAAATCGCATTGTTACGGAATGCCAAAATAACGAACTTCTTTCCAAAATAAAGAGGCCAGGTCAACGTGAATGAATGCATTAGCGTTTAAGTAACTTACAGACTTTGTTTGATATAGTCTTATCGCGCTCAAGTCGAGGTATTTGGATGAAATCGCATTGCTACGGAATGCCAAAATAACGGACTTCATTCTAAAATGAAGAAGCCACGTCAATCAGAATAAATGCATTAGCATTTAAGTAACTGACAGACTCTGTTCGATATAGTTTTATCGCGCTGAAGTCGAGGTATTCGGATGAAATCGCATTGTTACGGATTGCAAAAATAACGGACTTCTTTCTAAAATAAAGAAGCCACGTCATTTAGAATGAATGCATTAGCGTTTAAGTAACCGACAGACTCTGTTCTATATAGTCTTGTCGCGCTAAAGTCGAGATTTTTAGATGAAATCGCATTGTTACGTAGTGCCAAAATAACGGACTTATTTCCAAATTAAAGAAGCCACGTCAATGTGAATGAATGCATTAGCGTTTAAGTAACTGACAGACCATATTACAGACTTTGTTTGATGTAGTCTGATCGCGCTCAAGTCGAGATCTTTGGATAAAATTGCATTGTTACGTAATGCAAAAAAAACGGACTTCTATCCAAAATAAAGAATCCACGTCAATGAGAATGAATGCATTAGCGTTTAAGTAACTGACAGACTCTGTTCGATATAGTCTTATCGCGCTAAATTCCAGGTCTTTAGATGAATTCGCATTGTTACGGAATGCCAAAATAACGAACTTCTTTCCAAAATAAAGAGGCCAGGTCAACGTGAATGAATGCATTAGCGTTTAAGTAACTTACAGACTTTGTTTGATATAGTCTTATCGCGCCAAAGTCGAGGTATTTAGATGAAATCGCATTGTTACGGAATGCCAAAATGCCGGACTTACTTCCAAATTAAAGAAGCCACGTCAATGTGAATGAATGCATTAGCGTTTAAGTAACTTATGACTCTGTTCGATATAGTCTTATCGCGCTAAAGTCGAGGTATTTGGATGAAATCGCATTGATACGGAATGCCAAAATACCGGTTTTCTTTCCAAAATAAAGAAGCCACGTCAATGAGAATGAACGTATTAGCGTTTAAGTAACTGACAGACTCTGTTCAATATAGTCTCATCGCGCTCAATTCCAGGTCTTTAGATGAAATCGCATTGTTTCGGAATGCCAAAATAACGAACTTATTTTCAAATTAAAGAGGTCAGGTCAACGTGAATGAATGCATTAGCGTTTAAGTAACTTACAGACTTTGTTTGATATAGTCTTATCGCGCTCAAGTCGACGTATTCGGATGAAATCGCATTGTTACGGATTGCCAAAATAACGGTTTTCTGTCCAAAATAAAGAAGCTATGTCAATGAAAAGAATGCATTAGCGTTCAAGTAACTGACAGACTCTGTTCGATATAGTCATATCGCGCTAAAGGCGAGGTATTTGGATGAAATCGCATTGTTACGGAATGCCAAAATACCGGTTTTCTTTCCAAAATAAAGAACCCACGTCAATGAGAATGAATGCATTAGCGTTTAAGTAACTGACAGACTCTGTTCGATATATTCTTATCGCGCTAAAGTCGAGGTATTTGGATGAAATCGCATTGCTACGGAATGCCAAAATACCGGACTTCTTTCTAAAATAAAGAAGCCACGTCAATCAGATTGAATGCATTAGCATTTAAGTAACTGACAGACTCTGTTCGATATAGTCTTATCGCGTTCAATTCCAGGTCTTTAGATGAAATCGCATTGTTACGGAATGCCAAAATAACGAACTTCTTTCCAAATTAAAGAGGCCTGGTCAACGTGAATGAATGCATTAGCGTTTAAGTAACTTACAGACTTTGTTTGATATAGTCTTATTGCGCTCAAGTCGAGGTATTTGGATGAAATCGCATTGTTACGGAATGCCAAAATAACGGTTTTCTTTCCAAAATAAAGAAGCTACGTCAATGAAAAGAATGCATTAGCGTTCAAGTAACTGACAGACTCTGTTCGATATAGTCTTATCGCGCTGAAGTCGAGGTTTTTGGATGAAATCGCATTGCTACGGAATGCCAAATTAACGGACTTCATTCTAAAATAAAGAAGCCACGTCAATCAGAATGAATGCATTAGCGTTTAAGTAACTGTCAGACTCTGTTCGATATAGTCTTATCGCGCTAAAGTCGAGGTTTTTGGATGAAATCGCATTGTTACGTAGTGCCAAAATAGCGGACTTCTTTCAAAAATAAAGAAGCCACGTTAATTAGAATGAATGCATTAGCGTTTAAGTAACTGACAGACCCTGTTACAGACTTTGTTTGATGTAGTCTGATCGCGCTCAAGTCGAGATCTTTGGATAAAATTGCATTGTTACGTAATGCAAAAATAACGGACTTCTATCCAAAATGAAGAAGCCACGTCAATAAGAATGAATGCATTAGCGTTTAAGTAACTGACAGACTCTGTTCGATATAGACTTATCGCGCTAAAGTCGAGGTATTTGGATGAAATCGCATTGTTACGGAATGCCAAAATACCGGTGTTCTTTCCAAAATAAAGAAGCCACGTCAATGAGAATGAATGCATTAGCGTTTAAGTAACTGACAGACTCTGTTCGATATAGTCTTATCGCGCTAAAGTCGAGGTATTTGGATGAAATCGCATTGATACGGAATGCCAAAATACCGTTTTTCTTTCCAAAATAAAGAAGCCACGTCAATGAGAATGAATGCATTAGCGTTTAAGTAACTGACAGACTCTGTTCGATATAGTCTCATCGCGCTCAATTCCAGGTCTTTAGATGAAATCGCATTGTTTCGGAATGCCAAAATAACGAACTTCTTTCCAAATTAAAGAGGCCAGGTCAACGTGAATGAATGCATTAGCGTTTAAATAACTTACAGACTTTGTTTGATATAGTCTTATCGCGCTCAAGTCGAGGTATTTGGATGAAATCGCATTGCTACGGAATGCAAAAATACCGGACTTCTATCCAAAATAAAGAAGCCACGTCAATGAGAATGAATGCATTAGCGTTTAAGTAACTGACAGACTCTGTTCGATATAGTCACATCGCGCTAAAGTCGAGGTATTTGGATGAAATCGCATTGTTACGGAATGCCAAAATAACGGTTTTCTTTCCAAAATAAAGAAGCTATGTTAATGAAAAGAATGCATTAGCGTTCAAGTAACTGACAGACTCTGTTCGATATAGTCTTATCGCGCTGAAGTCGAGGTATTCGGATGAAATCGCATTGTTACGGATTGCCAGAATAACGGACTTCTTTCTAAAATAAAGAAGCCACGTCAATCAGAATGAATGCATTAGCGTTTAAGTAACTGACAGACTCTGTTCGATATAGTCTTATCGCGCTCAATTCCAGGTCTTTAAATGAAATCGCATTGTTACGGAATGCCAAAATAACGAACTTCTGTCCAAATTAAAGAGGCCAGGTCAACGTGAATGAATGCATTAGCGTTTAAGTAACTTACAGACTTTGTTTGATATAGTCTTATCGCGCTCAAGTCGAGGTCTTTGGATGAAATCGCATTGCTACGGAAAGCCAAAATAACGGACTTCTTTCTAAAATAAAGAAGCCACGTCAATCAGAATAAATGCATTAGCATTTAAGTAACTGACAGACTCTGTTCGATATAGTTTTATCGCGCTGAAGTCGAGGTATTCGGATGAAATCGCATTGTTACGGATTGCAAAAATAACGGACTTCTTTCTAAAATAAAGAAGCCACGTCATTTAGAATGAATGCATTAGCGTTTAAGTAACCGACAGACTCTGTTCTATATAGTCTTGTCGCGCTAAAGTCGAGGTTTTTAGATGAAATCGCATTGTTACGTAGTGCCAAAATAACGGACTTATTTCCAAATTAAAGAAGCAACGTCAATGTGAATGAATGCATTAGCACTTAAGTAACTGACAGACCCTGTTACAGACTTTGTTTGATGTAGTCTGATCGCGCTCAAGTCGAGATCTTTGGATAAAATTGCATTGTTACGTAATGCAAAAATACCGGACTTCTATCCAAAATGAAGAAGCTAAGTCAATGAAAAGAATGCATTAGCGTTCAAGTAACTGACAGACTCAGTTCGATATATTCTTATCGCGCTAAAGTCGAGGTATTTTGGATGAAATCACATTGCAACGGAATGCCAAAATACCGGACTTCTTTCTAAAATAAAGAAGCCACGTCAATCAGAATGAATGCATTAGCGTTTAAGTAACTGACAGACTCTGTTCGATATAGTCTTATCGCGCTAAAGTCGAGGTATTTGGATGAAATCGCATTGTTACGGAATGCCAAAATAACGAACTTCTTTCCAAAATAAAGAAGCTATGTCAATGAAAAGAATGCATTAGCGTTCAAGTAACTGACAGACTCAGTTCGATATAGTCTTATCGCGCTAAAGTCGAGGTATTTGGATGAAATCGCATTGTTACGGAATGATAAAATAACGGTTTTTTTTCCAAAATAAAGAAGCTATGTCAATGAAAACAATGCATTAGCGTTCAAGTAACTGATAGACTCAGTTCGATATATTCTTATCGCGCTAAAGTCGAGGTGTTTTGGATGAAATCACATTGCTACGGAATGCCAAAATAACGGACTTCTTTCTAAAATATAGAAGCCACGTATATCAGAATGAATGCATTAGCGTTTAAGTTACTGACAGACTAAGTATAGAACTCAAGTCTAAATAAACGATTGCAATATAGTTCAGGTAACTGCTGGACACTGCGCGAAATACACTCTAAAAACTGATGTGTAATGTTAAACATATTCTCTCAAATTTCCAACTGATGAACGCCATTAAACACTTTCGAGAGAACGTTCGTCTGGTTGAAGAAGTGCTGCATGGTGTGCGAATTTCATTGTTACGTATTATCCTGGTGTACCACGATTTGCGTTTCGCCATTCGTTTCGCCCTTTTGCGTTTAAGCGTTTAGGCGTCGCATCGACGCGTTTCCTCGAGCTACACAACGAAGATGGACTCCGAGTTACAGATCTTTTTTATGCACAGCGGACTCGACCCCAAACATATTGCTGTGATGGAAGGTTAGTTATTTCTTGTTTAACTTATCAAATTTAACATTTTATTCTATTGACATTCATGAGCTTCAAGGCGATGATGCGTTAGGAAGGGTTAGACTAACGTTGCTAGCATCGACATATTGCTTCCTTTCCGATATACAATACAAGTCAGCAGTAACCTTGATATTTAGTCCGTGCCTAAGTCACCAAGCATTGCCGGTACCGGCACAAACCTACGGTAAAGGTCGAAACAGACAGAACGCGTATTGTGCGTATGCGTAGCGTTTCTTGCGTATCGCGCTAGTTCGTGACCATACAGACAGACTTGCCGATCGCGCGCTTCTCTCGTATCGAGCGGATTGCCGACGGCGCCTGCCGAGTTGAAAATGTTTCAACTTTTGCGCGTCAAACGCGTTGGTCGTGCTGTTGTCAATCGATTCGCTCCTCTCGCGGACTGGTGTTTTCAGCTGGCATAGGAAGGGCGCACGACGTGTTTCTTTTCGAGAAGACGGGAAAAGACCAGATGAAGTTGTGAATATATTTTAGATTCAGATAAAATAGCGTTTTGGATATGATTTATGCTTATAGACATTGACTCTTGCCAATGAACTGATGTGGACCATGGTGCATACTGTACGCAAAGTGCATGGTGCCAGCACTTTTGGGATAATATTTATGAAGTGACTTTGATACACCAGTGTATACCAGCTCGCAAGAAAGTTGAATTATATCAGATTTTGAGAAAATGCAAACCACCGCTGTTGTGTAAACAGTACTGTACTCTGCACCTTCTCGTTCTGCTGCTGCCCAAATTTCGCACACTGTGACTCCATGACTCTCCTCATAGATTATATGCAGCACCGAAGGTAAGAGGCTGTGTTCAGTCAAGTGTTTCAATTACTTTTGACAACAGATTGCTTTTGTCAGAACCACTGGAAATGTGGAGCAACTTTGGATGTTTTTGGAAATGCAGAGACACCGTAGAGTAGTCTTATTTTCATCCAGGTACCTCTTTGGTAGACCTAGGCTCAGTTTTTTACGTTACTATCCATAATATCCGCACCTGGTATTGTAGCTAGCATTTTAAAATATTTCAGAACCAACTCATGTAAATGAGGCTCAACATGAGCCTACAGAAGCAAGTCAGGTTAATGAATCCGAAGAAGACGAAACTGGAGATGACAGCCATCATCATTTCATTCAAATGAGCCAAGAAAGAAGCGAATACGTTCCGATAGACAAGAGTTTCAGGTTGGTGCAGGATGCCACAATGCTACTAATTAATCAGTTTATGTCTGTTGTTCATCTTTTTGAAAATAGGAAACCATATCAAGTATGCTGGAACAAAATGCGAAATCAATTGGTGAAGTGACAACTGCTATTGCAAATAGATGTCAAGCTGCAAATGAATTTACTGCCTTCGGCAATTTAGTTGCAACTTCTCTTGCCAAGATGCCATCATCTGCAGTTTACCCTGTCAGGACAAGCATCCTGCAGTTCATAGGTGCAGAGATGCCCACAATTGCACCGGTGCCTATAGAAACACAACCTACAGTTGAGTCGCAGACTCCTTCCACTGATCAGCAATAGGATAACCTGACTTTTTGGTGCTATTATTACGTTCTCCATGCAATATTGCTATTTTCGTTCAACTTTTCCATTTATTTCACTGTTCAAGTAAGCACGCTGCCATGCAGCTACAACATTGCCACTTCATCATTGTCAGTTACTGTATGCTTAGCACCGCAACTGTGATACAATTTTCTCAAGCCGACTACTACCGGTACACTGTTTATAAGCAGACCATGCCAATTTTTTTTAATAAAGACCATTGTTCTGAAAAGTAAAAATGAGTATTTGCATGCAAAGTTGCTTCACATGGGGGTCGCCACTGATTCCTGCCAAGGAACTATACCGGCTTTACTAATAAAATACATTTTGAATTGTTCCCTTATGGCACAGGCTCTTCTACTACACACCAAGCAAAGGTCCTGTTGCAGCATCAGCAATGATAACAGCAGGTCAAGATCTTCCTGTGCTGAGGCATCCATAGTATCTACTTAAAAAGATCGTCACGTACTTCTATTGTATTCCTAGATTCAGACAACGTCACTACCAGTCCAATACGAGTTCTGTATAGCGCCGTCTCTCCGAGCTCGGCGCAGTTTGTTTTGCTTGACATCCGCTTTGCGCTGATCGTGTGTGAACCACCACGCGGATTGCGTATAGCGCGTTTCGAACGGCACAAATCGCACACGCTAGGCACACGCTACGCATACGCACAATACGCGTTCTGTCTGTTTCGACCTTAACAGTGCTGTAAGTTAAACGCGGAATATAGGCCTGTATACCTTCGTTTGATTTGTTGCTGACGAGCTTGCAGTTAGTAACAGACAACAGTAGTATTAATGAATTCTATAGGATTTGAGTAGAATCGATGAATATTTTGAAACAAAATGGCCGAAGGAGAGGATACTGCATTTATTACACAAGTATAGCTCACGAAATCGCTTGACCGTCATGATCTCGATTGGGGATTGTGACGTATTCAGACGGTGACTTGAGACCGGACTATTCCTGCTTGTGCCGGTACCTTTTCAAAGCGTGGCGTGACCGCTGCGAGGGCGCTTCTCTTTCGTTATTCTAATCCGGACGCTTGTAAATTCCTCTTTGTGTTGATGGTTAGACAAGTTTGTAGCAGCTAACGATATGATTTTTGGTTAGGTATTGCGGGGCCGTTACTGTAGCAGTTACGCGTGAGGTGAGAGACAGATAAGTTGAATCGAATCTGAAATGTGATCCAATATTAAGTGTTGGTGATAGCTGTCATGGGAGTTGGGCTATACTGACATTATTGTGAGTTGTTTAGATGTTGATCAGACTTGGACTTTGTAGATGGCTAGTGTAAGACTTTCTGTGTTTCACAATTCGTTATTGTTTCAGATAATGAGATAAATGGAGAAATCTTCGCTGTGCTTGTTGAATCAGATTTTGATAAAATGTTTCCAGCAGTCGGAGTGGCTCGGTGGGTGAAAATGTTGCAGAAGGTAGAGTTTTATTTAGTCTGTGGTGACTGTAAGTTGTGATATATCAGATATAATAACCCTTGAAGGGATTTTGTAGTCCTGGATCAAGCAGCAAGAGGCTAATGGCGGTTCTGATTCAACGTGGCCAGTGGAGGACAACAGATCAGAATCCTTAATAAGAGATGGAGCCCATTTCGTACATAAGCTAATCATTTAGATTTGTGGTTTTCACTGTATTGTAATCCAGCCCTTTTGAGCAGTTTCAGAGAGAGAATACGATGATAGAATTATCTTATAGCGGTAACACCAACTGTGAGGTAGGTAGTATACCATACCCTATCCTTTTGCTCTGCTGCTTGATATATGTTGACTTAATTTTTCATTTCAGGAGAGTATGGAAATGACTACCTGCACTATAAACCCGATAGAATCAAGGCCAGTTGCAACAAAACGTAGAGGGGTTCCAACGTTACCCGTATTTAGCGAGCATGTTTCGAAACTCTTGAAAACTGGCGATGCCAAGTTCCACTTACGCAAAGTAATTGAAGAGTGCTCATACCACATTATTGCCAATGGTGACATATCAGATAAGGGAAGCTATGCTACATTCTCCAAGGAGATGTGTGCCAAATATCCTTGTCTTCAGTGTTCGTTTGTTGGTCAAAATGACTGGGTAAGTAGGTGTTAAACAAAGCCTCGAAATGTCCTGAAGTGCCTTTCTATCTGTTTAGGAAAACATAATAATTTTTAGAGTGCAGTGTCTATTAGTTACTAGAACTATAATGCATTCATAGTATTAGACTTGGGTTCTGTACTTTAGGTAGAAAGTGCGTTAAATTGGAAAGTGCTTTATTTCAGATTTCCTTAACTTTGCGATTTTCTCCGAAGTCAATGACCTGAGCGAGATAAGACTATATCGCGCAATGTCCAGCAGTTACCTGAACTATATTGCAATCGTTGATTTACACTCTAAAAACTGATGTGTAATGTTAAACATATTCTCTCAAATTTCCAACTGATAAACGCCATTAAACACTTTCGAGAGAACGTTCGTCTGGTTGAAGAAGTGCTGGTGTGCGAATTTCATTGTTACGTATTATCCTGGTGTACCACGATTTGCGTTTCGCCATTCGTTTCGCCCTTTTGCGTTTAAGCGTTTAGGCGTCGCATCGACGCGTTTCCTCGAGCTACACAACGAAGATGGACTCCGAGTTACAGATCTTTTTTATGCACAGCGGACTCGACCCCAAACATATTGCTGTGCTGGAAGGTTAGTTATTTATTGTTTAACTTATCAAATTTATCATTATATTCTATTGACATTCATGAGCTTCAAGGCGATGATGCGTTAGGAAGGGTTAGACTAACGTTGCTAGCATCGACATATTGCTTCCTTTCCGATATACAATACGATTGTCAATATACAATACAAGTCAGCAGTAACCTTGATATTTAGTCCGTGCCTAAGTCACCAAGCATTGCCGGTACCGGCACAAACCTACGGTAACAGTGCTGTAAGTTAAACGCGGAATATAGGCCTGTATACCTTCGTTTGATTTGTTGCTGACGAGCTTGCAGTTAGTAACAGACAACAGTAGTATTAATGAATTCTATAGGATTTGAGTAGAATCGATGAATATTTTGAAACAAAATGGCCGAAGGAGAGGATACTGCATTTATTACACAAGTATAGCTCACGCAATCGCTTGACTGTCATGATCTCGATTGGGGATTGTGACGTATTCAGACGGTGACTTGAGACCGGACTATTCCTGCTTGTGCCGGTACCTTTTCAAAGCGTGGCGTGACCGCTGCGAGGGCGCTTCTCTTTCGTTATTCTAATCCGGACGCTTGTAAATTCCTCTTTGTGTTGATGGTTAGACAAGTTTGTAGCAGCTAACGATATGATTTTTGGTTAGGTATTGCGGGGCCGTTACTGTAGCAGTTACGCGTGAGGTGAGAGACAGATAAGTTGAATCGAATCTGAAATGTGATCCAATATTAAGTGTTGGTGATAGCTGTCATGGGAGTTGGGCTATACTGACATTATTGTGAGTTGTTTAGATGTTGATCAGACTTGGACTTTGTAGATGGCTAGTGTAAGACTTTCTGTGTTTCACAATTCGTTATTGTTTCAGATAATGAGATAAATGGAGAAATCTTCGCTGTGCTTGTTGAATCAGATTTTGATAAAATGTTTCCAGCAGTCGGAGTGGCTCGGTGGGTGAAAATGTTGCAGAAGGTAGAGTTTTATTTAGTCTGTGGTGACTGTAAGTTGTGATATATCAGATATAATAACCCTTGAAGGGATTTTGTAGTCCTGGATCAAGCAGCAAGAGGCTAATGGCGGTTATGATTCAACGTGGCCAGTGGAGGACAACAGATCAGAATCCTTAATAAGAGATGGAGCCCATTTGGTACATAAGCTAATCATTTAGATTTGTGGTTTTCACTGTATTGTAATCCAGCCCTTTTGAGCAGTTTCAGAGAGAGAATACGATGATAGAATTATTTTATAGCGGTAACACCAACTGTGAGGTAGGTAGTATACCATACCCTATCCTTTTGCTCTGCTGCTTGATATATGTTGACTTCATTTTTCATTTCAGGAGAGTATGGAAATGACTACCTGCACTATAAACCCGATAGAATCAAGGCCAGTTGCAACAAAACGTAGAGGGGTTCCAACGTTACCCGTATTTAGCGAGCATGTTTCGAAACTCTTGAAAACAGGCGATGCCAAGTTCCATTTACGCAAAGTAATTGAAGAGTGCTCATACCACATTATTGCCAATGGTGACATATCAGATAAGGGAAGCTATGCTACATTCTCCAAGGAGATGTGTGCCAAATATCCTTGTCTTCAGTGTTCGTTTGTTGGTCGAAATGACTGGGTAAGTAGGTGTTAAACAAAGCCTCGAAATGTCCTGAAGTGCCTTTCTATCTGTTTATTTCCAGTCCGAATTTTCCAAGAAATTGTCACAGAAGTTAAGGAACATCAGACATATTGAGAAAAAGAAGGCGAGGCTTCCACAAATGCCTGCCTCTTCACCTAATTTTGCAGGTAGCATACCGCTATGGCACAACTTTTACAAAAATGTAACTATATCGCTCAATTGTTTCAAATTTCTGTGCATTCAGACTCATCGCAATTGTCAATCGAGGAGGCAAACAAACTCCTTTTGGAAGAGTACGCAAAGTGTGATCGCTGCTGGGACAAGGTGGTGCTTCTTTTCAAGCATGTCCATACAGACAGGCGCTCCAAAATATCCGCACTTCCCATAGCATAAGCCAAATTATGGACGAATTCGGCCTCTTGACTGACATAAAATTGGTGAGTTATTCTTATCTCTCGACCTGAACCTAAACAGCAACATCCTGTATTATAAATTCCCCTGATTTCAGATCAAAGAATTTCTTCTCTTGGTTAAGACAACATTTGAAAAAATGAAACAAAATTACGATAAAATGCTCGCTGCACTGGAAACATTGTTGCATCAAAATAAACCCAGAGAAGTAAGTAGTCTCTTGAACCTGTGATATGTAGCCTGATACTAATGTGTTGTATAGTATATAGCAGTGTTTTTCAACCGGTCTACTGTCAGGTGTGCCACTGGAGATTTTCTGGTCGTAAATTCTGTGCTGTCTACCATTTGACGGAACAATCATGCATTACTCTTCCATACCTAGAGCTAATATTCTTTGCCTATAGAGATCAGATAGAAATATTGACAGACACTGGTAGATGATTAGTCAATATTCTGATACTATTTGTAGGTATCCCATACTATTTGAACCAACCGTAATCAAGCAATTTCTCTAAATTAATATAGATATATGCCTTGTTTCATATAGTTTTCTAAATATGCATGTTTGTACTTGCAGCAATCAGAACACAAGGATAACCAGTTCGAAAAGACGTCGAAGTTCATTGACTTTCAAGAGCAATATATTGAAGCCACCGGGGAACACCTGAACAATTGAACATACTTCCCGCCTTTCCTATATATAGTTTGTTTGCTATGTTCATTTCTGAGTGGGCCGTGGCCGTACCTCCTGTTCATGTTCGTTCGTGATACACTCACTGTCAAAACCAATAAATCGTGATCTGCGATCAATTGTTGCACGTGTGGAACGGTTCGATTTAACGCGTCGAATAATGTGTTGTTAAACGCATTAATTGTGTTAGAATTTACACGCTTCGTGATTAACCGCTTTATGGTATTAAACACTAAGTATTTAGACATAATATCTCATAAACACTTTAAAGTTAAACACATTAACTAAACACTTAGGCGTTAAATTTTTGTCCGAATTTCGTGTTTAATAAAGTGTTTAGGAAAACATAATAATTTTTAGAGTGTAGACTTGAGTTCTATACTTTAGGTAGAAAGTGCGTTATTTTGGATGTCCTTAACAAGGCGTTTTTCTCTAAAGTCTTTGACTTGAGGGAGATGAGACTATATCAAACAGTGTCTAGTAGTTACTAGAACTATAATGCATTCATAGTATTAGACTTGGGTTCTGTACTTTAGGTAGAAAGTTCGTTAACTTGGAAAGTGCTTTATTTCAGATTTCCTTAACATTGCGATTTTCTTTGAAGTCGTTGACTTGAGCGAGATAAGACTATATCGTGCAGTGTTCAGCAGTTACATAAACTATATTGCAATTGTTGTATTCGACTTGAGTTCTATACTTTAGGTAGAAAGTGCGTTATTTTGGAAGTCCTTTACAAGGCGTTTTTTTCTAAAGTATTTAACTTGAGGAAGTTGAGACTATATCAAACAGTGTCTTTTTGTTACTAGAACTATAATGCATTGATAGTATTTTACTTGGGTTCTGTACTTTAGCTAGAAAGTGCGTTAAATTGGAAAGTGCTTTATTTCAGATTTTCTAAACATTGCGATTTTCTCCGAAGTCGTTGACTTGAGCGAGATGAGACTATATCGCGCAGTGTTCAGCAGTTACATAAACTATATTGCAATCGTTGTATTCGACTTGAGTTCTATACTTTAGGTAGAAAGTGCGGTATTTTGCATGTCCTTAGCAAGGCGTTTTTCTCTAAAGTATTTGACTTGAGGGAGATGAGACCATATCAAACAGTGTCTATTAGTTACTAGAACTATAATGCATTCATAGTATTTGACTTGGGCTCTTTACTTTAGGTAGAAAGTTCGTTAACTTGGAAAGTGCTTTATTTCAGATTTCCTTAACATTGCGATTTTCTCCGAAGTCGTTGACTTGAGCGAGATGAGACTATATCGCGCAGTGTCCAGCAGTTACCTGAACTATATTGCAATCATTTATTTAGACATGAGTTCTATACTTTAGGTAGAAAGTGCGTTATTTTGGAAGTCCTTAACAAGGCGTTTTTCTCTAAAGTCTTTGACATGAGGGAGATGAGACTATATCAAACAGTGTCTATTTGTTACTAGAACTATAATGCATTCATAGTATTTGACTTGGGTTCTGTACTTTAGCTAGAAAGTTCGTTAACTTGGAAAGTGCTTTATTTCAGATTTCCTTAACATTGCGATTTTCTCCGAAGTCGTTGACTTGAGCGAGATAAGACTATATCGTGCAGTGTCCAGCAGTTACATAAACTATATTGCAATCGTTGTATTCGACTTGAGTTCTATACTTTAGGTAGAAAGTACGTTATTTTGGATGTCCTTAACAAGGCGTTTTTCTCTAAAGTCCTTGACTTGAGGGAGATGAGACCATATCAAACAGTGTCTATTAGTTACTAGAACTATAATGCATTCATAGTATTAGACTTGGGTTCTGTACTTTAGGTAGAAACTGCGTTAAATTTGAAAGTGCTTTATTTCAGATTTCCTTAACATTGCGATTTTCTCCGAAGTCGTTGACTTGAGCGAGATAAGACTATATCGCGCAGTGTCCAGCAGTTACCTGAACTATATTGCAATCGTTTATTTAGACTTGAGTTCTATACTTTAGGTAGAAAGTGCGTTATTTTGGAAGTCCTTAACAAGGCGTTTTTCTCCAAAGTCTTTTACTTGAGGGAGATGATACCATAATAAACAGTGTCTATTAGTTACTAGAACTATAATGCATTCATAGTATTTGACTTGGGTTCTTTACTTTAGGTAGAAAGTGCGTTAAATTGTAAAGTGCTTTATTTCAGATTTCCTCAACATTGCGATTTTCTCCGAAGTCGTTGACTTGAGCGAGATGAGACTATATCGCGCAGTGTCCAGCAGTTACATAAACTATATTGCAATCGTTTATTTAGACTTGAGTCCTATACTTTAGGTAGAAAGTGCGTTATTTTGGAAGTCCCTAACAAGGCGTTTTTCTCTAAAGTGTTTGACGTGAGGGAGATGAGACTATATCAAACAGTGTCTATTAGTTACTAGAACTATAATGCATTCATAGTATTTGACTTGGGTTCTTTACTTTAGGTAGAAAGTGCGTTAAATTGGAAAGTGCTTTTTTTCAGATTTTCTTAACATTGCGATTTTCTCCGAAGTCGTTGACTTGAGCGAGATAAGACTATATCGCGCAGTGTCCAGCAGTTACCTGAACTATATTGCAATCGTTGATTTAGACTTGAGTTCTATACTTTAAGTAGAAAGTGCGTTATTTTGGATGTCCGTAACAGGCGTTTTTCTCCAAAATCTTTGACTTGAGGGAGATGATACCATATTAAACAGAGTCTATTAGTTACTAGAACTATAATGCATGCATAGTATTTGACTTGGGTTCTGTACTTTAGGTAGAAAGTTCGTTAAATTGTAAAGTGCTTTATTTCAGATTTCCCTAACATTGCGATTTTCTCCGAAGTCGTTGACTTGAGCGAGATGAGACTATATCGTGAAGTGTCCAGCAGTTACATAAACTATATTGTAAACGTTGTATTCGACCTGAGTTCTATACTTTAGGTAGAAAGTGCGTTATTTTGGAGATCCTTAACAAGGCGTTTTTCTCTGAAGTCTTTGACTTGAGGGAGATGAGACCATATCAAACAGTGTCTATTAGTTACTAGAACTATAATGCATTCATAGTATTAGACTTGGGTTCTGTACTTTGGGTAGAAAGTGCGTTAATTTGGAAAGTGCCTTTTTTCAGATTTCCTTAACATTGCGATTTTCTCCGAAGTCGTTGACTTGAGCGAGATAAGACTATATCGCGCAGTGTCCAGCAGTTACCTGAACTATATTGCAATCGTTTATTTAGACTTGAGTATTATACTATAGGCAGAAAGTGCGTTATTTTCGATGTCCTTAACAAGTCGTTTTTCTCTAAAGTCTTTGACTTGAGGGAGATGAGACCATATTAAACAGTGTCTATTAGTTACCAGAACTATAATGCATTCATAGTATTAGTCTTGGGTTCTGTACTTTAGGTAGAAAGTGCGTTAAATTGGAAAGTGCTTTATTTCAGATTTCCTTAACATTGCGATTTTCTCCGAAGTCGTTGACGTGAGCGAGATGAGACTATATCGCGCAGTGTCCAGCAGTTACCTGAACTAAACCTGAACCTGTGGTGTAGTTACGCTCCGGTACTTCGGTCACTTGGTGGCGTTGTGTTTTGTAATGTGTTTGTGGTGTGTTTGTTCATTCATTCTGTTTAGGATGTGCTGTGGGACGGTTGTCCTCGATTGTTCGGATTGCCTGCTTAGGATTAATAATGGTCTTGTCTTCTGTTCAGTTACGTTGGAATTTCAGTTAATAAAAGCCTAGGAAACCTTCGTCTAGTTTCTGCTATAGGTCACGACAATTTTATTAACTGAAATGGCTTTTTCTCATGAGAAGTACATTCGTGTACCTGTGTTGGACGTGTTGCCGAGTGCTACGGAATCGGAGAAAGTGTTCAACCATTGGCGAAAGATGCTGTTAAATTTCTTGAATGCTGTTGCTCTTAGAACCTCAACTGCAACGTCCGCTTCCGAACCAAGTCCTGATGCTGATAGCCCGGTACCTCCAGCTATTGATAAACTAGGTATACTGCACGGCTATATCTCACCTAACGTATTCGCTATGATAGAGCATCACTCTACGTATGAGTCAGCTATGGATGCTCTGGAAAAACTTTACGAAAAGAAGATTAATGTTATATACGCAAGACACTTACTCGCTACAACTAGTCAAGAGATTGGGCAGTCGGTTACTGAGTTTTCTCGGAAGTTAATCTCCCTATCCAGGGACTGCATGTTTAACCAAGTCACTGCGGAACAACATCTTCAAGAAGCCGTACGGGATGCCTTGATTGCCGGACTGCGTTCTTCTGGCATACGTCTTCGTTTGCTTGAACACGACGACCTTACACTAGATAAGGCGATTCAAATAGCGGATTCGCTTGAACGAGCTCAGACTTTCTCATCAACGTATCAATCAATCCACGTTAATTCGCTTCCAGAACAGGACAACGTTTCCTTTAAACCGCCTATCCAATCAGTTTGTAATAGCAATCTACCTAATGATCGACTAGACTTCGCTGCTGCGGGCTCCACTGGAAGAGTACGGCCTAAGAGTTGTTACTGGTGTGGTGGCTCTCATACATTAGGCGCGGCATTGTCCGGCGAAAGATAGTATTTGTCCACGATGCGGTCGTAAAGGTCACGTCGGAAAGGTATGCCGGTCGTACGACAGAAATGAAACGACGGCTTCCGCTTTTACCGATAGTCATGGTATCGCTTCGCTAGTGACAGAAATCCCATCATCTTTGAAGGAGTCCTCCGTAATTATCAAAATAAGGAAACTAGAGATCGACGCTCTCATTGACTATGGTGCATGTGAGTGTTACATGACTGCTGATCTTGCGAAATTATTGCTATTATCACCCTTGGGTCCGAAATCTGTAATTACTTTAGCTTCAAAGGATTTGACCACCAAGATTGACGGGTATGTGCACTGCAACTTTTCGATTAAAGATCGGGTATATAAACACATCCGATTCGGCGTCGTGAACAATTTATGCGCTGATGTTATTTTGGGACTGCAATTCCTCAAGAATCACAAACATGTGACCTTTAAATTTAATGGAGGGCTACCTAGCTTGGTGATCGATAGGAGCACGATTACGTCCCGCCGCTGCGCTGTATCTGCTGCGGACATCACATGCCCAGATATTTTCAAATTTGTTGATCCGAACGTCCGACCTATTGCTATCAAGTCGAGAAATTACAGCTCCGAGGATCGTTCTTTCATTAAAGGTCAAATTTCAGAGCTTCTCAAAGAAGGAATTATCGAGAGTTCTGTTTCTCCTTGAAGAGCTCAGGTTTTGGTTACGAAGGATGTTCGTCACAAGAAACGTCTAGTAATAGACTACTCCCGAACAATAAACCGCTATACTCCTTTAGACGCCTACCCTTTGCCGAAGATTGAAAACATTGTGAATACGGTAGCAAAAGGAGTAGTGTACAGCACGATTGACCTCAAATCGGCGTATCATCAAGTACCTCTCAACTACTCTGATAGACCGTATACCGCTTTTGAGGCTGACGGAGCTTTATACCAGTTCAAGAGATTGCCTTTCGGAGTAACCAATGGCGTTGCTGCCTTCCAAAGGTTCATCGACAGTTTTATCAAAGAACACAACTTGACTGGTACCGTGGCTTACCTCGACGACGTCACTATTTATGGGCGAAATCAGCAAGAACATGACGAGAGACTCGAGGCTTTCATGGCTGCTTCAAGATCAGCATCTCTTACTTTGAACAAGAAAAAGTGTCTCTTTTCCGTTTCCGAGCTCTCACTCTTGGGCCACTTGGTGTCGCATAATAGGATCAGACCTGATCCTTGTCATTTGAAGCCTCTTATAGAGATGCCTGTTCCGCATGACCCCAAGTCACTTAAACGATGTCTAGGGATGTTCGCCTACTATTATAAATGGATTCCTTCGTTCTCCGACAAGATTAAGCCCCTATACGCTAATTGCAAATTTCCGCTAATGGGGGCTGAGTTGGACTGTATTAAACGCCTTAAAAACGACTTGCTGAAAGCTTGCCTCTGTTGCATTTATGACGACGAACCCTTTCAGGTTGAGACTGATGCCTCCGAGGTAGCAATCGCAGCCATTCTTAGTCAGAGGGGTCGACCGGTTGCATTCATGTCGCGAACACTCTCTAAAAGTGAATCTAAATATACTGCAATTGAAAAAGAAGCTTATGCCATTATTGAAGCTATCCGGAGATGGGGATATTTACTACACCGAAACCAATTTAGACTCATCACTGATCAAAAAGCGCTATCATTCATCTTCAGGAAAAGTCACCCTAGCAAGATTAAAAATACTAAATTATCTTTATGGAAATTCGAGCTAAGCGCATTTAAATATGAGATAGTGCATCGTGCTGGAAAAGAAAATGTGGGACCTGATACTCTGTCTAGAGTGTGTTACTCCGCCTATAATAGTGGAATGTCTCTAGAAGACGTACATCAAGCACTCGCTCACCCTGGAGTTCGAAGACTCTACCATTTCGTTCGTTCAAAGAATTTGCCATTCTCCATGGAGGACGTCAAAAAGACTTGCCGAGATTGCAGGATTTGCTCGGAAATCAAACCTCGCTTTTTTACTCCGTCCAAGTCAAATCATCTCATTAAAGCTACAAGGCCTTGGGAATGGATCAGTCTTGATTTTAAAGGACCGGTAGAAGGGCCGAAAAAGTACCTGCTCGTGATAGTAGATGAGTATAGCAGATTTCCGTTTGCGTATGTTTGTCGTGATATGACTTCGAGCACTGTCATTAACTGTTTGACTGACCTATTTTGTCTTGTGGGTGTCCCCGAATACGTTCATAACGACCGTGCAAAATCATTCCTCTCAAAAGAATTAACTGTCTTTCTTGGAAGGAAAGGTGTGGCAACGAGCAGATCGACACCTTATCATCCTACTGGAAACGCACAGTGTGAACGGATGAATCAAACACTATGGAGATCGATAAAATTATTACTAGCTACGCGTAAACTACCGGAAAGTTCTTGGGAGAATGCTTTATCAGACGCGTTGCACGCGACCCGATCGCTGCTGTGCACTTCGACCAATTTGAGCCCGCATGACCGATTTTTCAATTTTACAAGGAGATCCATGATGGGAGAATCATTACCTGATTGGCTGCTCCAAAGCGGGACGGTTTTGCTAAGAAACTTTGTCAGAAATAAAAGCGATCCTCTAACGATTAAAGTCGACTTACTGGATGCAAACACGAAGTACGCATTGATTCGCCACGAAAATGGTCTAGAATCCACGGTTTCTACGAAGGATCTAGCTCCGTATCCGAGGAATGAGATTGATAAAGATGAACGTATCGTTTACGATCACGCAATCGAAAATGGTGATACTGACAATTTACCTCTGGAAGAACATTCCCCCTGCGAAGATTCTCCGGAGAAGACTACAGAGTTACCTGATGATCATAGTGCCGAACAAGTAATGCAATCTGAAGAACCTGTCGTGCGTCGGTCTACTAGACCAAGCCAACCACCAATTAGGTATGAGGACTGTTGGTCAAAGTGAAGAATTGCCGGAGGGGGAGATTGTGGTGTAGTTACGCTCCGGTACTTCGGTCACTTGGTGGCGTTGTGTTTTGTAATGTGTTTGTGGTGTGTTTGTTCATTCATTCTGTTTCGGATGTGCTGTGGGACGGTTGTCCTCGATTGTTCGGATTGCCTGCTTAGGATTAATAATGGTCTTGTCTTCTGTTCAGTTACGTTGGAATTTCAGTTAATAAAAGCCTAGGAAACCTTCGTCTAGTTTCTGCTATAGGTCACGACAATTGCAATCGTTTATTTTGTAATGGAGGGCCGCCGTATCCGGTACCCAACCACTGAGCCTTGTACGTGAGAACGTCTGCTCCGAGACTAGTTCTCGCATGTTATAGCCGTCATGTCTGGTGATCGTCCCTTTCACTTTCGCAGCCACGCGGGATGCCGCTTATCTCGGGACGCGCCTCGTTTATTTATCCGTTATACGCCTTTTACTTTGTAATCCTTCTCATCTTTTAGTATGTTATTAGTCTGGTAATTTCACAAGTTTTTGAACACATACTTTCGTGATAATACTTTCGTGATCATACTATCGTGATCATACTTTCGTGATCATACTTTGGTGGATACGTTGTATACGTTGGTGACTTTGCTGAGGAATACAGTACTTTCCGGGAATCTATATTTGTGGTCGGGATTACTATAGAGAACTTCAGCAAGATAGATCGCGACTGCGTGCGTTGACAGAGACTGTGAATACGCCAGGGCTCCAATCATAGCGACTCATACAAGCCTCCTTGTATCGACCGCTACATATTTAGACTTGAGTTCTATACTTTAGGTAGAAAGTACGTTATTTTGGATGTCTTTAACAAGGCGTTTTTCTGTAAAGTCTTCGACTTGAGGGAGATGAGCCCATATCAAACAGTGTCTATTAGTTATTAGAACTATAATGCATTCATAGTATTTGACTTGGGTTCTGTACTTTAAGTAGAAAGTGCGTTAAATTGGAAAGTGCTTTATTTCAGATTTCCTTAACATTGCGATTTTCTCCGAAGTCGTTAACGTGAGCGAGATGAGACTATATCGCGCAGTGTCCAGCAGTTACCTGAACTATATTGCAATCGTTTATTTAGACTTGAGTTCTATACTTTAGGCAGAAAGTGCGTTATTTTGCATGTCCTTAGCAAGGCGTTTTTCTCTAAAGTATTTGACTTGAGGGAGATGAGACCATATCAAACAGTGTCTATTAGTTACTAGAACTATAATGCATTCATAGTATTTGACTTGGGCTCTTTACTTTAGGTAGAAAGTTCGTTAACTTGGAAAGTGCTTTATTTCAGATTTCCTTAACATTGCGATTTTCTCCGAAGTCGTTGACTTGAGCGAGATGAGACTATATCGCGCAGTGTCCAGCAGTTACATAAACTATATTGCAATCGTTTATTTAGACTTGAGTTCTATACTTTAGGTAGAAAGTGCGTTATTTTGGAAGTCCTTAACAAGGCGTTTTTCTCTAAAGTCTTTGACTTGAGGGAGATGAGACTATATCAAGCAGTGTCTATTAGTTACTAGAACTATAATGCATTCATAGTATTTGACTTGGGCTCTTTACTTTAGGTAGAAAGTGCGTTAAATTGGAAAGTGCTTTATTTCGGATTTCCTTAACATTGCGATTTTCTCCGAAGTCGTTGACTTGAGCGAGATGAGACTATATCGCGCAGTGTACAGCAGTTACCTGAACTATATTGCAATCGTTTATTTAGACTTGAGTTCTATACTTTAGGTAGAAAGTGCGTTATTTTGGAAGTCCTTTACAAGGCGTTTTTTTCTAAAGTCTTTAACTTGAGGAAGTTGAGACTATATCAAACAGTGTCTTTTTGTTACTAGAACTATAATGCATTGATAGTATTTGACTTGGGTTCTGTACTTTAGCTAGAAAGTTCGTTAACTTGGAAAGTGCTTTATTTCAGATTTCCTTAACATTGCGATTTTCTCCGAAGTCGTTGACTTGAGCGAGATAAGACTATATCGTGCAGTGTCCAGCAGTTACATAAACTATATTGCAATCGTTGTATTCGACTTGAGTTCTATACTTTAGGTAGAAAGTACGTTATTTTGGATGTCCTTAACAAGGCGTTTTTCTCTAAAGTCTTCGACTTGAGGGAGATGAGACCATATCAAACAGTGTCTATTAGTTATTAGAACTATAATGCATTCATAGTATTAGACTTGGGTTCTTTACTTTAGGTAGAAAGTGCGTTAAATTGGAAAGTGCTTTATTTCAGATTTTCTTAACATTGCGATTTTCTCCGAAGTCGTTGACTTGAGCGAGATGAGACTATATCGCGCAGTGTCCAGCAGTTACCTGAACTATATTGCAATCGTTGATTTAGACATGAATTCTATACTTTAGGTAGAAAGTGCGTTATTTTGGATGTCCTTAACAAGGCGTTTTTCTCTAAAGTCTTTTACTTGAGGGAGATGAGACCATATTAAACAATGTCTATTAGTTACTAGAACTATAATGCATTCATAGTATTTGACCTGGGATCTTTACTTTAGGAAGAAAGTGCGTTAAATTGAAAAGTGCTTTATTTCGGATTTCCTCAAGATTGCGATTTTCTTCGAAGTCGCAGACTTGAGCGAGATGAGACTATATCGCGCAGTGTTTAGTCGTTACATGAACTATATTGCAATCGTTGTTTTTGACTTGAATTTTATATTTTAGGTCGAAAGTGCGTTATTTTGGAATTCCTTAACAATGCGATTTCTTCTAAAGTCTTTGACTTGAGCGAGATGAGACTATATCAAACAGTGTCTACTAGTTAATAGAACTATAATGCATTCATATTATTTGACCTGAGTTCTTTACTTTAAGAATAAAGTGCGTTAAATTGAAAAGTGCGGTATTTGGGATTTCCTTAACATTGCGATTTTCTTCGAAGTCGGTCATTTTAGCGAGATGAGACTATATCGCGCAGTGTCTAGAAGTTACATGAACTATATTGCAATCGTTGTTTTTGACTTGAGTTCAATACTTTAGGTAGATAGTGCGTTATTTTGGAATTCCTTATCAATGCAATTTTCTCTAAAGTTTTGACTTGAGCGAGATGAGACTATATCAAACAGTGTCAATTAGTTACTAGAACTATAATGCATTCATAGTATATGACCTGGGTTCTGTACTTTAGGTAGAAAGTGCGTTAAATTGGAAAGTGCTTTATTTCAGATTTCCTTAACATTGCGATTTTCTCCGAAGTCGTTGACTTGAGCGAGATAAGACTATATCGCGCAGTGTCCGTCAGTTACCTGAACTATATTGCAATCTTTTTTTTAGACTTGAGTTCCATACTTTAGGTAGAAAGTGCGTTATTTTGGAAGTCCTTAACAAGGCGTTTTTCTCTAAAGTGTTTGACGTGAGGGAGATGAGATTATATCAAACAGTGTCTATTAGTTACTAGAACTATAATGCATTCATAGTATTAGACTTGGGTTCTGTACTTTAGGTAGAAAGTGCGTTAAATTGGAAAGTGCTTTATTTCAGATTTCCTTAACATTGCGATTTTCTCCGAAGTCGTTAACATGAACGAGATGAGACTATATCGCGCAGTGTCCAGCAGTTACCTGAACTATATTGCAATCGTTTATTTAGACTTGGGTTCTATACTTTAGGTAGAAAGTGCGTTATTTTGAAAGTCCTTAACAAGGCGTTTTTCTCTAAAGTTTTTTACGTGAGGGAGATGAGACTATATCAAACAGTGTCTATTAGTTACTAGAACTATAATGCATTCATTGTATTTGACTTGGGTTCTTTACTTTAGGTAGAAAGTGCGTTAAATTGGAAAGTGCTTTATTTCGGATTTCCTTAACATTGCGATTTTCTCCGAAGTCGTTGATTTGAGCGAGATGAGACTATATCGCGCAGTGTCCAGCAGTTACCTGAACTATATTGCAATCGTTTATTTAGACATGAGTTCTATACTTTAGGTAGAAAGTGCCTTATTTTGGAAGTCCTTAACAAGGCGTTTTCTCTAAAGTCTTTTACTTGGGGGAGATGAGACCATAATAAACAGTGTCTATTAGTTACTAGAACTATAATGCATTCATAGTATTTGACTTGGGTTCTGTACTTTAGGTAGAAAGTTCGTTAAATTGGAAAGTGCCTTATTTCAGATTTCCTTAACATTGCGATTTTCTTTGAAGTCGTTGACTTGAGCGAGATAAGACTATATCGTGCAGTGTTCAGCAGTTACATAAACTATATTGCAATTGTTGTATTCGACTTGAGTTCTATACTTTAGGTAGAAAGTCCGTTATTTTGAAAGTCCTTACCAAGGCGTTTTTCTCTAAAGTCTTTGACTTGAGGAAGATGAGACTATATCAAACAATGTCTATTAGTTACTAGAACTATAATGCATTCATTGTATTTGACTTGGGTTCTTTACTTTAGGTAGAAAGTGCGTTAAATTGGAAAGTGCTTTATTTCAGATTTTCTTAACCTTGCGATTTTCTCCGAAGTCGTTGACTTTAGCGAGATAAGACTATATCGCGCAGTGTCCAGCAGTTACCTGAACTATATTGCAATCGTTGATTTAGACTTGAGTTCTATACTTTAGGTAGAAAGTGCGTTATTTTGGAAGTCCTTTACAAGGCGTTTTTTTCTAAAGTCTTTAACTTGAGGAAGTTGAGACTTTATCAAACAGTGTCTTTTTGTTACTAGAACTATAATGCATTGATAGTATTTGACGTGGGTTCTGTACTTTAGCTAGAAAGTTCGTTAACTTGGAAAGTGCTTTATTTCAGATTTCCTTAACATTGCGATTTTCTCCGAAGTCGTTGACTTGAGCGAGATAAGACTATATCGTGCAGTGTCCAGCAGTTAATTGAACGAGAGATCTCGACATCTCGAGACTGCTATCTCGTGGACAAAATACCATGCGTCTTGGTGGTAATAAATGCGATTGGCACCTTGTATATAATATCGCATGTTTTTTTTGTTAAATCCCTGACTTAATACCTGGTGGGTCTGGAACTTTTATTTCATGGGCTGACACTACGGGTGGAGAACAATAAAGTGGATTAATTTATAACTCTCGAGTTATCCGTGTCGGTGGGGGTTTTCCGGTGGAAAACAGCCAGGTTATTTTTTGACCTCCTGATTGACGGATTATTTTAGGCAGATAATCTCGGTAAAATAACCCTGCTACGGAGCAGGGTTATCTAGCAGAATTCATTTTTCGCTCGTTGGGTACCATGACGGTAGCGTGATGAATTGGATTATCCGGCGTTAGAAGGCTATTATGTCGAGGATGTATAATATTTTATAGCACCGTGATTAGTGAGAGAGAGAGAGAGAGTAATGTCTGGGTTGCCATAATGTTTAGTAACGCCTTCTCTTGTCGTCAACTCTCACGATTCGCCAAGCCCAATCCGCTGCAGCGATAACCTTTCACGGGTCACTTCACATCATGCTCTGTTTTGCCTAGTCATGATCGTTAACTCGAAGTTTACGTAATCCGCAGACCTCCAACAAAAACCCAACTTTTTGCAAACGCGATTAATGTGACAAATAACTCCGGATTATGTAACCCGGAATTATCGATAAACCAGAGTTATTTTTTCCCATCTTTTTGATCTCCACCCTTAGGGGTAGCGTCATCGGGGAAAACGTAGATACAACAAAGAATTGGCACTTTAACATCAAATAGCTGTGGTTCGTTTGAAGAATTGTTAGGCTTTACAACCAGGCACAGTTTTTGACAAACGGGGGAAAGTGTAGGGATGAGAGTCCCTTATAACCCTTTCTCTCCTCACCATAACCCACTATAGTGATAGATGGAGATGCCTGTCATGCGTAGAGCATACTATGAGAGACCTCTCTTGTATTATCGCAATATAATGCTGTAATCGTACATGTATGATCATTATGAGACTCATTAATCTCTCGAGTACTTCGAAGTAGGCTGTGCGGTGCCTTGTGTTTTAGGCTTAGACATCATTGCTCTACAACTCGTCTGTGTTGAAGCTCTATCATCCAGAAGCTATAAAACTCACTATTGAACCGAAGTTAAGTATTCCGCACACTCCGCGGCAGGACGGCAATAGGAAATTCCTACGGACCCTAAGTCCCTACACTGGGAAGCGGAGTCGAACTACCTGAGTGACCCCACGTTGGTCTGCGGACCGACCCAAATCTATAGAAGGCAGGCTCAACCAAAAAAAAACTCTTTTTCCATTTCTTTATCACCGTGAACATGTCGTCGATATTTGGTGCGACGGCGAGTGAGTGAGCTAGCTCATGACAGCGATTGCGCGACGGCAAGTTAATGCACCGTAGAGATCAACTTGAGCCGGTCCCGGGAGCAAACGAACCAGGATACAACAACTTACCTTGATGTAAACTACACCGCTCGCTAACGTAGCCTACCATAGATACCTAGAAGTCCTGCGCAAGAAGATCCAAGCTCGCACCCTTTACTAAAGAATCTGACTGGTGTCAGATGGGGAGCAATACCCATACTCTTCCCTCTTTTGCCCTGGCACTTGTGATCGCCCCAGCAGAATACTTCTTGCTGCAAAAGTCCGCACACTGGTCTAATAGACATCTCTCAAAACGACGCGATTCGCATGGCACTCGAATTTCTGCGACTGGAGTAGGAACAGTAGAACACGCCTCACCACCTCTACTTCCCCACCCCTGATGCGTCCCCAACCGGCTTCAATCCACCGCGTCTCGCGTTAACGTGTTTTAATCGTGTTCGAACATCGGTGGGATGCTTCAAGCCGTTTATTCACAAGTGGGGTTTTGGGCCCATTGCGGCATGCGAGTGTGGTGCAGCGGAGCAAACCGCAGATCATGTCATCCATTCATGTGCAGTGCATAAGCCGCCCATTGGAGTGATTGGTCTGAGGATGTGAGGAACCTAGACAAGGCCTTCAATCAGAGGCTGCTGTGCGGCCACCCTGACGTATAATCCAAGGAAAGAGTTTTAAAAAAGTCAAATGAAAGAAGACAAGCCGATATGATATCTTTGCTATGAGCGATACGAGGCTCTATATAGATGTTACTGTGCCCTATTTTTTCATCAATTATTATCGGCCCGGATCCTTTAATTTGGGATAAAAGTCCCTGTATTTCCGTTTCTGGAAAATGCGATCAATTAAAAAATTGGAGAATGTACCTTAAGACACCAAGAGAGCGGTGTTGGAAGGAAGAGGACTTCACATCGAAGAGAAGACCCACGAATATACAAGAGCTTCCTTACGACATCAGCACATCACCAAACACTGAGACTTTTGGACTGACTATTTGACCTGTTTTCACACTCACCTATCATTATCACTTTTTAGTGTAACCTAATTCATTCTACCCACTTTCTGCAGACCATCCCTAAGATCATCCTCAATTCCGTATCACCACCACCTATAGGTTTTGTTCTTTCTATTGTATGTGAACTCGTTTTGTCTTCACTGGGTGTCGCTGTGATATGAAAGGGTTATGCCAACCTATATTGTAGCAGAGCACTCATGCATTTAATCTTTATTACAATATCACGAATCAAATCTCATGTAACAGACTTCCAGAATATTTCAATCTTTAATATAAAGTGACATACAAATTTATTTTTTCTTCCATTATGGGAGGAAGACGAGGCGCAGCTACTATATACTACTATACTACTATACTACTATATACTACTATATACTACTGCATTTGTTTTCACTCCAATAAGCTTCATACCAAATTGTCCAGATCTGTTTAGGCTTACGGCTTATAACTCCTTATTTTCTTTATAAGACTCGACCGCCGCGACATCTTCCTCTATCAGGTTAGAATCAGGATCTTCCGGTGGAACAATCTCCAATAACTGTTGCAGGAACCTTGTCAGCGGCTCTGTAAAAAATAATTGTTGTTTCATGTACATACGCGTGTATATTGATACATCTCGATACACCAGTAATGGTACAAAACAAGACATGGATTACGGATTGCATATGCAGAAGTGGGTGCCTTAAAAAATGCAGTTGTTATTTATTGTTCATATCATAGCAACCCCTGCTAGTTGTGAAAGAGATTGACCATTCTTGTTGGGGTAGTGCAACTTTACCGTTACGTGCCAGTGTACAGTGTTAGTTTACGCGTAACTTCCACCTCAGCAATTGAAGTCATGCCATAATCGCGCCCATAGTACTCACGATGTCGCCGATAGTTTGACAAGTGACAATTTTCAGAAATAAGAGTAGTCTTCTCATGTACACGGTCATGTGTATAAGACCATTGTCAACTCCCGCTACATTTCACCATTGGTCGGACTACTAGGAAATGTTGAGATTGGTTCTGTCACCATTATCCCCTTTGCGTTAAATAGAACAACTACAGTAAAACTCAATATCAAATATATCAGACATCTTGGCCACACAACTGCCGTATTGCAGTTCATATAGGAATCGAATCGATATGAGGTAGCAAATGCCATCGACTGCGGGGAGTTGAAATTACTTATTGTATATAATATGTACAAATTGCATTGATAACGCTTACGATTTAGACACAGCAGTGAGTAAGGTATTTTCAGAGAGAAATATTAAACGCGAAAATTGTTTATTCCGTTACTCTTCCGGCATTTACGACGGAATGAATTGTAAATTACAGCAAATGAAAATTCAAATATATAGAATGATGACGTCACAAAATAATATGAAAATTTTGAAAATAAAAAAGACGTCAATATCAAGATGCAATATTTGAAAACCGGAAAACCGTCGAACCGGGAAAATGACAATACGTGGAGAAAATTCATCAATACAATCAGTGTGACGGACTAGGCAAAGTGGCATACATCAGTTTCTCCGGCGTATGAGAAATCTTGAAATGATATTTCATTAGGCGCATTCTAAATCTCTGAATGCGTAGAGGATGTTCATCTAATGACTTGGTAGAGAGGAGAGGCATCAACGATTTATGGTCAGTTTGCACACGGAAGGTATCCATCCCAAGTAATAATTCCCTCCACCTTTCAATTGCCCAGGTGATAGCAAGTGCCTCTTTCTCGATTTGCGCATAACGGTGTTCGGTTTCATTCAGTGATCTAATGGCATAAGCAACAGGTTTATATGTTCCGTCCGTTTGTTTTCGCAATAGTACGGCACCTAATCCATAGCTAGAGCTACTCGAATCAACCGAGAGCAAGGTCTCCTTGTTGCGGTAATACAGTGCCAGGGTTACCTCCGAAGCAAGATCAGTTCCGACTTTTTCCAAGGCCTTATTTTGCCTAGTATCCCACAACCATGTATTTGTCGTGGATAGCAATTCTCTCAGAGATTGAGTAGTTTCAGCGAAGTGCCGAAGTCGGGTGTGAACTTCATTAACTGGTTGGCCATGCCCAAGAATCTTCTTAAGTGAGCCTTGTCCTGAGGGGCTGGGTAATCAATAATTGCTTTGATCTTTTTCTGATTCTTTGTGATCTCATCTTGGCTCACAATTTGACCAAGATATTCTATTTGAGGTGCACATTTATCGAAAAACAACTTGTCTTGCAGAGGCAGTATAGACAAATCTTAACCATTACCGAACTGAGTTAGCGAATTATATTGATGGCATTGACATTTAGGAAGTGGTTGTCTGATACCAGAGTCCGAAGTTTGAAACCCATTTGAGGCATCTTCACTACAGTCTCTTCAAGTCGACTACATCCATGTATTTCTGTCTCAGGTATAACTTTGTACACAAATGACTATGAGTTTTTTAATCCTTTCAGCATTATTGCTAGTATACCCTTGAACATGGTGCCTACTTTATCCATACCACCCGCGTCCCGACTTTCCGATGGATTGCAAATGGTGCATCCCACCACACAACATTTATGTCCCATAATAATGAGGCAGAATAAGAATCGACACTACTACAGCACTGTAAAATATCCTGTCCTCGTATTTATCAACATGGTTTACTGCCCTGTAAGCCTAATAACTAACATAGAGTAGCTACTTTCTCCTACTGCGAAGCCAGTTAATTCGCCCTGGTCGCCGTGGACTGTTCCTGCAGTTGGGCATGCTGACAAAGCGCGACAGCTATCTGTACACAATGTACAGTACGTAACGTAAGCCTAACTGCAAGAACTACACATGGCCTAAAGTAGGCCATGAACTGCTACGGTACAGCCGGTAACTTACAAGTACGGTACTAACAATGCAATGCAGTAGCAGCGACGGAAATGGGCGTGTTAACGGTATAAGCCAACATTTTACCTATCTGTACAAAGCTCACAACTAATTGAGGCGTAGTTACCTCATAACTCCTTTAGCAAACTACCTTACAGTATAATGCAATAACTAACTGAAACAACGTTAACGCAGCGACAAAAACGAGCGCTAGAAACGTCTGCCGTTGAATTTTCAGTTCAAATCAAAGGCGTTTCAACCTTAAATGTGACGCAATAGCACTCTCGACAATTTTCTCGCTCGAATGAGATAAATCAGGCCGTACCTAGAGTAGACCATGGTTCCACGTTCCACGATTCCACGATACGTTTCAACTGTGAGGGAACTATACGTTTCACTATATCCTTCAATCTATATTTCAAGTTTCCACATTCTGTGTGTAATGTGTGTCCACACCAATTGTTTGCTGGAAGTCTTTGTCTAATGATAATTTGTAGGTATTAAAAAGTACCTTTCGTTATAAATGAAGATCTGACGTCCAGGGAATACAGCATTAAGGTGGATATCAGAGGGACGCGTGTGTAAAATATTACTGATTGAAAGTGCTCCGATCTTAATGTTGCTGACTGCCAAGCAGACATAGAAAACGCAACCGAACAGTGGCTACATTAAACCCTCCTGATTCTTTTGGGATTGACAATTCCCTGGTCGACTGCCCAATTGAACATATTGCGCAGAGAGATTCAAATACAGATGTGCCATTAAACACCAAGCTAGCCTTGGTGCATGGATCTCTACTACTAAGGATTCAAGCAATCCATAGGTTGAGTGATGCTGGGCTTGAATATGTCATTATGTCCCATGAAATCCCGCTGAATCTTGCCACCAACAGCGCTAGGGGTGAATTACTCGTTGGATGATCTGACAATGCCCCTGTACCATCAAACACGGCCTTTAATCTTCCTTACAAAGTAAGGATTCAATGCATGAATATTGCCGAGACCATTTTAATCATATTGGGCATGAGCCAGTTGTCATTGGCACTCGCTTCAAAAGTGTAAAATGCAAAAGTGGTTGCAAGATGCAAAGATGCAATCGGTTACTTTGTTCCATTCCTCAAACAACTCGAATCATTGGTAGGCCTCAGTATTGATAGCCCGATACCCAGCAGTTAGTATGATGGTCAACTGATTCTTGCTGTCTGTTCTCTAAGTCCCGTATGCACCAACGGGTGTGGAACTCGAACTCGTGTTCAAACCAAGGTTCAACTCACGATTTTGATGCACCAGTTTCGACGGCCTTTGAACAGCAGTTCAAAGCGCGCAGGACAAAAAATTTAAACAATGGTGAGAGGTTGTAAAGGTCATCTATATCGGTAAAAACGAGTTTCGTTCATATTGTACAGATTTTCGCGCTGATTTCGGCTATCTACATCATTCGTCTCAAAAACCACATAATTAGGTATATGTCGCCCTGCCAAAAATGCATCCGGTACAGGCCGTGAGGTCACAGCGTGTACGCACTTTCATGCTGTCACTCTTGTACTTTGGATTTCTGCGTTCTGCGACAGGTTTGGGTGGGGAAAGGTGTTGAATCTGTTTCAATATGAACTTTATACCATTCAACCGCTGTTTATGTTGACGAACAAGCTGTTTCTTTGAGATTTCGAAAGAAAATGGGATATTTAAGGCCTCCAGGAAATGGTGAAAATATCTGCTGGTCGGCACGGCTATCTGCTTATATTGTACCGATAATCTACTAAATAATGCGACAGGCTTGAGCTGGACTGCGCTTACAAAATTAACCATTGAAGTAGCAGGCAGACTACCACGATCCTTGTCAGTTCGTATTTCGTATTTTTCTTATTAAAGTGTGTCGTGGAGCCGATGGTGAACGATCAAAAGATGTAAAGAAGATTACCACAGATTAACGTCTAGCCTTAGTTTATCGAGTATGTCGATCTTCACCTGATGAAGGAGCGGAGCTCCGAAAGCTTTTCTATTTCTATTTCTCAATAAATTTGTGTCGCATAAACATATCTGCATTTATACACGCGACATCAACTGTCGTATCTAGGACACTCGGACATGCCATAAATTCTCTGAGAGTATTATCCATTAGTGGGTTATACCAAACAAGACATATAATTAAGTAACTCATATAGCACACGGAATCGATAATTGACGTAGTACTAACAAAATACCCTCCTGCTGTTCCGATCATAACAGTACCGCTAACGTCGTGCTCTTGTTATTATTATAAAGAAGATTTCAAGCCATGCGAAGATAATTCGCTGATGTAATTTGGGATTGTTTTCCCCGTGGTCGAACCACGCGATGACATTTGGATTTCGAAATCGGGAGACTTTTATTCCGACATTCAGTATCTGGTCGTCTGACACAACGGAGCACACAGGCGCTGTAGACATGTAGTCATAGAAATACACCATTCGACTTGTCTATTCAGCATTACTTATATTGTTTCATCGTACGAACGTGTTATCGAAGTGACTTGGAATATTGGTTCAATATAATCATCAATTCGGCATCAATTCTGTCTCAGCTAAGACTCGGGTAAGAACAGTATGTACCGACTGTTCGGTTGCGTTTTCTAGGTCTGCTTGGCAGTCAGCAACATTAGAATCGGAGCACTTTCAATCAGTAATATTTTACACACGCGTTCCACTGACATCCACCTTAATGCTGTATTCCCTGAACGTTAGACTTTCACTTGTAACGAAAGGTACTTTAATAACAACAATTATCATCAGTGTATCGTGTAACGGTTATAAAAATTTACTACGTGCAGACCTAATTAGGATCTAAATCGTCATAACAATATACAGTTACTTCTAATCATGTCGTAACTCATTTTTAAACCATGTAAGGCCGAATTTTCTCTCAAACACAACGACATATCCGAATTGCACTTCAACTTCACAAAGGAATTCTCGCGACTGCGGGCACGAGGTAAACATGAGACCATCACGAGGTCGAAAGTTACAACCGGAAACGAACCGGATATTCACACCGCTGTGCGAAGAGCCCTATAGAAGCGTACGTTTATCGTGGGTTGTTGCGAACAAGCAGTTTAGAGTCAGATCAGCGCGGAGTTCAACTACATTACGATATTCGCAAACCCACCAACAACAACCAACAACCCCCCTCGATAAAAACTAAGGCTGGGTGTTAAATCTGTGGTGTTCTTCTCTATAATTTTTAACAAAGTGAAACACTAGTAAAAACATTGTCTTGTCGGCAGCAGGGAGGGATTGAGCTTAACGATCGGGTATGGACGAGAAAGGTTTCGGCGCGACTTTGTCTTTCGCAACACGTTCTGTGGTGAATGGGTAGATGTACGTCGAAGTTCAATATGCTGTGGGAGCTGTCGACAACCTTGCACTCGATGAGAACCGGACAAGAGAGCATGGTGACCTCGGAACCGTATGGTAATTTCGTCAGACCCCTCACGGCCTTTATGCAGCACGGATACAGGGACTGAGAAATCCACATAAGCATTCCCACATTCAAATACTACGTTTGCACTAGGTCATTTACGTTAGAACATAGTAAGATTTTACGCCGTAGACCTACGGTACTTATAGACCGGCAGCCCAGAGGCATTTGGTTATGTGAGCGAGGTACCAATGTTCATTCCTACACATGCATTGGTAGTCACATGACGACATAGGAATCGGTCGTCTGCCGAGTCGCCCCTGCTGCTTTAACTAGTGGGGGCATCCGAAAGAACCCCAAAATTCACCTAAAAGAATTGGAAGAGATACCAAAAAATTTAAACGCTGGTAGAAGACTACTGATAATACTTCACTAATATTGCCAGAGACAGACATCTCGTGCGCTGCGTTAACCCAACCAGACGCTTCAGGGGCAGCTAAAAATGGGGTTAAATATTTGAGAGAGATACCGCCCAAGTCTAATGCCAAATTATCAAGTGTATGAAATTCATTGCTAATTGAGGTATAACAGACACTTAACCCGCTGCAACGCTGAAAACAGACGCCATACATGCCAAGAACTAAGCATCATGCAGTGAACTCGACAAGGTGCTATTTAGCGTTTTTCGGGATCTAGCTCTCGTTTCAAATTGAGTGTACAATACAAACTATCGACCGCATTGCAAAGCGAAAAAATCCCGTGTTTGTACAACCGAATGCAGGGCTACAATTCGTCATTACGATCCTGGCGACGAAACGTGAGCTCGACGTTGCAAATTGCTTTCGCGATATGTTGCTATTATGGAGTATATGTACGTACACTACAGAATAGTACTCCTACGTGATTATTAAATGCCAGAGCGTCATTTGAATTAGTTTAGTTCAGCGATGATTTTAAGTTTGTAGTTAGTCTGAGCATGCTCGAGTAGGAATGCATAAGCGTACACCCTATATACGCGTTGTGTTATTGCGAGTTTATGTCTACTTCATAGATTCGATTGTCAAGTTCAGTTTAGCTTAGGCTATTACACTAGCATGGCTTCTACGTCTGCTTTGAGCCAAAATATGGACGATCGAGAGAAAGGAAATGAGGTACGGGGCCAGTATGAACAACCAGTGTGCATAATATGCAAATCGTCTATAGCGAAAATTTGCGAGAATTTGATATCAATCAATGGCAAAGTTTTAAAAAAACGGTTGATATCAGAATGCAAATGCAAAAAGATAAATATCGAGTGGTGACGAGATCATTAGCGTCGCAAACCTTAAGCTCTCCATTCTATTACCACTCAAAGCCGTGTTACAAAAATTATACTGCCGTGAAAAAGAGGGCGAATGATCAACAGATTGCTGAGCCACCTTCCAAAAAGTCGGAAACGAGGGTAAGAAGCTCTCTTCCATCCAGTAACCCAAGAGGTTTGCTGAAAGGATCATGCATATTTTGTCCTGTGGTAAGAAAAACTGCTGGAAGAAAAGTCGAGCCTCTGTCCGATTGTCTAACTAAAGATGGATGCAAGAAGATAGTAGCAGCAGCCCCGCATAGTGACAATATGCGTGTCAAAGGAATTGTGAGTGGTGGTATAGATCTTATAGCTAGGGAGGCTCAGTATCACAAATCCTGTCGTCGGGAGTTCTTTAAACAGGTTGATAGTCGGCTAGCAAAGCATCAGCACCAAGCGAACCCATGCAGTAGGGATTTGCACAAAATTACTTTCAAAACTGTTGCCAATTTTGTTGACTCAGAAGTGGTCAGAAGTGGTCATTCAATATTCATTGCATCATTGTACGACTTTTACAGGAACGAATAATGGGGGCACCAACGACGAATTCGACAACTATGCGGTGCAGTGCTTAACATTAAAAATTAAGAAAAAGTTTGGGGATAAAATTTCTATAACTTTATTCAATCACAATAAAGGTAATTTCTTGTACAGCTCGTCTTTATCTGAGGAAGAAGCGAGAGCATGCTTGCAGGATGAAAAAAGTGCGAATCAAACTAATATAAATACTGCCGCTCTATATCTCAGAAATGAAATTCTACGTATGCCTAAATGGGAAACGCCGAACCCTACATCTACTGAAACCTTGAAATCCTGCTCTCCGGAACTACCACAAGATTTGTTGTTATTTTTCAATACATTACTTTTCGGCCTTCAGAAAGCTACTAACGGTGATGCGAGCACGGATAGTATCCACAGGAAAGTTGTCTCGATGGCATCAGACGCGGTTTTCAATACATCCAGAGGTTCAATACATCCATGAAAGCAAACAGTACTCTGCTTAGGAATGGGATCACTTACTGGTTCAAAATTTATACTTCGTATATTAAACCGTCTTGGACATTGCTTGAGTCACGACGAAGTAAAGTCGTTGGAAACTGAATTTGCTTTTTCCACTGCGGAGAGTGGCTTGGAAGTCCCAGATGGCATTCAGTTAGAGCCAAATCTTGCAACAGCACTTGCTTGGGACAACTATGATGTTAACACGGAGACACTAGATGGCAAAAATACTTTGCATTTGCTACAAAAATATCACAATCAGGGAACCGGAGCCAACCAGACAAATTTCAAAAATAACAGGAAGGAGCAGGCGCCAATTTCACGGAAAAGAACGAGCGATTTTGCCCGTGCACTATTAGTTACGCAATGCACATTTTGAAATGTCGTTATCAGATATTGAAAGTGAAATTTACGCATACGCTGCTCAATCTAAGATAGGTTTGTATTGGATAATGAAATTTCAGCTCGAACCGCAGCCTCTGTTTGCCGGATTTCAATTACAGTTTGTCCGTGATAATCTTCCCGTACAGAAGATATGCTAAATGGATCCCATAGATTCGCCACCAACTAGGAGTGATGTTGTTCGCGAAACTATGGTTAGATCCATCAAGGTCGCAGAAGCGACAATCAGGAATACGCAGTAGTTTCCTATGACTTAGCCATCGCTTTGAAGGCGTATTCCATTCAATCTCTCGAAGCACCATACTTTGATAAGCTGCTAATCATGCTGGAAAATTTTCATCTCGAATTATCATTTTACGGTGCTGTGGGAACCTATATAAACGAATCTGGTGTAGAATACCTCTTGACGGAAAGCGGAAATTTGGCTGATGGGTCGCTCAATGGATTTATACGAGGAAAATACTATAATCGCTGTACAAGAGTTCATGAAATTTTAGCTGCAGTAATGGAAAGGAAGCTGTATGAACGTTTTATTTCGTGTTTGGCCCAAGAAGACCAAAAGTCAATACTTGAATGCCTAAAAGATGTCAATGACGAAATTACAGTGGTAGAAGCATTTTTGGAGTCCAATCCGCTCTTCAAGGATCATATGGAGAAATGTGACAAATTCTTTGTAAATGCGATGCAGGGAGCGTTGGGCCCAACGGCGCAGTACTGGTGTATTTACGTATACATGATAAATCGTGTACACCGCGAGCTTATGTGTGCATTGCGTAGCAATGACGTGCAACGATATATCGCTATTCTTCCAGCGGTCATCGGGGTGTTTTTCGGTCTTAATCGTGTAAATTATGCTCGGTGGGGTGCTCTCTATCTGGAGAAACTCAAAAACTGCAATGAAAAGATTCGGACAATTCTCGATAATGGCGCCTTTTCAATAAGACGGACATCAAAAGACTTTTCCAGATCTGCAGTTGACTTATGTCTCGAGCAAACTGTGAATAGGGATGCAGCATCCCCAATGAAAGGCATTATTGGGTTTCACAGTTCTACCAATGCTATTCGTCGATGGTGTATCACTTCTGCTCAAAGGGGAATGTCCGTTGCTGAATTGCGACAATTAACTGGTATTTCGTCAAATGAACAGCAAAGAAGGGAATTGCAGGCAAGTAGAAAAAAAAAGATAACAATCATATTGAAACGCTTCTCAGCTCAGTTACTGAAACGTGTGATCCTTTTTCCGAGGCCACTTCTTCATCTAATATTTTGCTGAACATCGCAAGTGGAAGGGGAGTTTCTGCACCAACACAAGAATTTTTGTTGGGAGCGTTAAAATATGGTCATGAGCAGCAAGTGAAGTTTACAAAAGAGTGTGCCGAGGATAGTTCGAGATTATTTAAGCCAATTACACGTAGGAGGGTGCAGAATTTTGCCAGCGAGCATACCAAACCAAAGCATAAAAAAATTCACAGCACTGTTTCAACGTCAAATAGCTTGAGAGATAGCTTTATTCGTATGATGGTGGTATGATGGTGGTCATTGCACGAAATACACACTTCGATCTTAAACATGTATTACGCTATCCCATTTCAGAGATTCCGCTGTCCATTGCTCAGCCCGATGGTTCACCGCTTAAGACCCCAAAGAGCAAATTACTAAACAGGCTCGAATCAATGCAGGAAACTGCGTCTTCTATCCCCAATGTTGACGCGACGCTGATCGATGGGGGCCTGCTACTTCACTCGTTTCTTTCGGCGATTGGTAGCATTTCATCGTATGGCAATTTGGCGAGACGCCTATTGGTTCATGTGTGTTACAGCAGCGGAAAACAAATTCATATCCTTTTCGACAAGTATATTCCTTCATCTTTGAAAGGGAGTGAAAGAAACGCTCGTGGGGCATGTGATTACCCATTTGTCATTATTGGGGCTGATCAGACACCAAAATTGAATTGCCAGAATCTGTTGCAGAATGGTTTATTCAAAGATCAATTAGCCAAGTTTCTACTTGTAGAGTGGCAAAAAGAGCATTATGGCCCAATATTAGGCAACAAGATCTTTGTTGTATCTCACGGAGGAAACTGCGTGCTCGCATTGCATTCGACACTGTCAACAGGATAAGTATAGTGGACTACCCAACCGGACTGCAAGGTACACATGAGGAAGCGGACACCCTTATTGCTTTTCCCGCTGGGTCCACTCCTGGGAGGCTATTAGTCCGTTCCAACGACACAGACGTTGCGGTGATACTTTTGGGGGTTCTTGGTCGTTCCGTTTTAGATGGAAATGAGCCGAAATCTGTAGTGATGGACTGTGGAAGTGGAAACAAGCGCCGCTACATTGATATTACGCAGCTTACAAAAAATTTGGAAAGTGTACAGCCAGGACTAGCGGCTTCACTACCAGGTTTACATGCTTTTACAGGCTGCGATTTTACAGCTGCGTTTTATAGAAAGGATAAGATTAAAGCCTATGAAATTTTGGAAAAAGATAACAGTGGAAGGTTTATCCAGTTCTTTCGAGACATGGCTACTCGTGATAAACATTTAAGTCGTTCGACAGCAGAAGAGTTTGTGAGCCGTTGAATGGCATTACTGATGTTGATGAGGCGAGGTGCATCAAGTTAGTGCAAATGACGGGAAAAATCGATAAGGTGAGATTACATCGAAGTCATGATTAGTTTGAGCGTCTGGATATAGCGTATTAGCATTAGCAACCACGCATGGATGGGTGTAATGATGTCGAATTCCGCTTAACAAAGTTGTTCAGATATAGTCACAGTATCCGATCAAGAGTAGGCTACTTTTAATATATCTCCAAAGTTTCTGGATAGTTTATAGTTAATAGGTAATATAGTTTGTAGTTTATAGCATTTTTTATACGTTAATGCATATGTTGTTAGGAAAAACCAATGTACAACATAAAAAAGGTCGACTGTGCTTTACTGCCACCTTGTTCAAAGACTTTATGGAACAAAACACAGCGCTCTAACTATATTGGCATAATGAGGGGAAATGCAGATACGTCCGATCCTGTAACCTCGCTAAATCCATTAGATTATGGTTGGATGAAAGGTGACGACTGTTACGAACACAATTGGTTTCCTGGATCGGCATTACCAGACAACCTCTTTGACGAAGATTCAGAAATCGATGAAGAAGTCATAAATTCAGAGACGGAGTGGAGCGATGACGAAGAGGAGGAGGGAAGAGACGAATATACGTAATGATTTTGTTAATTCGTTTTCTAATATTTTTGAAAAACTTGTTGATTTCTTTTCGATTTCATTAAATCACATACAAGGGGTTCCTCATTGAAATATCTTCCTTGTGCGAATGAGGGCTTACACTACGTAGTGCTGCACGGTTTGTTATTCCGCTATTTACATCAACCAGCGAGACGTAACTTATGTTTTTGTTAGCGCCTGCATAAAGGCCTTTCAGTCTGTTGCGTGGTGAAAATAACGGATTGGGTTTAGACTTACGCAACTTCGGAGTGTCTGTTTTCAGCCTTGCAGCGGGTTAAGTGTCTGCTATACCTCATTTAGCAACTAATTTCATCCCCTTCATAATTTGGCATTAGACTTGGGCGGTATCTCTCTCAAATATTTAACCCCATTTTTAGCTTCCCCTGAAGCGTCTGGTTGGTTTAACGCAGCGCACGAGATGTCTGTCTCTGGCAATATTAGTGAAGTATTATCAGTAGTCTTCTACCAGCGTTAAAATTTTTTGGTATCTCTTCCAATTACTTTAGGTGAATTTTGGGGTTCTTTCGGATGCCCCCACTAGTTAAAGCAGCAGGGGCGACTAGGCAGACGACCGATTCCAATGTCGTCATGTGACTAGCAATGCATGTGTAGGAATGAACATTGGTACCTCGCTCACATAACCAAATGCCTCTGGGCTGCCGGTCTATTATTTGATAGTACTGCGACGAACGAACGACATCGGGGCGTCGCCGTAACGGCCAAAGCTTGGCGTCGTCACGGCGACATAGGCATCATAATGCAATCGTTTTGCATGAGTGATGTTGCTATGGACTGAGTAGAGTTCAGCTGAACTCACGTCACCTGATCATGGTGCAGCGCAAGATGCATTTGAACGCGGGTTCACTTTGAACTTCGTTCAGCTGAACGCTAGTTCAAGTTTAAACACGCATGGGTTTGGTACATCCGGGCCTAAGTGTTATTATGCAGTTCTATGACGCCACAATACATATGATTCTGTTTTAATTAAAACTATGTGCTATTACGTTTAATCCTATCTACACCTGATGAAGCAGCGGAGCTCCGAAAGGTTGTGAATTTTTTAAATTTTCAATAAACCAAGGCTGGACGTAAAATCTACGGTGAATCTTCTTTATGATTATTATTCTAAATATTTTCCAGCCTCAGCTTCACTACATCTTGTATAGATATTCTGTAGCCTACAAGAATCTTACTCATTATGGGAAGCTGCTTCCTGTAGTGAACCACTGGCACATATACCACGAACCCAAAGAGGATGATCAGAGTCGCATACAGATACGCCAAAGACGGCTCTTCAATAATAGGCGCAACTATGAGGTAGATCGATGCTAGGAAGCAGATGGCTGGGATCGGAAGAAATACCTGAAATAATGATATAGTCAATTAAATAATTGTACTGGAATTTCTCTGTCACTTGTTGAAGGATGTAAGCTAGGGTTAAAACATTATGGTGACCATATATATACCAAGAATTGTAAAGTATAGGCCTACTCTTCACTAGGCTTTGTAAGTTGTCCCCGAAACTTATTGTACTTTTTTAGGAGAGGTAGCAGTTTCAAATATTTCCTAATCGATTTTTTGCATTCTTGCTTTTCGGTCACCACTCAGATGTGGAGAAGCGTTCCCCGTTCCTGCTGTTGCATATTGAAGACACCACATATGTATATACTGCTTGAAATAGTATATTCATACCAACTATCTGGAACCGCGAATTCGCTTGCGAAAATGATCGTGCAATTTGACATGATCTTTTTTTGTTTTCATTTACGTAGCACTGGACTCAATAATAAAACTCTAGCAAACTCGAAGTGCAATTATAAATGTTTTCCTGCCACTCTGTGTCTTCAAGGTATCATAAAATCAGGCTCTAACAAATTTTGCGTTTTTATTGCCTTAGTTTGGGTATAAAATAAGTAGCTTTGGCAAAGTCGCGGATTGGTTTGATAAGCACATGGACTTCTTGATATTGTCGTTACTTTGGTGGTATCGATAATAAATACGGGTAGAATTCAACGAAAATGTAGGGAAATGTACGATTTCCATCAGGGAAAGTACAGTAGAGTCCATAGGGTTAGATTTGTTGTTTTGAATTTATGGTGTTTTTTTCAGCTTAGGTCATATACATCAAGTCAATATTGGTCGATTTTCGTGGTTTGTAGCCCGGATCACTATCAAAACCACAATCTGCACTCCTACGCTCAGTACGACGCAGCGTGGAAGAACGGATACCAATCATTGAAACTTTCGTTTTCCTCGGTAATCGAAACACACCCCTGATTTCTTCTATCTCGGTCGCAGAGATAAGGTACGGTGAAAATGTTGTAATGTGATCGTAAATTCGTTTTCAATATTACTTATGTGCACTAATCATGTGGTAACTAGGGCTGGGCACTCGAATTCGAATACTCCGAATCGAATCGAATAGCAGGATATTCGGACCGAATCGAATAGTAATTCGTTCTCTTTTCGAATTTCGAATACTACAACAACTTGAGAAAGCTCTATACGCGTTTCAACGTGGACGTAGCCAGGAGAGGTTTAGCTTGAAGCACTCCTTTTCTCTTGTACCATAATTTTGAATTGGACTTTTGTGCATTTTGCTGTTACTCTGACAGCACGCCATGAAGTCGTAGACATGACTTCACATTTGGCTAGTTGCGTCTTTGCATGTTCCTGACCGCTGATCATATATTTTTGATCAAATTTTATCGAATTAGGTTAATAACTAGGTCAGACGCGTCTATTCGGTATTCGATTCGATTCGGTTGAAATTATTCGATTCGATCCGATGTTTCATACTATTCGATTTTGCCCAGCCCTAGTGGTAACACGTCGATGTCACGTGACTACAATTTTTCTCTTTTTGTTGAATGTGGTGTCAACGTTCTGTCTACTCACTAGCTCGCTTCTGTTGAAGGGTGGAATAAACGTGATGTGTGTAACAGGAATTCAACAGGTTATGAGCCCGGCACGCTTCCACTGCGCCAAGTGAAAAGCGTGAAACGTATTGTTGAACAATTCGTATGTAACATAAATGTGTGGCTATCGTTGAAGTTTAGTTCGATCATGGCTGCCGAAGACATTGAAAAGTTTATGGCGGATAATCTTTATGGCGAGAACTGGCTGACTTGGAAATACCAAATGACACGGGTACTGAAGGCGAAGGGATTGTTCAAATACGTTTATGGGTCGGAAATGTTGCCTGGCGAGGCAACGGTAGCGCAAACGAATACGTTAGAATCGAAGTCTGATAAGGCGTTGGCAATGATAACTATGCCGATGAATACGTCGCAGCTGTACCTGGTAACGTCGTGTGAAAAGCCGACCGATGCGTGGAACGCACTGAAAAATCACTTTGAACGAAATACTGTAGGAAACAAGTTGCTTTTAAAAAAGTCGTATTTCCGATCGGAGATGACCGAGACCACATCCGTCGAATGCCATTTAAAACATATGAAGGAAATAGCCGATAAGTTAGCCGCACTTGGAGCATTAGTGGGCGAGGAAAACCAAGTTGTGATATTACTGGGTAGCTTACCTCAATCCTATGCGACTCTCGTAACAGCACTGGAAACACGCAGTGATCAAGGGTTGAGCCTCGGATTCGTAAAAAGAGCTATCTTAAACGAGGTAGAAAATTTACGAGGAAACCTACGAAGGTTTAAGTCTAGTAATGAACTTGAGGATTCTCAAATGGTATCAAGGAAGAAATGTTACTTATGCAAACAGCATGGACACATTCGTAGTGAGTGTCCTATGCGGAATGAAGTCGTACAAAAGTCACCGAAACATAGGGCTAAGACGGTTGAGGAACATGTTGATACGGATGAGTCCTGTGGCGAATACACATTTGCTGCTGGCAGTGATGGTACCCATACAGCTCAACCGCCTTGGATTATCGATAGTGGTGCCTCGCGTCACATGACTAATGATCAAAGATTACTCACACATTTCAAGATGTTTGATGTTCCTGAAGCAGTTGGCCTGGGTGATGGACATAAGGTGGAAGCAAAAGTATCTGGTACCGTGAGACTACAGACCTTGGTTTCCGACAGAAAATCTTCGATGATCGTGTTGGAAGATGTGCTCTAGGTACCCGATCCAGCATATAACCTGTTCTGGGTGAGATCAGCAAATCGATTTGGCGGTGAGATTCGGTTCATTGGCGATAAATGCCATATTTATAACAAGGCTGGAAAATTGTGTGGCACAGATTGTATATACGGGAAATTGTATAAATTGACATGTAAGTCGATGTACCCCAAGAGGCCGCTGTTGCAAGTAGTGTTGCTGATATCGATCTCTGGCATCAAAGGATGGGCCATTTCAACTTGCAGCAGATGAAACAGGCTCTACACAATGAAATTGTCACCGGAATAAGACCATTCAAAGGAAATAAACTGTCGTTCTGCACTGGGTGTACAGAAGGTAAATTGCATCGGAAACCCTTTAAACCGGTGGAGAAGATTACATCTACTCGAATATTGCAGCTGGTTAATAGCGACGTGATTGGTCCAATGTCGACTGAAAGTATGGGTGGGAAGAGGTACAGTATTTCATTACCTTTATTGATGATTATTCAAGATGGTGCTGCACGTACCCAATGAGAACTAAGGCAGAGGCGCTGGGCGTGTTCAAGAAGTTTGAGAAGATGGTGACAAACATCACGGGATACCGCATTGCTGTCCTGAGACTGACCGAGGTGGTGAATACACGTCGTGCGAGTTCACAGAGTATTTACAAGATCTCGGCATAAAACATCAACTAACTGTGGCGAACTCACCACAACAAAATGGGGTTGCGGAGAGAATGAACCGAACTCTGGTAGAATCGGCTCGGGCCATGATTCATCATGCTGGACTCCCAAAAAGTTTCTTGGCAGAGGCCATTTACACAACTGTATACACACGAAACAGAATGCCAACATCAGATATTACTGGGAGTCTGACACCACATGAGAGATGGTATGGGACAAAGCCAAGCGTGAAACACCTCCGTGTTTTCGGCTGTATTGCCGATGCCTTATCCTTTGATAGCGATAGAAAGAAATTGGATAAGAAGACTCAAAAATACCGATTTGTTGGCTAAAGTCTCAATTCGAAAGGGTACCGACTTCTGGATGATCAAACCAAGAAAATAGTCATACGACGGGATGTGGCCTTTGATGAATCTTTCTTCAAATATCAGAATAGTGTATGTAACACCCCACCAAACACTAACTCTCAGTTCGAAAGAAACCTTGATATTGATCAAGTGGGAAATAACGTGGATGTGGTAGGAGGTCAGGAGCAACAGCAACCAGAAAAGACATCCCGCCCTAGACGTACCATCAAGCGGCTGGTTAGGTTTCGAATTGATGAATATGCAGACGTGATGTCCCAAATTAACCACACGGTGCTCTCAGCAATAGAAGTTGAGGAACCGAAATCCATTTCCGACACATGCGCTGTAGACATGTAGTCATAGAAAATACACCATTCGACTTGTCTATTCGGCATTACTAATATTGTTTCATCGTACGAACGTGTAATCGAAGTGACTTGGAATATTGGTTCAATATAATCATCAATTCGGCATCAATTCTGTCTCAGCTAAGACTCGTGCAAGAACAGTATTTACATAGACAGACCGCTGTACGAAGAGCTCTATAGAAGCGTACGTCACTGACGTGGCGTTTATCGTGGGGTGTTTCGAAAACGCAGTTTGGAGTCAGATCAGCGCGGAGTTCAACTACATTACGATATTTGCAAACCATCTTCTGACACCACCAACCCCCCGCGATAAAGCTGTAGCTAACCCGCTCGGGATGGGCCCCCGGTGAACATTCTGCCTTATCAAACCCTGGGCACTCGGTCACTAATTAGCATAGGCCTAATTATAGAACGTACGCCGACGTTAGTAGTAGTTAATTGATAATCGCGCTGTAAGCGTAGAATTTAGCCCAATGCTACAGTGGTTTATTGGCGCAAGCTACGCATTTGCATCCGAACTAGCAGGAAACACAGAACCGGTAGTCAATGAGTACTGATGTTTGCCGCCGGTTCGCACAAAACCGCTGAAAACCCGTAGAACGGCATCATCAAAGAAGGAGACCAGCAGCCTGGTTTGCCTGTGCTGCCAGAAGTTTAGTTCAGCTATTGTGTCACTAGTAAGCTAAAGTAGCCGATTTATCGAGGCCAATATTGATTATTTTGGATTATTGGCATAGATGATCTGTATGGCGATGGCGAAGAATCTACTAACAGCCCATCATGCTCGCAGATACGCTAAAGTATAGCGTACCCCTCTGCCTATCAAAATTGCTCCAGTAAACCGACGCGACGGCAAAATGGATTGGCCTGAACGTACGGTTTTAGAATTTGGAGGTATCTGACCAGCTGATTGCGCCGCAAGCAGAAAATTGTGGTATTTCTTCTGTAAATATCTAAGAAAATTTATGTTTCTTGGAGGTGAAAATTTTGCCCCCAAGATGCGCAAACCACCCTCCCCCCTAGCCCTAGCTACGGCTGTGATGGGCGGCTGGTGTAATTGGCGTGGGTTTTGTAGTATAGGTCTGCTGTTTGACTTCACACAAACGTTTTGACTTCTGCATTTGACCAAAATGGTATAGGATTATTAAAGCGTCATTCACCAGAATTTTATTAATGAAGTGAGGGTTTAATTGTCAATTATATTCTGCATCCTGTAGAATGAAGTAAGAGGCTATGCCTATTGGATGGATTAACAATAGACTTCGCAGAACCCGCTGCAAGGTATACGTTACTCTAACTATTTCAGTTGTCATTTATTACCGCTATGGATAACGTAAGCCTGCCTACCTGTCTAGGTTCGTATACAGAGGGGCAGCAGACTCAATCGACAACAAATGGAGGTCGGATTGGGAACAAAAGAACACGCCACTCCACCTCTACTTCTCCACCCCTGACGTTTCCCCAACCCAACTTCAATATGCCGCATCTGGCGTGGACGTTTCTTATTCGTCTTAAAATGAAAGTGGAATGCTTCAGGTCCCTTTGTAGGTGGGGTCTTGCGCCCGGTGCTGCATGCGAGTGTGGTGCAGAGGAGCAAGCCGCAAACCATGTCAACGATTGATGTCCGAAGTATTGATAAGCCACCCGATTGAATGTCTTCTCTGGAGATTCTGGACGAGGCTACCACTCAGTGGATGCTGTGCGACTGGCTTGACGTCTAGTCGGATGAAAGAATAAAAGCCAAAGGAAGGAGAAATTTACCGCAGCTTATAATAATTAGAGCTAAACATGTCCTCATATGGTATATATACAGAAACGAAGAAATCTCCCGTGGAGGCACACAATCCTTTTCATCAAAAAGGTTTCCAAGTCCTATTGCAAGATAAGATCGAAGCATCTTGGTATGGTACATAATGTGGCAGATAATGATAAAAATCTTCTAAAAACCTTGACAAAACTGATGTTATTCAAAAGTTAGTAGGTAAACTAACATAGGCAGGTAAGTACCTCATGTTTAACGGAACTTAAAAACAAGTGAAATCGTTACAGTAACGTATAGTACCTTTCCAACTGTTTCTTTGAACTCGCTTTCCATTCAATAGGCCTAGCCTTCTACTTCATTCTGATGGATGCAGAATAAAATTGACGTATAACCCGGCAAATTTCAGGCATACGAGTTCGGTGAAGGAAGCATTATACCATTTTGGACAAATTCAGATATCAAAAAGTACGTGTGAAGTCAAGCTGCAGATCTATCGTACAGAAAACGCCGATTTAACCAGCAGTTCATAAGATTCCACTGCCGCCGCCAGCGAGACCGAGAGCTCGACTTGACAATCGTACGTGAAGGCACCCTACCAAGCCTCTATAGGCTGTCGGTGTCGATCGAAATGCCTGGACATAAACAATTAGACTTATTAGTATAGACCAGCTGACGGAGTGACGCCGTGTATAAGAGTATTCAATTATCACAATATTCTCGCAATTCCCAACTGAAATAGCGAAAGTATTAAAAGGTTTTACGAAATACTCTGTAAACTCAAAGCCTCATCAGATTCTTACTGCAGACTCCTTTATCTAGCTCTAAACGTATTTGCATCTAACCACTGCTCACACGCTTTTTAAGCCTTTTTTAATGAGGTCTAAACGCGAAAGACGTTTGAGATCCTAACATCTGTCAATTCATCGGGGAGTACTGTAGGTCTTAGGTCGTGCAGGTGCAGGAACTGATGATTAAACATTTTGTAAATATTATCTGTATGCGCCTGGAAAAACTATCAATTATACAGGCGTTGCTTTCCCTGTATAATGAACTAATTTAAATCAGGAAAAACTCCAATGAGTCTTACAACAAGAGCTCGTGTAAACACCAAGCTACACCACGATTACAGTATATCAGTGCATCTGTTTCCCGTTTTAACATATGAAACAGGCATCCTCATTAATGACCATGTCAATAATTTTCACATGACTAAGGCAGTAGGACTATTTAGAAATGTTTTGCAGTTCGTGTGAGATACGATATAACAATAGTTTAGGATACGCTCTATAGTTTCTTAATCTGCTATTTTCAGTCACACCAGAGGTCTTGCATTTACGGCCGGTCTTCATGTCCAGTCTACATGCGCACATCATGCTCGCATATGCACCTACACATTAGAAATGTGTGTATATTTATGTCATATGAGTCTACCATATTATCATATTCCATATAATCATCCATATTATTATATTTTGTCCAGATGTTACTCATGCAGATTTTTACCTTATAAGGTCGGGGCAGATCTGGTCGTCTGTAACGTAGAACGATCACTGACAAAAAAGTTCCACCGTAAAATATCCACGACGCAAACGTGAAATAATTGATCAAGGTTTCGAAAGTTGATGAGTTCGGTATGAGCATCAATATTGCAATGAGAGCCTTTAAAATTAAGCACAGTTTAGAAAAAGGTAGTTCATTTTGGCTACATCGTACATTGAACATAGCTGCTGGAGCTGGCGTAACTCTTTCGACACTGATGTATGACAATACCTTCGCCATATGACCATTTTTTGCAGCAGCGTAAGTCAACCTGTGAAAATATTTCTTTACATAGAAAAATGCGGTTATTATTAATATTATTACATAGAAGATTTTCAGTGGCGCTTATCACCGGGTAATCGTGATACATGATACATGAATACGGCAATCGCAACACATGATACTATTACAATTACAATCAAGGCTCTCCGCACTTCCCCGATACCGACTGCCAGGCAGGGACGGAACGGAACGGATTCTAATTTTGAAGTCTTCGATTTGACTCGGTCGGGAATCGAACCCGTAACCTCCCGATCAGAAGGCGGACAGTCTATACCACTCGGCCAACTGATCGGTGAGAAGAATGTTAGGACATGGACGATCTTACTAGTGTGCGTCGTACAAAATTGATATCAACTAATGTGGCATAGAATCCCAGTATTGGAACCACCCCAGAGTCGGATAACTTTTCACCATTTTAGCACAATCACCCTTCCCACGATTCTGAATGCCATGTATAATGGAGTAACAATTGTCAATTTCTGGGTCTTAGGTTTATCGCAGTCAGAAATTGATCTCTAGGCAATACTATCATCCAAGGGCGGTCAAACAGCTTCGTGGCCGGCCATGTGGTTAGCAGTTCAAAGAAATACGATCTGATTCCAGAATAAATATATAAACGGTGTGCCGGTTGATCCTCCGCTATAAAAGCCACAGGCAGTGTCTGCAAACAACGTCATGGTTATCTATTTACGGAAAACGGGAAACGCGGAAGAAGACACAAATCCTCTTGGCAGCACATTTTTATAGGTCATCAACATCGGTATAGACAACTTTAGCACATTTTGTAGATTTAGTGTGAGGATTCCAAAATTGCACATCTCTCGTCACAACTCGTCACATCTCGTCAAAATTGCCTAGTGACCGAGATTTTTTCCAAAAAAATGTCGATTTTAGTTTCTTGTTGTGAAATCAATGGGCTTTAAACATTTATCAACTGGCCTCAATTAAGACGAAGAGCGATCTCCAAGCCATAATTTGGTCTAATTGAGGAAGGCGGCGATGGGCCAGGCGGCTAAGTCGAGATCGAGATATTTTGTAATGCATGCTTACTTGCTTCATAAGTACAGTACTTTATTTACCCGCCGCAATCTCAAAGTGTGGGCTTGGGCGTGTGATTGCTGTGTACTCCGACAGGGGATTGATCTAGCTATAGGCTAGGTACCTACAGTAGCTAGTAGAATGGTGTGCATGGTTATCCAAACAGGCACAACGGCAGATTAGCGCACATTGGACTTATCTTATAGGTGTGGGGCGGTGAAAACTAAACAAACAATACCTTATATACTTCAATTTTCAAGCTATTCAATGGGAGGAGAAATCTGATGATGGCCTACGCTACGCATTTGTGGGACTCTACAAGTGTTAACCTTAGATGCCAGGCTTCCTGCTGCCGAAGATGTTTCATATTGCTCTGTTTTATTGTTTGGCTTCAAACAGCTCTTCCCATCACTAGATGTAAAACACAGGACTCGTTCAGTCGTGCCCCAATTACAAGAGCAGTGAAATCTTTTGAGCTATCCGCTCATACCATGTATTTGACACAGCGTAATCCACAGAGATACAACAAGCAATAAACATTCAATTGAAAAAGGTACTACTTATAAGGACTGTGTATTTTGATTATTAGACATTCCAAATGGGAAGGGTCGGCTATTTACTCGCATACATTATTATTATTATTATTATTATTATTATTATTATTATTATTATTATTATTATTATTATTATTAATATTATTATTATTATTATTATCATTCATTATTTCTGTTCCCTAAATTGGGTCTCAGACGACACAACGAAAATGAAAGAACATTTATTCAGAAACATCATTTATTGATACAGTTGCTTAGCTATTATTTCCGCAGCGTTGGTACATGGCCTACTTTAGTTGGTATAAAAATTGGATGGATACCTTCCCTTAAATATTACTATTATCGATGTTATATTAAAGAATAGTGCAGGCGACGGCGGACTATCCAAATATCAATAGATATAATACGGCGCTACAGATATAACGTCCAGAATGAATTTACTAGCTTATATCCTATACCGCATAATTCACATATATTACCGATGATACCAGACGGCTAGCTGGCTTCTACTTTTTCCCGTAGCCTACAAAAGCCATTGACCGTCTCAAAATGTTGCACTATAGCAGTTTCTATCCTCAGCACTGCAATAAGTTCTTCTCTTCTTCTTATCTTGAAGTTCTTCTCAAACGATATCCACGGGTCCAGGGTACCCCGTGCCACCAGCTATTTTCTGGGGCAGAGAAACTTCGGCATATTATTCGCAACCTCCAGCATATGCTGGGGAGCGATCATCCCACCCATTCTCTATAGACCATCACCTAGACCAGGGGTCGGCAAACTTCGGCCCGCGGGCTAAATCCGGCCCACCCATCATTATTTTATGGCCCGCGAACAACTACGAATAAAAACAGATCATACGTACAATTCATTATAATTCCACCATTGCGTTACGTATGCGTGTATAGACGTCTTTAGTACGGCCCGCAAGTTGGCGACAATGTTTATAATTGGGCCATTGGTGAAAGAAATTTGCCGACCCCTGACCTAGACCATACTCACTCTCATTACCACTACTTTCAGGTGTTGTGGGTGAACTCGTTTTCTGTTTTTTAGGAGTCGCTGTGATGAGAATGGTTTCTGAGAACCTGGAAGGTCTTGCATTCTAACCTGACTTTACTTTGACTTCCAGTGACTTCCTCTAAGGAACACTCAAATATCACTTCCGGTCACGTCCCGGATACTTTTACGCAGCCGGATTTCAACATCCATTGGCTCCAATCCACCAGCTTTCACGACATCTATCGCCTATACAATCGCCTATTCTCTCTCTCTCTCTCTCTCTCTCTCTCTCTCTCTCTCTCTCTCTCTCTCTCTCTCCCTCTCTCTCTCTCTCTCCTTGCTCATAATAACAGAGATATAATTGGTTCATTCATCCACCTTTTCTCTGACGTCGCAATACCTATGGTTCTATTCTAATTCAATTTGTGCTATTGCCATTCATTCTATCTTCATCTGGTGAAGGAGCGGAGCTTCGAAAGCTTGAGAATGTTTAAATTTTCAATGAACCAAGGCTTGACGTTAAATCTGTGGTGATCTTCTTCACGATATCTATTGATCGTCCGCCAACGGCTCACATATGTTTTAATATTTTCATATTATTTCGCGACGTCATGATTCTAAATATTTCAATTTCCATTTGCTCTAATTCTAAATTCTTTCCGTAGTAAACGCCTGAAGAGTGGCACACGAAACGTTATTCGCGTTTTAAATTTCTCAATCAGCAGCTATGAAAGTAGATTTATTCACTGCTGTGATTAAATTCTCTACCACCAATAACTTTTTCAAATTAGATATCGATTTCTCTTGCATTGCTTTAGTAGCCTACTGTATTTCTACAATGACGATTTCAGAGAAAGAGGTATTTATTTCATCGGCCTAATAACAAGATATATACATATTGTAATATCACAATGCAAGCTGAAGCAATGCGAGATTTTAAGTTTCAAACTGAATGCGATTTTAATCAATGCGGCACTTCAGTTTCAAATGCGCGAGCGAACTTGTATCGTCGAATACCTCATCCTAATCTCTAAGGTTTCTTTTTACAGTGCAGTCAAGCTATGACGCTTATGCTGCAACATGACGAATTTAGTTATTTGCTGAAGTGAAGCTGTCTGTGCTAGTTGTTTGAACAGTTTCGTTAATGAGATGAGTATTCCTTGAGTGTGGTTGGCCGACGCGACAAAGAAACGTAGCATATCCCTACGTGTGGGTGACTTTGGATAAGACATTGATTTAGAGAAGATGGAACCCTGGAACCAGCCCGTCTCTTATCTCTTGCGGCACAGCCACACTCGTTGACGAGGCGATGGAACTTTATGCAATTCGATGTCATACCTGGCTCCAGTAAAGGCGCTTCCATTAGCGGCTCCGAATGTTGAGCAAGCAACGGCCAGAGGAACCGTCCAAGCAAATGATCCAAATACTCTGTCTCCGAACGTCTAAAAATAAAGAGTGCCTTCAACGTAAACAAGTATGACCAGCTGAACATTAGTGATACAATGCATGGAGATTTTCTTACCACAGCTACAGCGCTTGAAGCTAGAAGTTCAGAAGGCGACATGACGGTGAAATAGGCGATATTTATGAGAACGTAGAGCACGGTTACTAATGGTATTCCCACATATATAGCGATCGGAAAATTTCTAAAGTCAAAAATTGGAAAAATTAATATAGGCTATCAGTCATTCTTTGCAGCACCGGGCGAATATTTAAAGAGTAACATCGCGCACTTTTGCAACATACAATAGATATGTCAACGTGGTTACAAACCAATGTCCATCCAAGTTCAATGGTTGGTTACGTCATGCACGTGGACCCCTCCAGTAGCAGGTCGGTATTCGGTACAGAACGCAGATTGATATCACGATTCCCCATATGCCAAACAGGGGCGGCATTATGAGCTTTTCCTCGCTCGTTACGTTAACCGGTTAACGTGATCGCTAGCCGTTTCGCTACCGGGCGATTTACGAGCGAGGAACTCGGTAAGGATTCTGGTATTACGAAGTAACCTCGTAAACAACTCGTAGACATCTTACGCAAATCCGAGAGAATGCGTCAAAACGTTCAAGTAACGTGCCGTTTACTCAGCAAATTCGAGGTTTTTGCGAAGCTTTAGGTGCCGTGCCGTTTAGCACAGTGCCGCGTTGCAGTTTGTTGCAGGAGTCGTTTCTTGTTTATTTTGTGATAGTTTATGCAAGAAGAGATGAATGCTCTTGTCACTGGCGTAGAGCAACATCTAAAATATATATTAGGCTCTTTTTCGTCAGAAGTAGCCGGGTTGCGGCAGGCTGCGTGGAAAAAAGTGACAACACAGGTAAGATGGCAAAGTTTACACCTGTTCGCTACGGCACCTAGGATACATCAGCTACAGTAGGGTAATGTTACTGATAGAGCTGCCCACTTCCTCTACGGATCCGACACATTTTCAACAGTACCGGTACTACCAATAGCTTGGGCTATGGTTTAGCAATAACTTTGCATTATCAAGGTAAATTCCGTCAACATATCGCGAGTGACCCAGTCGGTGGAACAAGTGGAATAAACGTGGTGGGATTTGAAAAGTGCCGCCAATAAAAGTGCTGCAGAATGTAAAAAAGAGATGAACAAAACCGGTGGTGGAAGCAATACCTCCTACTAGGAGGCTCCAAGTCATAGCAGTTCAAAGGTTCATTGATATTTGTTTGCATTGTGCATAGCTGATTCTGCCTTCTTGCAAGTTTACATGTTCATTTTCACTTATCGTGTAACTTTGCATATGCACTGTTTTGATGAAATCACATTTTGTTTATCCTTCGTTTTGTAATAGAAATTGAAAAACTGGTACACAGTATAAAATGCACATCATTCCAGAAACCAAGGTCTTTAGTGCTATAAAGACTATCTCCTCTACAGTCAGAGCTCTTTTGCTAGCACTGTGAGGTTGCATATAATCCTCGCGCAATAGCTCACATAACTCCAATATTACGAGTGTGTCGCGTATATATTTCTGAATGTATATACGCGACATCAACTGTCGTATCTAGGACACTCGGACATGCCCTAAATTATCTGAGAGTATTATCCATTAGTGGGTTATACCAAACAAGACATATAATTAAGTAACTCATATAGTTCAAGGAATCGATAATTGACGTAGTAGTAACAAAATACCCTCCTGCTGTTCCGATCATAACAGTACCGCTAAACCCCTGCTGTTATAATCATTATAAAGAAGATTTCAAGCCATGCGAAGATAATTCGCTGATGCAATCTGGGATTGTTTTCCCCGTGGCCAAACCACGTGATGACAATTGGCGCCACGTTTTGAATTCGAAATCGAGAGACTTTTATTCCGACATTCAGTATCTGGTCGTCTGACACAACGGAGCACACATGCGCTGTAGACATGTAGTCATAGAAAATACACCATTCGACTTGTCTATTCAGCATTACTTATATTGTTTCATCGTACAAACGTGTTATCGAAGTGACTTGGAATATTGGTTCAATATAATCATCAATTCGGCATCAATTCTGTCTCAGCTAAGACTCGTGCAAGAACAGTATTTATATAGACAGACCGCTGTACGAAGAGCTCTATAAAAGAGTACGTCACTGACGTGGCGTTTATCGTGGGGTGTTTCGAATACGCAGTTTGGAGTCAGATCAGCGCGGAGTTCAACTACATTACGATATTCGCAAACACAACAACAACCATCCTCTACCAACAACCCCCGCGATAAACGAGTTTCGCCGAACGGTATTCGGCAATAAGTTCTCGATCGGTCAATTGCAATGGATTACGGCGAGTTCTGTGGCGCTTTCTGCTTTGTCGCACTGCTAGAATCGCATCCATCATCAGCGGCTCTTCCGAAAACACGCATAGCGAGCAGTCACAGGCGCTCGTAAATTAACGAGGGCGTCTCCGAGGCTCGGCAACCGAGAGCGTAGTTCGTAATACCAAATTTTGAGTTAACGAGCTCGTGCGTCAATAGCGAGCTCGTTAACGTTTGCGAGGAGTGTTCATAATGCCGCCCCTGTGTCATATTTGTAGTAATTTAACGACAGGATTCCTAATATTTGCGGTCACTTGATGAACTGACGCAATTAATAGCATTCGATGGTTAACCGATAAAGTGCATTTGTTTGTACTAACATGCGTTTGTAGACTTAGACACACAAATCGCAAATCCCATCCCAACAGAATTGCGAGGTAAGAGGTCATGAAAAATCTATTTTATCCGTTGAATAGGGGATGATGGTACAGTGGTAACCCAGGTGATCAACAAACTTTAACGAGAGCCATCCTCCGTTTTGCTTCTATACTAACTGGGTGTGCATATGGCATGGCCTCAAAATATGCTAAATATGCTGATACCCTCAAAAAGTTCCCGGCATTTTTGCTGCAGTGGTTAAGCATAAGACATTCAAGCAGTAAATGTACGGCGTGTTGCGTTAAGATATTTTGTAAGAGATATAACAATTGACCAGAGATTTGACGTTCAATCCAGTTTATTGGAATATAATTCACAAGCTTTTGGAGCTCCGCTCCGTCACACTGGACTCGACATGAATTCTGTGGTGAATTTGTTATCTATTACTATTCGAATCGTCCGCCATCGACCCCACTATTTTCCGTCAAGGTTTATGGGACGGATGCTCTTTCATTACCGCAGTACCGTACCCATTTATATTTGAGATCGCGATGTCGTAAACACCGCTACACCGAATACGGACTTATGAAAATTAGGCCTAGAAATCGAGAGCATGTGATTACCAACGAAGTTTGATCAGTTCTTGATCCCGTCGTAGAACGCCGAAATTGGTGGTACAAAAAATGACAGCATGAAACTACGTACTTGCCATGACGTCTCTGCGTGTGCCGGGTGTATTTTATGCAGGCGATATCTCGGTAATTAAGCGGTTTTGAGGCGAATGATCTATTTTGCCGAAACCAGCGCAAATGTCTCTACAATATGAACTAAGGTTGTTGTTACCGATATTGATGACCTTTAAGTAAAACAAGGTTCGCGGCATTAGTTGTCTGACTTGCTATAGATGCCTATAAATACGTAGGCAATAGGGGGGAAGTGGAAGGGTATTTCAAACACCAGTAGCCGAACAACAGTCTAGTACAGTCGGTATTACATGCGAAGTATGTGTTATAGGATATTAGCTGGTAAATATGTTCTGGACTGGACGTTAAATCTGCGGGGACTTATCATATCTATTACTTTTTGGGTCGTCCGCCGTCGGCTCCACAATTTTTCAATATCACATCGGTGCATTTTACCGCTCTCTACAAGAAATAAAACAGCCATACTTTACTACAGTGTAGAAATGTGGAATCCAATACTGCTACGAATTGTTAACAGACCAATTTGAAAATGTGTTTACTATATCGAGCCAATTAAAACAACTTTGTGCTACTTCTGCTAGACGTAAAATCTATGAGTAATATGGTGGGTGTCGTAAAGCAGGATATAAATGTATTGAGAAAAATAGAAGCATATGGTGGATTTACCGACTAAACAACACTTCTACCGTTTAGACGTCCAGATAACGAATGAATCGTAAACGAGGGAACAGACCCGAGGTCGTATCCCGAAATGGAAAAGCAATCAATATAATATCAGAAGTATTGATTGCCGATAAAATTACCACAATAGTTCAATATTGCGTCTGGCAAGACTCACTCTCTGTAGGCCTTTTGAAATTTTATTTATCGCAGTTATGGTGTTTTTTTTTTTTTTTTATTATGATAAGGAAAGTGGCGCTTGTCGCCAAAGGGCCTTGTGCGCCACGATCAATACATATACAATTCAATACCATACACAACATATACAATTCAATACAATACACACTCACATCGCACAACACAACACAATATATAAAATGACTTGAGCTGTTTTACCTATAGTGGACGTTTGCAACCAAGGGCGAAGTCGATAACGGGTCTCGCCATGTTAGGGTGGGTCAGTACGTTTATTAAGGTTGGAGAAAGATGATTGGAAAAGCAGGATCGGAAAAGAATGGCCCGTTGTTTACGGTATTTAAGGCAGTACAAAATAAAATGTTCCACTGTTTCTGGGCATGGGCAGGATTCACAATTTGGCGAAAGGACACATCCAATTTTAAATAAATGGGCATTTAACTTTCAATGGCCGGTACGCAGACGGAACAAAATACTGTTACTAGTGTGGTTTGTAGGTGATGGTAGAACTGTCTTCACGGAATCTTGAAACTGCTTGAAGTGAGCTCCCTTTTCACCCATCGTGTATTCGTGGTCCCACTCATCAAGGCACCTTTTGCGGAGGACTGACTTTGCTTCTCGCAAGGAGAGGAAAGCAACAGTGTTGTTGCCACGGCTGTCCGGGGAATTATCCGCAGCAAGACGAGCCAACCGGTCTGCCTCCTCGTTGCCGGGGACATCCATATGACCTGGAAGCCACGCCAGGGTTGTTGCCGTATCTTTTATTTGAAGCTTGTGAAGCAACACAAAGATTTCCTTCGTGGTCTGTTCCACTGCACAGAATCCCCGTTTCGGATGAAAGCTTTGAATCACCGACATGCAATCAGTTAAGATCACGTACTTAGCGGATGAGTTTCCGTTTTCTAGAATCCAGCTCAGGGAGGCTCGGATGGCCAGAATCTCAACGAAGTAACTCGAGAGATGGTTTTGACAGCACTGCGAAATTGATATATGGCGCGATGGAATATGAATAGCCCACCCTGTCCCGGTCGGCGTCCTGGACCCGTCAGTGTAGATGGCGGTGTGGTCGCCATAACGTTCGGAGATGTATTCTCGACTTAGCATCGAGACGAAAAGAGGGTTTTCCACTCCTTTAATACGATTGTACAACTCCATATCGACGAAGGGTTCACGGAGCTGTCAAGGGGGAGCTTCAAAGTATACAAGACGACAGATCTCCGTAGACAGATGAGCAACTGAGTTGGTGAAGACGTTGAAGTTCATGTAGTGTTGTCGTGTCAGGCAATAGTCATCGTACCACGAATCATTAGTGACTTCGATGGTCGGGTGGCCGCAACGGGCCTGTTGAAGTCGCACGCGATAGCTCAGGGACAGGTATCGATGTCGAATATGTGGCGGCATTTCATTACAGGCAGCTTGAAGAGCACAAATGGGCGTGCTTTGCATTGCCCCGCAGCAGAGGCGGAGAGCTTGGTTCTGTATCACCTGTAATCTGCTTAGTGAGTTTTTGGGGGCGAAGAAGTAAGCTTGAGCTATGGTGTTACTTGAGAACATATCGATTTCTGGAGGTTCAACCCACTTCCACCTTAGTTGGAAACTAAACGTGATTATATGTCGTCTTGAAATCGTCATGTGTTCGTGAGCCTATTGAAGTTCATTGACAGTGGGAGAATACACGAAATAAAAAATGGCGATAAATAACAGCAAGCAGGCATAACAGAGTGTTCGGATCGTTACCCAAACTGGCCATGGCACCCGTCCGGTTTGGGCAATTCGTGAATTGAAATATATTTCAATGATGAAGGATAATGAAGGAGCAGAGCTACGAAAGCTTGCGTATCATATTCCAATAAACTGGACTGGACGTTAAATCTGTGGTGACTTATTATATTCAATAAATAAAAGAGCCTGTTTGTCTGTTTGTCTGTTTGTCTGTTTGTCTGTTTGTCTGTTTGTCTGTCTGTGCACGAATCAACTTCTTTATTACGGAAGCTACCGCCATAAGATTTCACAGAGATGTAGGGACGGACGTTATGCGTGCGACCAGGTGGTTTTTCAGCGCTTCCGACATGTATTTCTCAAGTTATACATCGCCAAATGGTGCTACTTCCACTTTTCGCCACGCGGAAATGAGAGATTTACTTTTTAGATCGCTTCTGCCATCTAGCGGAACTATTTCTTCATCACTGCTGCTCGCATGATATCTCTCAACGGTTACCTTTCATCTACGGTTTAACGTGATCTGCGTGCGAGCAGGTGCTTCCATTGTGTATTTCCCGAGTTATACATCGCCCAATGCTGTTATTTCCAGAACAGTAACAGACTCGGAATTACTTTAGTGTTCATTCTCAAGAAGCCGCGTTTTCGTGTGTAGGAATAGTCCAGGACAGTACCGGTGACAAAATTTTAAATTCCACTTTCCGGTACGCAGAATGTGGTCAGGACAGTAACAGACTCGGAATTTTTTCGTTAGTTAAATTACTTTAGTGCTGTCTGTCAAGAAGCTGCATTGTCGTGTGTAGGAATAGTGGCCCTATGGCCTATACTATATATTGTTATGTCAAAATTGTAACCATTTGTCATTGTTAAGATGCTTTCATTATATATGCATGATACGGTAGTCATTAGCGTTCATGCCTGGCCCAAGAAAAGCGCGGAGGAGCCTTTTTTCCCATGGCAAGAGACGTAAGACTGCTACCAATGCCTCTCATTATATTCAGGATAAGGAATACTTTGACAGTAACATGCCTTCCCAAACTCAGGAGGCCAGTTAGGTGGCATATGACATACACCCCCACAGTAGTTCGAGTCAGAGTAGTGCTCAAAGAATGGCAATTGCTAGGGTTGCAGAATCTCCGCGAACGAAACAACTTCGTCGTCAAAATGATTCTGCACGAAGGGCACTATCCAGGGCTGCAGTGTCCCCACGTTCCCGTCAAAACCGTCGTCTTGCTGATGCTGAAGCGAGAACAGTTTCCAGACGCCGAGAGTCGCTTGAAATCCGTCAAACGCGTCTTCAAACTCTTGCAGCAAGAACAGCTGCAAACATGGCTGCGGAATCACCGCAGACTCCCCAAACGCGTCTTCAAACTGATGCTGCCAGAACAGCTGCCACCAGGACTGCGGAATCACCGCAGACTCATCAAACGCGTCTTCAAACTGATGCTGCCACCAGGGCTGCGGAATCACCGAAGACTCATCAAACGCGTCTTCAAACTGTTGCAGCAAGAACAGCTGCCACCAGGGCTGCGGAAATTTACCACTGGATACCGAACAACAGTTGCATCATATAACTGTTGGAATTATGGTGGGTTCTGCCATTGACCTCATTGATAAGGTTTATCCAAATTTTCTACAAAATTTTAACAATCGCGACTGGCTATGTGAGAGAGCTATCTTAGCACCGAGGAATGATGCCGTACACAGAATTAATCAGGATATTCTTGAACGAATACCTGCAGATGAAAAGGTGTACTCCTCCATCGATTCGACACTTGATCAAGACGAAGCTGTCCATTACCCAGTTGAGTTTTTGAATTCGTTAAACCCACCTGGAATGCCAGCGCACTCACTTCGTCTCAAGCAGGGTTGTCCAGTCATACTTTTGCGTAATTTGGACCCGCCAAAACTTTGTAATGGAACACGATTAGTTGTTATGAACTTGCACCGCTATGTTATTAAGTGTGTCATTATTACTGGAACCTCTAAGGGGGAAAATGTGTTTGTGCCAAGAATTCCACTCATTTCATCAAAAAACCATTTTCCTTTTGAGTTCAAGCGCCTGCAATTCCCTTTGCGATGTTGTTATGCAATGACAATAAATAAAAGTCAAGGCCAAACGATGAGTTATCTGGGGCTTGAGTTGAGTGATCATTGCTTCTCCCATGGCCAATTTTATGTCGGATGCTCAAGAGTTTCTTGCGAACAACATCTGTTCATTCATGCCAGGGTTCCAGGTTACACTAAAAACATTGTATACAAAAAGGTTTTGTAATGTATTGTTTTCCACTCATGTTTCTAGCTCTTTTCTTTGTTTTTATATGCTAAGCTGTTTCGCTGTTGCGAAGTTATTCATTTTTGTACCATTCCATGATGTTTTGTGATGTGGTTTGGTGTTCACTAATGTTTCTAGCTTTATAACTTCTTTTCTTTGGTTTAATTTTTCAGTTGATCTGCTGCTGTGCATTTATACACTTTCAGTATTTCGGCAATTACAGTAGGCTCTACTTTCATTACTTTTCCTCCCGTGTGAAACCGGGTACTCCGCTAGTATTCAATAAATTTATTTGGGTATGTTCCGTGTGTATTGGGGGTACTGGAGCAGGGATATCTAGATATCCCTGTACTGGAGGAAGACCAATATGATAATTGTAAGTAAGAATCAGGCATTTTCGTCAATGTGCTGACCGAAAGGGCATGCGAGTGTAACTTGTATTTCGCAGGGTGGTTGGCATGAATCGTATCGCAGTTATTTGACTTCTCAAATGGGGAGTTTTAAGTTTTTAATCGCATACCTAATTAATATTATTATTAATATAAAAAATGCTCTGTTCCCTAACAAAAAGAAATTGAAAATTGACACAGTTGCTTGTCTTTTAATTCCGCAGCGTTGGTGCGAAAATTGTTTAGGTTGGGCCATGGCCTACTCTAGGTACGGCCTGATTTATCACCTTCGCGAGAGAAAATTAGTGGGCCATGGATTCTTTGTCGAGAGTGCAGTTGCGTCACACTTCAGGTCGAGACGCCTTTGATTTGATCTGGAAATTTGACGGCAGACGTTTCTAGCGCTCGTTTTCGTCGCTGCGTTAACGATGTTCCAGTTTGTTATTGCAATATACTGTAAGGTAGTTTGCTAACAGAGATATTTACGAGGTAACTACGCCTCAATTAGTTGTGAGCTTTGTACAGATAGGTAAAATGTTGGCTTATACTCATTTCCGTCGCTGCGACTGCATTGCGTTGTTAGTACCATACCTGTAAGTTATAGGCTGTAACCGTAGCAGTCAAGGCAATCTTAATTATTATTAAGATCAAAGACTATTAATTATTAAGATCGCCTTGGTAGCAGTTCATGGCCCACTTTAGGTCATGTGTAGTTCTTGCAGTTAGGCCATCGTTACGTACTGTACATTGTGTAGGAAGATAGCTGTTGCGCTTGTCAGCAGGTCCATATGTACCAGTAGGCTACCGGTGCACGAACAGTCCACGGCGACCAGGACGAATTAACTGGCTTTGCAGTAGGAGAAACTAGCTACTTTATGTTAGTTATTAGGCTTAAAGGGCAGTAAACCATGATAAATACGAGGACAGGATATTTTTCAGTGCTGTAGTAGTGTCGATTCTTATTCTGCCTCAGTATTATGGGACATGAATGTTGTGTGGTGGGATGCACCATTTGCAATCCGTCAGGACGTGGGACGTCTTTCATTTCCCATTCAAGAAGGAAATAATGTCCTTAATGGGTGCAATTTGTTATAATCGTACTGATGAGACGGTAGCAAACCACTCTGTGATATGAGCGAATCACTCTGAAGATAACAAACGTACAAAATTGCCTGGGAATTTTGGCATGTGCTAACCATAATGACAAACGCTTAACTGAAGAACCTGTCAACATGAATTTTTCCTGTATCATGCCGAAAACCACCTATAAATCGCTCCTTGGACCTCGATGAACTGGAGCAGTACAATAATAATCAAGACAAATTGGCGAGCTTTGAAGATTTTAATGAAAGACCTCCTCTCTATTGCTTCTATAAGCAAAAAGACGAATACATACATTATAAAATGTGTTTTGATGGGTTTCCAGAAGTCGTGAATGCCATAAATATAGGTAAAGGTGAAGCAACAATGCTGTGCTGTGGTGCAAATGTGCCAATTCCAACTCGGCTTACCATTGGTCACAAAGGCTTACAAGAAAGAGCATAATGCTTTCTAATTTTCCTAGTCATTTGGACAACATTGATGTACTAGACTTTGTTGGATGAACTTCAAAACATGTAGGCTACAGCTAGTCTACACATTTGAGTTGATAAGAAACTGTTTGCTGTTAAACTAAGTGATCTACTGATTCTACGAAAGAATTAAAGTTGCTGAAATTCCTTGGAGAGATATGCGATCACTAATTCTAATGATTGATGAAATTATACCTCCAGAAATCTGTGCAATATGATTGAGGAAAATTTTCTTGGTATGGATAAAGAAGGCACCCTGTTCAAGCGTATACTGTGATTTTTCTGCTGCAGGTATCTGCAATCGTTTAGAGATTGTATACATTTCATTCATACATTATCAACATAGTTACTGTAATTTTTTGCCGCGATCAGTCGACATTAGAGATGTAAAGGGAAATTTTAACCGCATATTTCCACCTGCAATGACGTGAACCTCATTTTACCATTGTTATTAAACATGAACGAGGAAAACTTATGTATTTTACTTCAGTATGAATGTACAGTATGTACAGACACTCGTATAGTAAGTTTCACTGCATATAATCGGTTGCATATTTCTTGTTTCAAAACCAGTCGGTCTATCGTTAGGTATACTGTGATTTTTCTGCTGCAGGTATCTGCAGTCATGTAGAGATTGTATACATTTCATTCCTACATTTTCAAGATAGTTACTGTAATTTTTTGCCGCGATCTGTCGATATTAGAGGTGTAAAGGGGAATTTTCAAGTGCAGATTTGCATTTGCAATTTCGCGAAGCTCATTCTATCAATGTAATTAAACATGAACAAGGTAATCTTATGCATTTTACTTCATTTAGTAAGCCATATTAGAGGTAGGGACTTGTTGTTACCCTATAGCGCTCTCGTCGAACAATCGGAGATCGGCCTACTAATTTTCTCGGCCGAATGTAATAAATCAGGCCGGAACAAAAGTAGGCCATGGTTAGGCCTATACCGAGTTAGAGCGCAATGACGGGACATAACTTACATGGCCATTTAAAGATGTCGGGCATAAGGTGTAAGAATTATTATTGTTACTATTATTATTATTACCGTTATTATTATTATTATTATTATTATTATTAATATTTATTTATATTTTTATTATTATTATTATTATTATTATTATTATTATTATTATTATTATTATTATTATTGGTAAAAATGGAGTGAAGCTTATCGCCAGTAAGGCCAGGTGCGTCAAGGACGCGAGCACAAGCTAGAATAATAAGAACGCCGCGCCAAATGGAAAAACGTGTAACAAAAAATACCTACATATAGAGGAACTATAGGCAAAATGGAATTATGCAGGTCCATAAAAATAAGTCAAACAACTAGAAGGGGAAATATTTAAAAATTTAAAAAACCTACCACAGGATAGAGCAAACTCCACAACAGGTGACAATAGTCCAGAAACCGTTATTAGATTCTAGACTGTGGAGCAATTTTGAGCTCAAATTCTTCGCAGACCAAAATATCCGGTGGAAGTCGCAGCGATAGCAATGCAGCACAAATGCTGCACTTTTTCGGAGACGTTGCCGGCATCACTCTGTGTTGCTACGCTCTATTTTAAACTAGCTGGTTATCGTGGTTTCACCCGGGTATACAGCATAACACGTTGCCACCCTACGCGAAAAATGCGACCCCCATTTAATCGTGGATGAGACGCTTCCCTATCTTCTCTTGACGAAGGAAAATGGCTCCTCGATTCACTTCTCATATGCCTTATCTAAACCCGTATGAAATATATCTAAGACGCCGAACCGAAGGACAGTACGTAAGCAGAACTTTGTAGCCAGGCCACCTTACACGACCAGAAGTGGTGAAGAAATTGTTCCGCTAGATGGCAGAAGCAATCCAAAAGGTGCAACTCTGATTTCGGCGTAACGAAACTTGGAAATAGCACCTTAGGGCGATGTTTACGAAATAAACGCTGGAAACACTAAACAACCACCTGGTGGCACGCATAACGTCCGTCCCTACATTCCTGTAAAATCATAAGGCGATAGCTTCTGTAATAAAAAAAAAGATTCGTGCACAGACAGACAGACAAACAGGCTCTTGTAGGTGGCACCAGATCGGATTCGAAATATTATCCCTTGGTAAAGCCGTTCGTATATTTTCACATGCCTACAGAGCTTAACGTCCAACCGCTTTTGATCCTCTTTCGTAAAAATGTCAATACTGGCCAAAGCATGAAATTCAAGTCAAGCGGCCACTATTTCAACAAAAGCGATAGTACAAAGGTCGACATAAAAATTCCGATGTGTATGTTTGTAGAACGTGAACCTTCACGATTCGTTGACTTTTGTGTATTTCGGATCCAATATGTGATGAAATTATTGTGAGTTCGCACCAGTTCAAACGAGTAACACTACGGACTTGTTGATTTATTAAGCTGTGCCGTATCGGACTTATCGCCTACTTATCTAGACTTTATATTGAAAAGAATGCATATGCATTCCTATCAAATATTCTCAAGACGTAGCATAGCCTACTAATGTTTCGTTTTGTCTCAAATATGACCCGTTTAGCGGGACACCTGGCGCCAAACAACAGTGAATATATATCCCCAAGTCACATTTAGTTACACTCAACACTGTTTGAGGCCGTCGCCTAAAAATTGACCTCCTTTCAAGGACTCACACACGACAGTTATCCTATTTTCTTGGACTGCCGCAGTGTGCTCATCGCAATATCCAGATTTGGCTACTAAATCGCGGCAGTGCCGCAGATGACCTGCTCTGGCTATCTAGATAGAGGAAAGGTGGAACGTTCAATAGTAAACATTACCGATAATAACTAAGCTACAATACGGTCTGCAAGGACAACCTCATTTTTCGCTATTCAGTGCGTCTATTTTTGGACGGGCACGACGAATTATATCAGACATTCTTGGAATAATTTGGGTGTGTATGTTATAGGGAATGTCACATCTGCCGCGAATTTCTCCATTGCCCCGGTGTTGAGATTAGACGCGGTTGGCTATTTTTTGCATTTATGCAATCTTCAATTACATCAAACGATAAATGAATTGTTCCACACTCAATCACGACCGCGTAACCCCAAACAACAGTACCATTCAGTTGACCGAGTGGTTTAGACTGTCGGGCTTCTGATTACTGTAAGCATTGACCAGTCGTACATGACCATAACTTCAAAATAACAACATCGACGACAGTAATATCAAAGTAACAACAAAATTTTGGCACTTGCAAGAGATCAGCGTTAATAATGTTTGTTCCTGGTGTTTAGAATCGAATATTTGTCATAACTCCGTACAAAGTACAGCGCAGACAAACCTGCGCAGGCACGTATGTTTCTAAATTGAGCTCTTTTGTGTAAGTACCTTCGCATAGTGTGTAATGGGCGCCGGCTATATTTAAGTAGTGTAAAAATGTATAAATTACGAAAGTGGTCGAATCAATGTTTCCTCGTCACTAGCGCAAAGCACTGTGTATACTAGAACAAATGTCGTTGCCACGTTTACAAAAACCAAAATCTTACCTTTCGGGATTGCGCACTTCTTCGGTTACGAAATTCAATTGATTCCTGAAATGTTAGTATTCTATAGTAAAGACTAATTTAGATATATGTATATATTTTTTTACAGGCCCAATGGTGTAATGGCAAGGTCGTCGGCTACTAAACCGTTTCCCTCTAGATGGTCAGTATTGTATTGCATATATTACGTGAATTTCAGTGGCGCTTTTCACCGACGGGTGTTGTGAGCCACGGACAAAAAGGGGTATTACAAACGTATTTTATGAGTAGTCCCAGAAACGTATATGGGAAAGTAAAGGATCAGCTTGCATGGAGAAGCAAAGTCGGCAATTGCAGTAGAAAGTTGTGATAGGGTCAATAGAGTAGTTTACGAAAAATTTAATTCATAGAATTCCGATACCACATGGGCATGTGATGAGTGTAGGTTTGGTAGATGAAAATCCCCAGACAGGTCATCCCCTAGCTTGGCATATGTGGGAGATAGCCTCAAATCGGGTAGCAACGTGTTAACCTGTGCTCACTTACGGTATATGCTATTATAGACTACATCCGGCTATATCATAAAAATGAATGTTTTGTAAATAGTGTACAGTAGGTATCCGCCTTAAGCAGTTTCGATACATCCGCATACTACTTACCATCCATCGTATGACCATAGTCCAGAGTAAAACGCCAATGCTATTGCGCTTGCCGATGCAGATCCTCCAAACGCATTAGTCAAGTACTGTGTATTGCCCTGCCCGATCTCAACAAATCCTCCGATTATTATTGCCGCTATTATCAATAATTTTGCCGCCGTGAAGAAAATTTGAACAAAGTTGGAGGCCTTCACACTAAGGCAATTGATTGTTGTGATAACCACTAAAAAAAGATAATTTTTTTAGGGAAGAGCGAAAGCATAAAATAGAATACAAAAACGTGGTTGAACTCCTTCGATGCCAATGCAAAGCTAAGAATGTTGAGATCTTTGCTCGGAGTTAACAAGTGAGTTGACTAAAAGGCTTGGCATTCTGATCGGTATAGACAACAGATTCGATTGCCGACGGAGTGAACCAAACCAATACTGTGTCAGTAATTACGGAGCGTTCTTGTAAAATTGCATACCTTCAAAGCTTTAACCAAATAATCTGGGGGAATATAACTGGTTGTGCGAGATTAATGAATTTTCGGTTCGGTTATCGCGCCTGAATGCGGTATGAGTTAGGATTATTCCTCGGCGGCAATAATGAAATTTAACAGGCCTTTCGTGAGCCATTTTTCGCATCCCAGACGGCGCAACGCAGAAGAAAAACTTTTCAGGTATGATCGGCCTTCACTATCACAGCATTCGTATATAAATTGCATACCTACATTATTTTGTAGAGAAATAAAGCCGTTATTTGAGTGGTATATGACCTGCGGTACAAGCCGTTAGTTATCGTGCCACGCAACACCCGTAACCGTGTTTTGACATCTGCGGTACACATAATATAATCTCAAAAGTCCTGTTAAGAGGGATTCTGCCCCAACATTACTCATGTACAACTTACGACTAGCTAAAAAGAGACCGATAATGCGTCGAAGGTCGAATGCACATTGCACGTTGTATTGAATAAATGTAGGATATGATGTACTTCACACGATAATGTCAACTCTTTAGACGGAAACGTCGACAACAATAGTAGCAGTATCACTGTAGTGATTTGACTACTCATCCGCGGTACTTATATCAAATTGGAACTATCGTTGAAAGGATAACTTCTACTGAATATAATAGCGGTGATACCAGACTTCATTACCGATATTCTGATTCTTATCCATCATGTTTTGCTGGCGTTGAATCAAATTAACCTATAGCTAGTGTTTCGTAGAAAGACACGTGGACACAACTGAAATTAATACTGATGTCTCGTTTATCAATATATAGCAATACTTATATTTTCACCACACACTTGCGTCGGACTTTAACCAGAACTAGACTCGTATCTATGATAGTACGATACTTCTCGTGGGCCTATGTTATCAAAACGTATTCGCATCTCTTTTTGCGCGAGTTAATTATGCAATATTTGGATGCATTTTTAGAAGTGTATATCTATGCTGCCAAGTCAGCGTAAATATAATTTCATAATTCGACTTTAATATGTGGTTAAAACGACAACAGGTCTTCCTACTCGCCCCAGTCAGAAACTTTTGCTCGGAAAGCGAGCGGCCGCATAAGAATTATGGTAGGCACCCCTCGGTCTCGTTTGACCGAGAACATCCTGACCACTTTCCGAACAAAACGATGAGGGCTACGCTCGGAAAACCAAGTATTTCAGCTTCTCGTTGTTTCGCATGATTTTCGAGCAGTCCTCGGAATGGCCGACTTGGTTCAGCAGCCGGCAATCAAGTGGATAACAGTCAGATGACCGATTGTGTGAGTTCGTTGGAATGTCCGATACAATACCGCGTTCCTGCCGACTTTCCGTTGCCGGTGTCGGTAAGGGCGACACTTGATTCCACAATCGGTATATAATTGCGTGGAAACCAGACGACTTGCCGACGTCTCCAGCCTATTGGAATGGTCGATGCAATACCGCGTTTAGATACCTCGTTCGATTTGGTCCGAATACCTGGCCGGTCATTCAAAAGACTGCAACAAGCGGCCTCAACTCGCCGTCGCTCAAACCATCCGCCTTCAGTTTGCGCTGGGCTGACGACGGTGTCATGGCCAATGATTAAGAATGCCAACTCGCCGTGTCGTCGGCCAGAACCGCCCCGTGGCGAGGAAACTATTTTTCCCCTGCTTCTTCGGTCGGCTACCCGACGAGAGAAAACCAGTCGGCCCTTGTGCGGAAAGGGTGCGGCCAGCGGTCGGCAACGTTGCTGAAGCCGCTCAGCAAAACAGCCGGAATCGCGCGGAAATCGGGAGGCTTTCCGCGCGCGGTATACGGCCGGCCAAGTGTTTCTTATAACCCCGGTTGCCTGCCGAAAGTTTCTCGGCTAACCGAGTCACATAAGGGTGCGGCCCGTGCACTGTTTTCTGACCTCACCACGGTTCACCGAGCATCTTCCGCGGGTAAAGTTCTGACGGGGGCAAGTCTAGCTGCTTGAACAAACGACTGGTTTGAATCGATCAGGAATCGATCTTGGAACCTTCTGATCTGTATATAGGTAGACCGTCAACATACTCGACCACTGAATGACTTACGCCAGATGGATAAATATACTTACATATACAGACCGCAGCAGCAGTTTTCTGGGCGCTGGAAGGTGGCACACATCCTGGATAAAAGGGTGCTGTGACGTACTGAGCAAATCCGAGAGAAATTATCGCAAACGAAGAGGGTTTACTGATCAAGATTGATGTCCACCCGAATATAAATCCAATGGCGTCACCAAACGCTTCTTTCAAATAATTGTACTCGCCTCCTGACTTTTTGATCATGAGACCAAGTTCAATGTAGGATATCGCACCTGTTGATTCAAGTCGGGCATTGATCATGGTCACAATGAATAAAGAGTTACGGTATATTGGTGACTTGGCCGAAACAGATTCTCAGTTTTTCTGGGGATACCCAGAAATTTGGATCTTGCACTCTGCGGTCGGCGGTGGATGCCTCGTAAAGAAAACATTGTGGTAATGTCAGCCAAAAGTCGGTAAACAACCAAAATCTCATGGCGGCTGCTGGTTGTAGTAATAGGTCTGTCGGTGTTGAAAATCTGCGGTTTACTAATTAGTCATTACATTAATCACAATCACCCATCCTGATAGTGAATAGATTTTGTGCAGATAAATCATGCGATTTTTTATGTCAAAGTCGATCGCGCAGTTAAGTCCTCGGTGTTGATTCCGGATGGAGTTTTCGTTCTACGTTTAGCCTCCGATGGGGCCTTCATTGACAATATGATAATGGCTTGTATTAAATATAAACCATAAAAAAATTGTTGCACTGGTTATACTGGGCAAAATTGTAGTTGAGACTAAATTTGTTGAATATCGTTGAAGTTATACTAGATTCACCATATAGAATGATTATTGATATTTACGAATACCGTGGCGTTCTCTATGACTAATGCCAAGCATTTTCATATAATTTCATATGAACTGTATTTAAATCTATCGTGCATAGAGTGCAAAGGGATGATATTATCCCTACCTGCAAGCCCAAATACTGTATATGTTCGCTATTAATATATAATATCTACGTCAGGTTACAATGCCAGGCTGAAATTTTAATTTTGAAACTTACTTAGAGTTGCCAGTACTCCGCACCCCGCCCATATGGTTAGACTTGCTCCAACTGTTTCGGCATTAGAAAGGATTGCTTGAGGTGAGAGGAATATTCCTGATCCAATCATCGTTCCGATAACGAGCGATATTCCACCGACTATTCCCAACTGTTAATAATCTAAAGTTAGACTTGTCGAAGAAGCTTGGCCTATGGAGCCCGTAAAAAGTCCATACAAATATTGGGCAGTGGTGACTCTTCGTCACCACCGAGAACAATAAATTGAGACGAGGTTTACGATACAACTAGACTCGTAGCAACGAGATTGCAAGACTTCGCGTGATAGAAGGTCGCAAATTAGCAAACCGATATTCGGTATCGCACGAACTATTGTTATATCGCAGACCTACCTCACACAAACTGCAGTAAGTTTCTAATACTTTTGTAGTGCTTATATAACAGAATAACACCTCATCCAAAACGGCACCGCTGGTTCGACTGAAATCATATCTGGCAGTTTCCTCACTGCGCCGTAATATGAGTATCGCCTACAAAGTTCCTTTGTGCACCCTGACAGGTAAAACTGTATTCGTTTTAGATGCAATTAGTACAAATATTCATCATTTTTGTAGCTTCACCACTTTGGACTACAAAATCACGCTTCAATATTTGGTGAAATATCTAGGACAGTGCCTACAGGTAACAGGAACTAGAACAAAATACTTTTCGTTTTTACGAATTGCCTTTAATGAGTTGTACTTGATTTTTCACCATCGCTCTTGTAGATGTAGATATAACTAGTGTTCGCTATATTCAGAAACTGAAATCAGTCAATTCAGAAGAGACGATGCTTACTTCTTTTTTCAACGCCACTTGCTCTACGCCAGATTTCAAATCTTCATCGTTACTTGAACTTGTTGGTTGGGCCTTCCGCAATTTGGTACTCATTATGACTTAAAGATCTAGATATTCTGTATGCACCAGAAAGCCCCAGCAGCTAGATTACTTCACAAATCTGTTAAAACAGCAAAAGCTACAAGATGTGGTTGGTTTCTTTAGCGTATTAAATACTTAAATAAATCAAACAAGTCTCCCTACAGTAAAAATATTATCTTATGCGGTAGTTAATTCGGACTCACGATAAATCACTCGGAAACGTCTCGGATGTTCAGAATTCCTTTTATAGCAATTTGATGGTAGAACTAAACAGTTTTTACCAAGCTCGATGGAAATCGAATCAGTCATGCAGGCATTCACTGCATTTGACTTTTCATCTGACGTTGCCGAAATTATTTGGTAAATTATACGACTATTTGCTTTAAGCATTGCATCGGTCATAATAGGATTTTTACGATCGCAATTACTGTATTCGTTGGGTTCCTACACCGAATGACCATTTCGGTAAATACATTTAGGCCAAAAACTCCGAAAGTTACTAAACTGTTCAGCTGCATATGTAAGTAGGCCTATCAGCAAGAGGAATGGCGACGCGTTTGTGACGTTTACAGTTTGTAAAATTGATCACGGCAATGACTTTTTATGAATTTTCATCCTCTGCGATTTAAGATATACAGTATACTGTTAGAGACCGATCGACTTTATCGGTAATTGCATATCATAGGGCTGATATTCCGAATTTTTGTAAATTGGCATTGACTGAGGGCCGATATCAATGCCGAGGTTCAAATCATTGCAAATTAATATAATAAAGAAGATTCACAACAGATTTAACAATCATCCTACGTTTATTGATTTATTAATATCAAATACACTTTCTCGTAAGTAAAAACTGTATAGCAAAGAGTTTGATGGAGGCATAACGTTGAATATGAATATCCGAAACAGAATTATTCTGATATGACCCCTGTTTGGGAATGTGAATTTCGACAACACAGTACTAGCCGTAGTAGTAGCCTCGACATCATTGTCGGATACCTTGTATCCACGACCTTATGCGAGCATATGTGGTAGATCAAAGTGTAATTAGTCATGAGAAAGCAGGTAATTCAGATTGACACAACCATTAATGCTTGCGCTATTTCAGTTTGGAATTGGCAGCAAACCAATACACGATGTTACTCCGTCAACTCGTCTATACTAAGCCGAATTGTTTAGGTCAATGCTTTTCGATCGACACTTTTATGGTGATGGTTTTGTTGACCGGGTAGAACAAGGTTCGCGGCATTACATGTCTGATTTTCGGTCGATGCATTTAAATACGTATTTGGATCGTCCGCCATCGGCTCCACAATTTTTTCAATACACCATGGATGCGTTTTACCTATCTCTACAAGAAAAGAACAGCTACTATATAGTCTTGAATCTAATACTGCTACGATTTCTTGACATATCGACTTGGAAATATGTTCAATATATCATGCCAATTATAGTCTCAAATTGTAATTATCACTCATAAGGGCCAATATTGCGTCTGGCATGACTCCCTCTCTGAATGTCGTTTGAAATTTTATTTACCCCAGAAATATAATCAAAACACGATTTTTGCGGCATCCAGGACGTAATGGTATTAGGAGAAAAGAGCATTTACCCTACAAAATGGCTATAATTCCGCTGATTACAACCATTATAACCACAAATGGCGACTGTACAACTAAAAAGCACTGCTAACGCATCGAAAAGTTCAGAAACTAATGAGAGACGGCACCTATGAGAGATCCGATAACGAAAAACAATCATGAAAACGTGAAGCATTAAAATTAGGTATTTAATTACCGCACTAAAATCAGTTATAATTACCGCACATGATTAAATCTCAGCCATGACTGGGTTCAAAGCTTTGTAATCGGGAAAGCTTGTGTCGTAGGAAAGGCATCCGGAGCAAAGACAGGTCATAATTCGGTAGGATTATATTTGCATGGGCCATCGACAAATATACGGGTCGCAAGAAGGAGAATAGGGGATATCATGCTATTTTATCATGTTAATGCCTGTTGAGGATCATACACCATCACGATATCAGGTTTTTTAATTATATTCAGACTTTTCTCATCTTTCTGTCACAATACTAACATTGCTCTATGTAGCCACCCATAATGTGTAGGTTCGTTTCGTGGCTAAAAATTTAGCTACCCGTTCTTAAACCTGGCGATTTTACCCATTCACTTACATCGATTGAAATTGGTATCCGTTGTTCTAAGCTTGGCAGTCAGTATTGAGGACGTACAGAAGGTTGAAATAGTGATCAGGGCTATAAACTGGAAGTATCGAGTTCGCGTACTCTGAAAACAAGAGCATTGCCTGATGATGATCGTGATCAAAGTAGTTGAAAATGCCATAAATTCAAGCAATAAAAGAAAATTTCTGCACACTCCAGCAATAAATTCCAGCTGAAGCTTTTACATTTAGAAAGGAATAATACCTTTCTACAATAGCACTGAGGTGACTACGACAGCATATTCCTTTTTAAAATACTGAATAGATAAGAGGCTGTCTTCAACTAATTTTCGTCCAGCCCTGGCAACAGTTGATATATATTCACATATTTGCTGACAGAGGGTTTGCTATAAACCTGCACGAAGTTAGATCGTACAGTAATCTGAAATCAATCTGTATGTCAATATTGCCTAAAGGGAGAGAATGGACAATCTAGTTTACTCTATCGGCTTGTTTCGGCAGAATAGATAGAGCTTTTTATACACATCAACCAGCTAAACAAGTGCTTCAAATGTCGTCAAACGCGATGGATGTAACCTACACTAGAAGGGCCACCTGGGCTTGTTGCTTGGATGAACTCCACATAGTCTATTCAAGATTACATTGCAAGTAAATTAAGAATTGGAGGACATAGTACTCGATTCAAAATTCCATATATTACCAATAGAGTATACTTCAGCAGTAAAGAACAAACAGAAGTTGTGAGTTTGCGTAACACTTATGGTATGGTTACGGTATGGAATGGCCTGTTTTCTGCGACAAGAACCTCCGTCATCGTCATTATATTTATTTGAGATTGGTGACATCTTTATGTAATGGTGAAGTCGTCGGCTGTGAACTACTGATGTGTCATGCCAAAGACATTGAAATGATATCAGTCGGTTCCTTGCTGTAGACGAACAGCACAATGGGGGATAATCGATAGTGGTGGGCCAGTACGGGTTGCAATACAAACTCTTCACCTGTTGAAGAAGCGGAGCTCCGAAAGTGTAGAGTTTATTAAAAGCAGAATACGAAAGACACTAATACACGCAGTTACGGTCCCGACCTCCCTGTCACTCTCCCCCCACGCCGATACTCTCGTCACCCCTCACAGGTCACGGTGTACATGAGGAAGTTAAACATGGGACGCATGCAAACCACACTCCCCCCTGATCCAGAGATCACTGACTAAGATAATAGAAATAGGCAACAATAAAGAAAAAACTAGCAGTTAACAATGCCATCCTATTCGACCAAGAATTCTGCCAGCCACCTGGGAGGGGCGCGGTCACGACGTGGTCGTTGTTCAGTTTCAGTTTCTGGCAACGATTCAGCACCAACGTGCTCACCCTCATCAGCGCCAATCGATCCAATATCACCTTCTTCATCGCTAGAGTCTAAGTTGATGTACGGCGGCACTCTGTTCTGACATGGCTCCTGTGTGGAGTTGTCTGCCATGACGAGTCTCACATCTGATATATGACGATTCGTTCCATCTACTTCCACAACCGAGTCTGAAACGATACCCGTCACCACTGCTTCCTTCCAGACTGACGTACACCTGGCGTTGGGAGGCTTCACAAACACGCTCTCTCCGACTCGGTAAGGGTTAAATTGGCTCGTTCTAGTATTGCTCTTCTTTTGTTTTTCTTCTCCACCCAGCAGATCTGTCTTGTAACGGAATACAGCCTCCGCCGGCACCACGTTTTCAGAGTTTGGGGTGTAGTTGTACCAATAGAGCATCTCTCCTACACTCCTACCGGACCTGGCCACCATCCGTTTGACTGTACGGTGGTTCCTCTCGACAATTGAATTTCCGGAATGTTTGTACGCACAACTGAATATATGGCTAATTCCCCAATCGTTCAAAAATTGTGACATCTTGCGACTTCTGAAGCAGCTTCCGTTGTCGGTCAGAATTTCCTTTACAATGCCGCGCTCCAGAAGAACCTGTCTCAAGTGTTGGATAACTTGCTCAGTCGACTCAGTTGTGATTTTCCTCCATATGGAAAATCGACTCGGACCGCAATCAATCAAACTTAAATAAGGTTGTCCGTTTACATAAGTAATATCCAATGCCAACCGGCTCCACACTTCTTCCACTGACAAGTGCCCATGCTCCCACTTGACCGGGTGCGGATCTATTCGGCGACACACGTTGCAGTTTCCAACCACCCTTTTTACAGTGTCCCGACTGACCTCCGTGCCAAAGTAGTGTTCGGCCGCATACTGTGTTCTATCTATTCCCAGGTGATGCCTTTCATGGATCATCTTAATGCGACTTTCGGCACATTGGTCTGATGCAGTCACTGTCACACACACCTTCTGGTGCCAACTGCGTGGCACTCTCGTCAGACCATCAGCAATGTTATCTGCAGAAGGAACCAAACGGATGCGGATCTCCATCATATACTCTTCAATCAGTTGTGTGATCAGTCCCAATCTCCTTCGAACGATCATCTCACTTAGCCCACTGACTTTAGGCCGGTTCAGGTCCTCCAAGATTGACTTCACCCAATTGTACACACTTGCGGAATCGGTTATAATTTCCACGTTTCTTATTTTCCACTTCAACACAAGATTCAGCCCCTTCACTACCGCTTCCAACTCCGCTACATTGATGTGGGCCCCATCGTCCTGTTTTCTCATCCAGGCTGCATCTTCTACAACGTGGTCATTCACCATCAGACAACAACCAATTGCGAGACTACTCGCATCACACCATAGTTGGGCTCTCCCCAGAATAGGAACCTGCCAAATTCCCCTCGCCGGATCTTTCTCCTGCACTCTTGCAACGACGTCGTTGGCCAGCTGGAGCACATGCTGCGGCACCTTTTCATCCCACGCAACTTCATTTGCCATCCGTTTCACGTAACTGCAAGCTGTCCTGAGCCATCCGGCAACTGGATAATGCCCAGTAAGTCTGCCACACAGTGAAAATAGGTCTCTCTTTGACAATCCTTCTTCTACCTCTGGCAACGCACCATCTCTGCCCCATTCATAAAGCCCAGCATCCGTCCTTTGCACTCTCAACCCCAACACTCGTGCATCGCTCAAGGGAATAGGCTCTTTTGCTGTTAGCCCATACTTCAGTAAGTGCTCTTTCACCTTTTTGACTTCAACAATGCTACCATCAACCAATATATCGTCGACATAGTGATCTGTTCCAGCTTTTATCTCTTCGTCCTGCGATAATACTGTAGATAGGATCTTTGACATTATCTTTGGTGCGACATTGAGACCAAAACCCATACGTGTCATAACATACTTCTTCTCCCTATGCTTCACAATTTGAAACCTCTGCAAGTCTTCAGAGATGTGAATCTGTAGATAAGCCTTTTGCAGATCCAACATAAACGCCTTTGTACCTTTCTTCCGCCATTCTCTCAATTTCTCTTGGCATACCGCAACGTCCACACCTGGATGACTCATGACATGACTATTCATCTCTCGGTAGTCCATCACAGGCCGCACCTTCTTTGATTTATTCGGTTGTTTTACTGCCATCAATGGGATCAAACCCTTTTGGTGTCCATGAACAGCTGGATCGTACTCCTCCAGCCAGCCATTCTGAATCCACTGACCCACCTCGTCCGAAAACTCTTCTCGGCACTCCGGCGGGATTGCGTAGCTAGGACACCGATTTGACAAGATTGGTTCTTCATCAGTCCATTTCCACTTCACAGTCCATTTTGACCCATCAAATATTGCATTGAAATCCTTATCATCAATCACCAACTTCTTCGCTTGCTCTTCTTGATCAGCCACTCCCACAGCAGCACATGTGGAGGTTGTGCCAAACTGCACTCGCAGATCGGGCCCAACAAACACTCCACCCATCCTTTTGATAACATCCAACCCCAGAATTACCTTAGCATCACAGACCAGCGACGGTGCTACCAGGGCTTTAACCCGCAAGTTTGTTTCATTCACTCTCAAATCCACTGTTGCTTCCCCGTAACAGCTTGTGCATTCCCCATTCAACATTTCCACAATTCGCTTGGGCCCCTTCACCGGCCATCTCATTTGGTTGCATACATCCTCACGCACAACCGACTGCTGGCAACCACTATCGACGAGAGCTTCTACAAAAATTCCAAGTATTTCCACAAAGACCAAAGGCAGCACCATTTTTCTTACTGATGATGACTGGGGGACCCATCCGGTGCTGACAGTTCCCCACTGCCGTTTCCCTGATTGGTAACGGCCATCTCTCTGTTCTTGCAAAATCGAGCTATATGACCAGGCTTTCCGCATGCAAAACATATCCTAAATTGACGTCCACTCCAGTCTCTTCTACCCACACCTCCTGATTTTGGGCAGTCGCGGGAGATGTGCCCCTCTTTGCCACAGACAAAGCACTCAACGTTCTTCCTTCCTTTATATGTGCCTACTGCACAAAACATCCCAGCAGGGGCCTTACAGGACATGATCATTCTAGCTCGCACCACCAAATCATTGATTGTCAACTTTTCAATTTCAGCAAGCGATTTTAGTTGACACGCCACATCTATCGGCAAGCCGGACACAAAAGCGCACTTTACCATGGGCGCAGAAGCAGTTGATTCCATGCCCATGAGGATGGCCAATCTCTTGAGGTCAGCTAAGTAAACGTCCACACTCTCACCTTCTTGTAGAGTCCTAGATTGAAACTGGCCATATGCGTCATAGCAATTTACTCCAAATGCTCCGAGGAGGGTTGCCTTAATCTTTTCGTAAACTGTTCGGTCCTGTTCACTCAACTGCTTGTACACAGAATACGCCGGTGTGCCTAATAACACGGGAATTACTTCTTCTGGCTTTTCACCTCGCAGTTTCGACACCGTTTCCAATTTATCTAGCCACACCGCCACATCTCCTGACGTTGCAGAGTCCACGTACACCGGTACAATATCCGTCAACCGCACCTTTGACATCCTGCCGTGATAGCTTGTAGAGTTTATTAAAAGCAGAATACGAAAGACACTAATACACGCAGTTACGGTCCCGACCTCCCTGTCACTCTCCCCCCACGCCGATACTCTCGTCACCCCTCACAGGTCACGGTGTACATGAGGAAAGTTAAACATGGGACGCATGCAAACCACAGAAAGCTAGTCAATGTTCTATTCTCAATAAACTAAGGCTGGACGCTAAATATGTGGTGATCTTCTTTACAATAAACTATGTGTTGTAACACGATTTGCGTTCTGCGCGCATCCTCTTACATCAAATATGACCTCGCTGCAATCGACGGTTAGGCGCATACCTGTACGTAGGCATATACCTTCATTGCCATTCACGGTGACAGCAATATCATGCTGCACTTGTCATCGACAGTCATTCGTTTATGTTGTATATACATTAGGCCTGATTTATAGCTGAGAAGTCTTTTGCTTTGGGCATTTCACCGGCTTTGAGTGCACATGCCTGATTTTAAAAACATGTTTTATTACGGGCATATCCAGCCGCATTCAGTTCCGATCCTTTGAGAATAGAATTTGCATTCATGGGCGTCGTTAACATGGGAGATTAACAATTTTGGAAAACGTGGATTTTGAGGCGATTAAATATCCGGCGAGCGTACGTACATTGGCTACGATGGAAACCAAATCAAAGTGCTTTGCGCCGTTCGGTTTTCCAAGTGGATTGTGTTGAGGCCGGTAATAGCTTTGGAATAACGCGATGCGCCAATCACTAATTAGCAGCACCAGCCGATGACTTCACCATTACATCACATGATGCCATCAATCTCTAAAAGATAGAATTACTATAGGGTTCTTTTCGCAGAAAGCGACGCATACCATACCGTAAGTGGCTTTGTTTGTTCTTTTCTGCTGCAGTATAGAATGCGTTTAACCTGTATTAGCCTGATAGTCTATGTAATTTCGAATGAAACAATATTGTACTCTAATCCTTGATATACAGGAATAGTTACTTGAATAGGCCTATACCAAGTGCAGTTGATCCCAGAAAAAAGCCTTGGTACCAATTTTAGTGCAGGTCACAGTCCGTTAAAAAGCTTTATGCTATTGCGTTTGGCGAAATTTCAAACACTTGTTTACCTACTTGATGTGTGCGAAAAGCTCTATTTGTTCTTCCGAAGTTTGTAGATAAAGTAAACTGCATTGCTCGTTCATACAACTTCATACGGGTTTATGACAAACCTTCTCGCGCGGATTACCAGTGATTGCAGTATAAATCAACTTAGTCCTTTAGAGATGGAACAAATTAACCATATTTTGCTCAGTTGGTCGAGCGGCTTCACTGTCCGCCTTCTGATCGGGAGGTTTCGGGTTCGATTCCCGACTGACTCAAATTGGTTATCTCTGCCGCTGATGTCAAAACACGATTCCTGTAGATGTAAACGGTATCTAGCCACTAATACTGAAATATGCGGTTGGTTAAGAAGCTCATTTACATCACAAAAACAGCTGAATTTCCACGAATATTTTACATAGGTAGGCTATGCTATATTTTAAAAATTAAAAGCCGAACATCTATGCCAAGTTTCTACTTTTGCGTTGTATGACATTTAGACTAGTAGGCGTACCCGAGCTGCCCATTTCATCTCATCTTGATAAAATGTTATTGAGTGCTCAGTGATTGAGTGCAGTGTCACCGCTAGTGGGTAAACGGGAGTGGACGAAATGATTCGTATGCTGTATTGTTGCAGCCCGCTTGGACATGAGATTCCGAGTGATGAAGAAGAAGATTGAGTCAAGTTGCGTCATAATTGCATCCCCTAACGTGTACTGTGTGCGTGCGAACGTGGCAGAAGGATTGTGTACACAAACACGTTGTGTAATAACGACAGCTGCTGAGATATAACCTATCTCGTATATAGCGAGATTCTGTACTATGCTGCAACGACATTTTACCAATAGCCTATATCAATTCGCAACCCTACCTACTCAGCCATACCGAATGCAGAATTCATTCTGATCATTTTTTCCGGTGTAGTACTTGCGGGTAAGTCTCAGCTAGAATTGCACGTGGCTGATGCCACCTCGCTTCATCTCGATAATTGATCACTTTGATTGACTAAACGAACCTATTATATCTCCAGCTAGTGCAGCAACTCCGTTGTACTCTGAAGAGTTCGATGGGACTTCCTTGAATCAAAACAACTGGTACGTGGACGTATGGCCACAATCCCATAACAATGAACTGCAGTACTATACGGACAGAGAGGAGAATATTGCCGTAGAAGATGGGAAATTGGTAATCACTCCACGTAAAGAAAAGTATGTCATTGTTGTCATGTATGAACCTATATAGTGTCTGCATAGTGTCTGCTAATATTCCAATCGAGTCACGGCCTACTATGGGGCGATCGGGAATCGGCTTAACGTATACTGTATTGCTAGAATTTCCATGAGATAAGTTTTAAGTTTCGGTCGCATTCCTAAGTATTAAAATTGCATTTTCTGTTCCCTCTGTGCGCGTCCCACTAGACATGGTAAATTCAGTTACTCATTGTGACGTCAATGAGCGTAGCATCTGTCAATTGACAGCTGTCAAGATGAAGGGCGAAGGCGCGAGCTGGAATTTTTCAGCTCTATGGTCTCGGTTGTGGTCGGTGGCGGCGATCGGGCAAACGGTCAAGCCGAGAGCGAGGGATTTTTCGCTATTTGTAGACGGTCTTTTAGAATAGAGCTAGGAGATTCCGCCAAGGATGGACGTTTTTCAGTGGATATGGAAGATGCCGCCGAGAATGTCCCATACGACATGTCTGCAAGCTTTTCCAACAAAGGTTTGTGCAACGATATGCCATTTGGTTTGTTTATCTGGATTGCCTTGAATGCAATATCTTCAGCCCATATACACGTTTACCTTATTATTTTGTTCTTACCGTAGTACTTATTACTTAACCTGGAAGTTCCTTTGGCTTTCGCAAAGAATGCTGTGCATTTGTCAGGCTCCCCAAGGCTCAACTTTAGCTGCCTGATCTTCTGCAGAAGGCGTTTTATGGTGCTGTTTAATGGTCTGAATTCCAATGGTTCTGTTCATCGACAGATGTAAATCGCACGACTCATTCATTTACTGTGCCCCAGGTACAAGAGCAGAAATCTTCTGAACTATCAGTGCATACCATGTATTTGTAGTAATGTGAGTATGAGACACTGTACGCCACAAACACTTGCAATAAACACTGAGTTGAAAAGGATACGAGTTACAAGAACAGTGTGTTTTGTTTATTTGGTATAGAATAAATCAGCTGAATCTAATTAGTTTGGTAAAGAGATATTCAGCAAAGTTACTTGTAGATGCCTTGGGTTTCGGATATGCATCTGCGTAGGCAAGATAAAATTCTCATGTGATCAAACGTTATAGGTGATCATGGGGATGCGCCCTATAGGCTCACAACATGAGAATATTTGAAAACTCCAATCCTGGTGGGTCCGAAACCGAAATGGGTCGACGCATATACTGGTCTGTTTTGGATGTAATGTTATATAGGCCTACGCTTTATAAAAGTATTTAGAATTATACTGCAGCTTGTGTGAGAAAGACTCGCCTACCTTATTATTATTATTATTATTAATATTATTATTATTATTATTATTATTATTATTATTATTATTATTATTATTATTATTATTATTATTATTATTATTATTATTATTATTATTATTATTATTATTATTATTGCTCTAAATGATATTTTCTGTTAAAATTTACATAGTTGACGTATAGTTGCTCGGCTATTAATTACGCAGCGTTGGTGTAAATGTTGGATGGATTCCTACTTTCTTAAAAATATGGGGAAATATAGCAGTTTTTGTAGGATACGAACTTTTTTCCTAACACCATTATGCCGTATGAGTGTTCGTGTTTTGACTATTCTTGCTGCGGTAAACAAACAAAATTTGAAAAGACCTGCAGAGAAGAAGTATTGCTAGACACAATATTAGCCCATATGACTCTTACGTAGAGTTTATGACTAGTAGGTGTATCAGAAAGTTGCTATAATTGACGCGTTATATAAAGACGCTTGCCAAAGGCTATATTGGCCGATATGGCTCATACGTGTAGAATCAGAATTTAGTGATTGATCTCACCACGTACTCACCACGCAACAGTGATAGCGATTTGGGTTTGTGATTAGAATTGGTTGTAGTGGAAGTGGTGCTTTTCACCAGAAGATAAGTGCGCCACAAACAATATAATTGATTGGTAAGGCATTACATGTGCACAGAGTCAATCATTCGGTGAAATAATAATTCCGTCTTCACCTGAAGAAGGAGCGGAGCTCCGAAAGCTAGTGAATGTTCTATTCTGAATAAACTAAGGCTGAACGCTAAATCTGTGGTGATCTTCTTTACAATATCTATAGATCGTCCGCCATCGGCTCCACTACACTCTTCAACGTGAAATAATCGGGATAGTGAATATGAGAAAGGCTAGGCCTTTATAGACGCGCAATAACTTCACATTACTTGATTTAACGAATTCAGCAGTTCCTGACATAATTCTGGCACGGTTACAGGGTAAACCCTGAAAAAGGCTATTACAGGCGTTAAGAGGCGTCCCTCAATATCTTACGGTTGGACTTGACACACGCTGTGCTGCAGTCTCTGGTCACATGAGAAGGTCACAATCTGCTGAATCTGCGACAACAGTCTTGGGCAATAAGTCTGTACTGATTGGGGCCTCGTAATTTGGGTTACCATAAGGATCCTAGTCAATTCATGATGGTTGTGCAATAAGCTGTCGCAAGATCTGATAGCTCATTCAACTCTTCAAAGTTAACATAGCCTACTACTCCCTATAACGTTGATCGCAAATGAGGATACCTTTTATGAATTGCGTATGCTTATACGCTACCGGAAACCGCGTTAGGATAAAAATAATATATACATTTTGTCATATTCAGTTACGGAGGGAAGCAATACACGTCTGGTAGAATCAATTCAAAGTTTTCTTGGAAATATGGAAGGGTCGATGTACGCGCGAAGCTTCCTGTGGGAGATGGATTATGGCCAGCAATTTGGATGATGCCACAGTATGACTCCTTCAATAATCTGTAAACCCGGTTTCATTATCAAAATTGTAGGGATTCCGTTTACGGAGGTTGGCCCAAAAGTGGTGAAATTGACATATGCGAGGCTCGCGGGGAGATCCCAGACCAAATTGCTAGTACGATACATTACGGCGACCTCCCGTGTTGTGATCAGCACTATTGGCAGTCAAGTGGAGATGTAGTGATAGGATGCAGTATTGGAAAATACCATGTCTACTCTTTGGAATGGACACCAACAGCCTTGGTAAGTATACTCACAATGGACAAGTGTAGGCATAGGCCACCGACGACACGCAAATGGGTTGCCTAGGTTAGCGTGATTATATATGAGTTGTGACTTGTGACCAGCCCGCTACTTGAATTTTGCCCTAGACTGGCTTGCTATGAATAGCTTATAACGTTAACCCCTGCTCCTGCTTCAAGTCAATTCCAAGTCAAACCATAGTCCACGGTGCATTGGTGATGTAAATCCAGATTTTGATAGATAATGCGCTATTGTATATTTTAAGCTATATTTTCAATAGTCTGAAAATGACGACCTGCACATGACCTATCACATTCTTTCTATTCAGGTGTACATGCTTGATGATGTTCCGTATTACACCCAAAATCTCGATGAAGTCATAGGTTACATGTATCAACAAAAAGGTAGGATTCGTTTACATCACGACTCCGTGAGGGTGTGCAGGTTAATTAATCTTTACTGCAAACCGTAGAGACATAGCTACAATATGTCAACATCGAATATTTTTGCTAGAAAGCTGAGATGGCCCTGGTAATTATAAGCAAAAGGCATTATTGTTGATGTACCATTATTTCTCCCGACACACCCAACAACAGCAGCGTGGTAACCCCAAACAGCATTCCCCTTATTGATAATAGGCTATTGTATGATTCCGTCTGGTGCCATTATATTGAGCCAAGAAATGTAGGGCAGAGATGTAATTTTGATTATATACGTAGATATTCAGCATATAGTCGGCCTACTTACTACTTTGCTTGTGGCGTCGCGAATTCTCATGAAGCGTCCATCATTCCTGATCAAGTGATCATCCACATTGTGAAGAACTGAGCTGAGCATTCTAACAGTTTTTAGCGTTTTTGTGGGACCAATACCTTTACCTGTCCAACCAATGTGGGCTATGTTGGTTCTTTAAGCGTTACTAGAGTATCATATACATTGCTGCTCTGCTGATGGTTGTTTCTGTTTTGGATTTACAGCGTTTTGAACTGTTAAGGTCATGTACGTCAGGTCTATGCATAGTAATCGTGACGATTCGTCTAGTTAAAGCCAGTGCCAAGTGCCAAGAAGGGACGGAATACCAATTCCAGGTTTTTGATTTGACATCGGTCGGGAAGCAAACCCGGAACCACCCGATCACTCGGCTGTTGTTTTGAATTTACGGGGCTTTCAGCTTCAACTGCATAGGTCATGCACGCCATTGTCACGATGGTACCACATCAAATTACATACACCAGTACCAGAAGTATATACTGTAGGTAATACGATGTCAAATAAAAGGCCTAGACGTTATATATAGCCCGATAACTGAGTAATTAGTAATAGCAGTTTATCTTGAGACGCAGCCGTAGTATGCAACCGTTTTTTGTGAATAAAATGGCTGTTGAAATGACAGTCCCATATTTGCGAAATGCATAAGCTATATCGCGTCCTCAGGTAGGCTTGCGGCCTGTTATATGCCCGGTAATGTTGCAGAAAGAAGGGAAATCAGAAACTGCTTCCAAATCATAAAACGTTCGATCCGCCTTGGCCATCGACAAATGTAACATGGCCGAATGACAAAATAATTTGCGGATGCAACTTCGTCCCTGTCCGCGAGTTCTCTACTAACGTTACCATATTTACTCCAATACTCGATGCACACTGTTGCCGAAAGAGTATACCACACCATTTACGTCTTCAGGACAACCGTTTGATCAATTTTTTCATCTGATATTGAACGTTGCAATCGGTGGAGACTACGTGAACAATCCTACTCCATCGACCAATTGGAACTACCCCGACGCTGAAATGTGGGTCGATTACGTAAGAGTGTTTGACCTCGGGGTAAGCCTACACACGACCTCAACTTGAATAGCTTTCACGAAATCGCCTTTTTCTGTCGCAGTACATTTCAAATTACCTTTGTGCACCGACAGCCACATCTCAGTATGACGACATCTGTGATGGGGTCGATTGGGCTTGCAGTTGGGAAAATACATATGCTGATGTGTCTGCAGAATGCACCCAAGAATTGCTGAGTTGTTGTTCTGAATTCGATTGTAGTTTATTTGAACTAAAGGGTAAGGTAATATGTACTGTACTATATATGCTGTATATTGACTTTTCATTACAGAAGCAAGACTGTATCTGCCTTTATGGACAATAGGTGATAATGTTTATACTGACGTCGATTCCATTACTTAGCAGTCCGCGATGATAAAAGCGTTTTTCCCTTGGAGCGTGTACACGCCATTAATCATAATCATTAAGTCTAACCAGAGCCCGTTTAGCGTTCATAGTGCGACTGGAGCTATGCCGCTAAAACCTGAATAATATTGACTTTTGTAATATAAAGTTAAATTTCATTTCAGAATTAGCAACGAACGTTTATAGTGCTTATGACATGAAACTGAATAATGACGAATCATGTGACTTTGGGGGTACGGCTGAGCGACAATACGTACTCAAAGATTTTCTGTACGCCCCATTCCCGCAATGCCTTATCAAGGAGAACGCCAACCCGTACGACATCTGCGGATCTATGCAATGGGCCTGCAGTTCTGCGAATACCTACGCAGATGTAAGTGATTAGATCTATTACAGTAAGCATTGTTAATATGTTAGGCCTGCCCTACACCTGCGTAGACGTCAAGCGCTGCGTATACCGGACTAGAGAAACGATGGTGCATAATTACATGTCCATTAAGAGGTTTTCGGGCATTAGGTGTAAGTATTATTATTATTAGTATTATTAATATTATTATTATTATTAATATTATTACTATTGTTATTATTATTATTATTATTATTATTATTATTATTATTATTATTATTATTAGTCGTTATGTCTTTCGGTTCGTGTGAAAGCATAATCCAGCTTGCCGGTCTTAGATTGTCTACCGCCATCTTCATTAGTGATGACTGAAGAGTGATAACCTGACATATGATGACGCATGTTATACAAGTACCGCAATCCAGCTTTGACATCTGCGGTACACGTATTGGTTCTATGTGCCTGGGATTGTGGCTTCGAGTGCCGAGACGGAAATTTGACGGAAACGTCTCTGTGTAGGCCTATGTTGTACAAGATGTCCGGAAAACTGCCTTTCAACGCGCGCCCTCCGAGTCACTATCAAACGGATTCCCAAAATATGATGCACGACTGAGCACATAAATGTCTGCTAACTTTATACATTGTAAATGACAACTCCATCCAGACCTACAACCTCTCCCCGTGCCGATTTTCACTATTTGTTACAGGTCAGTGCAGAATGCAACGGAGCCTCTGACGTGCTGTCGTGCTGTGCCAATGATGCCTATTCCTGTGACCAATCTAGACTACGAGAGGGAGCCGGATCTGTTTTCAATGCATATTATCACCAAATTCCATCTTCCACCAGTTGCGACTTCGGTGGAATTTGCTATTTGTCTGGCGTTGACCAGCCGCTAGATTGTCATGACGGCTATGGAGCCTAGGCTGTTGAACGCACAGACCGGTGATTTCATTACTCATGATCTGAGCATAACATGCCTATTAACATAGCCTTTGTACGTAATAATGCTATATATAAGGGGACTCAGAAGCACCTGAAATTCATTTATACGTCGACGACTGCAAAATCAGAGCCTACAATTTACAAAAACTCCCCTACACAACACAGACTAAGCCGACTACAGAATGAGGCACAAGAGCGAACCTCGTGCTGCCTAGCGATCCGACATAATGCGCTTGTAAAAGTTCATGCGGGTGTCATATTGGTTTGATATAGCGATTTCACAAGAATGTACATAAAGTTCATAGTACAACTGCAACTTATCTCTGAAACACAAAAGAACAATATTAAAATTATTTGCGCAATATAATCCTGTACCTGCATAAATCAATCCTAACATGTTACAATAACACCAACATAACACAAGAGATAAAATACGATATTCTGAACAACAATTCATGATTGTAATTCATAATAAAACAAAAATCACAGCACAAAAGCAATCAGTAGTTTAAAGTAAGAAACAAAGCAATGTGGTCATGCCAACGAAGGGTATGGTCCTGTTAATATTCGCCTATAGGGGCGGTGCGTTTGGGACTATATAGGCTGGCAAACTAGCTAATTCAATACCCTCATCCCTTCGATCATTCCTATCATCTACATACTTTTCTTTACGATTTCTATTTTGGTAGCGCCGCTTTAAGCCGCTTAAACTACTCTTAGACAACGAAATTTTGCTCCAGATTTACGGAATTCTCACGCAGATAACTAAAATAGTTAGAACAGCTCCTTACAGCGTGATAATCTGCATACGAATGCTCCTATAATTGGATGCGAACTAAAATTAATCAGCGATCTGGACTCTCAGCTTATGCTTTGGTGTACGTTGAATTTAAACTCGCTGCGAATTCGTTGAACACCGAAAAACTGCTAATTAAATCTGTCTTGATCAAAGATAAGTGGGTCAATGTTATGTCTGTTCGAAGAGTTTACAATGCGACCTCCATTTAATCGTCGGTGAGACGCTTCCCTATCTTCTCTTGACGAAAAAAAATGGCTTCTCGATTCACTTCTCATATGCCTTATCTAAACCCGAATGAAATATGGCCTATATATTTAAGACGCCGAACCGAAGGACAGTAAGCAGGACGTTGTAGTCAGGCTATCTTACGCGACCAGAATTGGTAAAGAAATTGTTCCGCTAGATGGCAGAAGCGATCCAAAAGGTGCATCTCTGATTTCGGCGTAACGAAACGTGAAAATAGCAGCATGGGGCGATGTTTATGAAATGCACGGTGGAAGCTCTGAAAAAACACCTGGTGGCACAAGTAACGTCCGTGCCTACATCCCAGTAAAATCCTATGGCGATAGCTTCAGTAATAATAAAGTTGATTCGTGCACAGACAAACAGGCTCTTATTTATATAGATTTTCAGTGGCGCTTATCACCAGACGGTGTTATAAACCGAAATTATTGACTAAAACGAAGCCCTTGACATATTACGAATAGATACTCCATGGCACAATGATGGAAATTTGAACTGGGAATAGACCATGAACTCGACCTGCCATCTTGGCTCCTATCGGATAACGTTAGAAGCTCTATTTGAAAGGACTAAGAAAATAATTGCAATCATACGTCTCTTTCTGATATGTAGATTAGTAGATATTAACGCCATTCTCTCGTGTATATGGTTTATTTTCTTTTCTGTGGTGACAGGAAATGTTACCCAACCGTGAATATACGTTTAGGGAGCGCTAAAGGCGACTGACTAGTAACTACTACCATCTTCAGCCGAGCGGTTTTAGGTTAACAGTGAGCCAGAAACACAGCTTCTGCAATAAATGTAATTACCAAGTAGAAAAATATATGCTGAAAAATATCACATATGTGCAACAATCATAAAATTGACAATAAACTTCTGAATGCGAAGATGTAATACAATAAATATAGGCTTACATTACAAACAGATATCTTCCGCACCACATTCAACATATATACCACAAGTGGCCAGCCAAGTTGATAATTACACGATCAACAGCAGGATGATACCAAGACAAAGAAAAACTTAAAACCTCTCATTGAATTGCCAATCACATTACTAAGTAAATTTTGTGTCAGACTGATAGTCGTACCATCAAAGAGTAAACCAACAAAATAGTAAATAATTTTGCACGAAAGTGAGTTGTGTGACGGGACAGGTCCCACATTCACGACGTCAGGTTTAACTGCTCTTGTCTGCTTGCCTTGGAATAGGGGCACACAGAATATTGTCTCAAACTCGATTGGACAAAACTATCAGATATAGCTCATGAATCAGAATACCGATCTAAGCCCACGACTTGACAGTTTCTGGTTAGGCGCAGCTCTCCATAATTTCTTGAAGGTTGCTAGGTAAGGATTACATAAAATCAGATGAGCAAAAATATTTTCTATCTGAAAATCATAACAATTTTCATCGGCTGACTGTACGACATGCGAATATTACTACTTCACAAAACAACCTACTCTTCTAGACCAAATGAGGGTGCTGGACCAGCACAACACCACTAAATATGAATGTCACACAATGGGCATTATATTGAAAGGTTTCAATTATTAGTGATGGCAATTTTCTCAGAAATACCCAGGTAGGTTTGATTTTACTCCACCATGATACCTTCATCCATCATTATATTCTTAAAGCTCGGACTTGGTCTACTACCATGAACTGGTCAAAATATATAATGGAGAATGCATTGTTTCACATGGTTGGGGAGAGTCTTACCAACTCTCCCAGACTCCCAGGTCACGCATGTTTTGAGTGAAGAATGAACATACGCAATCTTTCAAGTAGAACCTGCGGCTGACTGTTGTTCCCGCTTCAACTCTGCCATCAATTTCCACACACGCACCTTGAATTCGGTTTGTCTATCGTCAGACAAAGACAATACATCACCAATTAGGCTTAGCAAAAAATGCCTTGTTTGGTTGTAAGAGATGTCTTGTGGCACAAAGCAGTCATCGTCGGAAAGACACCTTTGCTTGATCCGCTCTGCAGAAAGAAAAGTATATACATTATGTATGTAGGCCTATATAATATAATTTTGAGTAAATCAATCCAAATGTATGTAATTGTTTCTGAGGGTCCGATGATTTCGGGCGACACTCATTTTCAACCAAGTTATTTCAAGTCATTCTTAGACAGGTTGAACTAACATCATTGACTAGTGGGATGATAGCTTAGATGATGATCACGAAGTTCTGCAGACCAAGTGAAACAACTGGGTACAAAGTGACCGCATCAAAAATTATTGTCATTCAATTTCCGCACCCTATGTATAAAACAACACAAATGATAATGAGCATTGGCACCGGCAGATACAGGAAAGAACTACACACCAAAAGATCTCATAGTTGTAGTGATATCATTGGCAGTCTCATCAGGTAGTTGAAGTCTTCGTTTTAAACTATTTCTTGCAGACCCGTCTGATGTATTTAGCATACTATCAAATGCAGCCCCACAGTCATCAGAACCTGCCATAAATATTTACACAAATTCATGATCAAAAGATCCAGGACTAGGATTCAAATGCATTTGCTACCATTGGGCCTGCTCGTTTATTTTGGAGATTTTACACTGTAACTAGGTGGTCGTCAGAATAACGATGGTAAATGGTCTGCTTACAGTCAGCACCCAGCAGATTATAGTAAGCGTATGTGCGTAGGTTGGGTGTGGCTTCCAAATGCGTTGATTCCCTGATTTTCACTAATGGTCAAGCTTGAGACGACGTACCAGTTATTAATATGTGCCGAGTTTGTTGAAAATTTGAAATAGAGGCCTTACACACTCCATACCAGAACAAAATTCCATTGTCCTGAACAGTCACAATGGCCTAGTGCATGGCTGGTTAACCCGTGGCTCACTCGCTTCGCCTCGTCCAGTGCGGCTCTTTTCCACAGGCCCTATTTCTTCAAGAAATATACTATTCACGTACCTATTTATATATTATTATATACCTATTTCTTCTAGAAATAGATACAAGAAGGCTACAATGAATTGGCCATTGCGGGGGTCGCGAGCCTTTGTAAACTTAAATTTCACGAAAATTAGGGTCGCGAAGAAAAAAGGTTAGGAACCACTGAACTAGCCGATGTGTTGATGTGTACTATATGGCTCTTTGTGGTAACACATTACGGAATGTGGCTCTGTCTCAGATTGGTTGGCTACCCCTGGCCTAGTGGGTAGAGTACCAGATGTTACAGTAGTTTTGATCAACGATTGGGTCAGGGTTTGAGTCCGTAGTACAGCATGACACCATACCATACCATACCACCGTACCATACTTTTATCCATAACTTTAAAATATGAGTAACAGAGCTGGGTACTGTCTACTGTGTATTATTGATGAAATGGAAACTCATTAATGTAGAAGTTAAAGTATAGAATGTAGAAACTAATTTTTGAAGCGTTTCATAAATTTCGCGTGCGTTTGTTAGCGTAAATTTACTCTGAAACTTTTGCAGTATGGTGAGTTTTTGAACAGCTTCATTTGAAATGGGATACAAGGCTTGAGACATCAACGACAAACGAACGCTTCTGGGACCAAATTAAATTAAATTGCATAGGCAAGCCTAGGCTATTATAAATTATTGGCCAATGCCCGCAAGTGTCAAGGTCCATATTTTATTCTCCACAATAATCTCAAACAGAATAGAGGCCGCGCACTTATCAGCAGGTATGCTACTGTTATTTATGTGGATTGCAGATGGTTCCAACACAGACCAAGATACGGATAAGGCAGGAGGTGTGGATCTTCCAGTGACGAGATGGCATGCTGAAAAGAAAAAGCGACCGGAGCCCCCGAAGTTGTGGCAAATCTTGTTGCTAGTTGTGCATAAGGAACACAAGTAAACACTTAAAATTCCCTCACGGGAAGTCCAACAACGTATATATTATATGCTGCAGGGGAAAGTGGACTGCGGCCGAAGTCTGGAATCCAAAAAAATAACACAAAGTTATAATTGAATACGAAAATATACTACGTGCATGTTCTATGCTTATTTCTAAAAGGAGTGTACAGTAGCCTACTTACTTTCGACTGTGTCCGTAAAATGATGGGTGTCAGCTGTTCTACCAAGTGACCATGAAACAATAGATCCAGGCGCATCTTCATTGATGGATGAATTCCTGCAAGTACACACAACAACACAGCTATAGCATGCAATTCTATTCCACGATTTCTTAACTTACTGTCTCCTACTAGTGAATGGCTTCAAAAACTCCAACAGTGGCAACATCTCCCACGTTGGTCCAGATTCCTCTTCTGCTCTGTGGAGTTCTCTTCTGTACTTATCCCGTATGGACTTCCATCTCTTTTTGCATGAATACACTGCCACATAGTGAGGCAGGTTTAACATCTGGCTTCAAGCTCTGCCACTCTGCCATCATTGCAGCATTGTACATGTTGCCCGCTGTACCTACCTGTCAGGCCAACTTGAGTTGATACGGCTCCCCAAGCATTCGCTTTGCGGATTCTATCGTGGTAGCCTTTAGATTTATAATCGTAAAGGCAAGGAAACCCTCTCATGATCTCCACGAATCTCTCATCCTGCAGCTCATCAACGTCATCCATTTTGCAAACGACGGACGTCAATCCAAAACCTTGAGTCGCTCTCAACTGAACAAACAGCATAGAGTACACTCGCCACGCGCGCGCGCTCCTACTGCTGACGTCACAGACCGAGCGCCGCCTGGCCGGCATAATTCGAAAACCATAGAACAATGGAGATCGATAGACTGGACATTTTTGTGGTCACGGATGATTGAAATCACTACTTTGTACTTGGTTGTGGATTATATTATAGAGACTGCGTCCTATGCAGTCGCCAGTCTCTATAGTTATATTACTGAGACACTCTCCGTGGATCCACTATAGTTATATAGTTATATATCTCAGTGATAGTAGCCTACCGTATGTACACTCCGACCACTGACCTGAATATTTATGATCAATCAATTTATTAGACTTCTCGTTTTTATTCGTGTTCCTTTTTAATATACTTTCAATTAGGCAAGTTATATTTTCTGCTCTCGTACCTTAATATTACTATTAGACACCTCCCGAAAGGGAAGTTTCAAGTTTTTACTTGCGTACCTTATGCAATGGTGTCCTATATTTTATCGAGGTATGTTGTCGGGTTTGCGAATATGTTAATGTAGTGTTGTTCTCCGCGCTGATCTGACTCCAAACTGTGTATTCGAAACACCCCGCGATGAATTAGCCTACACTTCTATAGAGCTCTTCACACGGCGGTCTGTCTATACTCTATATCGTTCTTGAGTCATAGTCGAGACGGAATTAATACCGAATTGATGATTATACAGAACCAATATTCCAAACCGATATGCCAATGAATTTCACCCATAGACTATAACAGTCCTTCAGTAAATCACTTCGATAACAAGTTCGTACGATGATATAATAGGTCTATTAGCAATGCCAAATAGATAAGTCGAACGGTGTATCTTCTATAACTACATATATATGTCTACAACGCATATTTGCTCCGTTGTGTCCTCCTCAATATTTGTTCCATTCTTCATTTATGGGGTTTGCGTGGTAGAGTCCGTTTCAGTTTTTACATTTCTAGTATAAGCCTATAGGTTATAGGTGGTTGATTTGAAATGATGATGAAATTGCTATTGTTGTATGCCTGTCGAGTTTTGATTACGCGATTTTTCACGCTATATAGTTTCGGAAAGTTCCAACGTGGTACAAGCTTATGGATCTTATTCGCAAATTTCGTGGAATCTAGACCATGCCGAGCCCGTCGTGCACAACGATTTATTCATCTTACGTAGTTGTTTCTTTTGCCACTGTCGCGAAATGCGGTGCACCGTCGTCAGGCTAAACTTCGATCATATGCTACCGCTGGTCGCCGGCCCTATATTACAAAAAATTGTCTGTTCTGTCTGAATTTCCATTAGCTTCAATACAAGGGGTCGCGACTTTGTGCAACAAAATGGCGTCCATGTCTTTCGTTTGCATCGCGCTTATGGAACGGACCAGCACTCTCGTTTTTTACTCACTCTGGACTCGATGAACTCTTGTATGTGTTATGGACAGGGTGTCGAACCGAACCGGAACCGGAACGAAAAAGAACGGTTACCGCTTGATTTTTGTGAACCGAAACCGTAACCGAACCGTTTTTTTAATTTTCCAATCAACCGGTACCGGAACGAAACCGTTGTGGCATTTTCCTGGTTACCGCTCTTTTAGCAAACGGTTACCGTTTTTCTAAATGGAGGTGCCAGCGGTTTATTTTTTTGAACTATCCACTAACATCAACATGTTTCCGCAATCGGTTGAATTATCTCACTCTTTAAAAAGTTTGACCGGTCAATTCAGCCCTGTCGCACTTGGAATTGAAAGGTAGGTCTCAACAAGTCAGCTTGGCACGCGAGCAAAGCGTCGGCGGAAATGAACAGGGCGAATTCAATTCAATTCTTTAAGTACGATAACGATAAATCGGTGTGTCAAATCGCAAATTTCGCAAAGTCGTCCGGAAAACATGCCGCCAATCTGGAAAAGCGATTTCAATTACTGCTAGCCGTGCGCTTACATCTCGGCTGATGATCAGACTCGTTGCTTAAAATTCTCAGGGACTTATTAACAAATCAAAATTCAAGAGTTTATTTTTATCGTAAGAATTTCGATTTAAAACTTCGTCTTGCGTAGCCTACACTATAAAGTGACAGGTATATATGTCGATAAACGTGGTTATTTGTCCGCGTATCGCATCCGCAACGAACTAACGATTTCCAGTATTTGAACCGCTCCAGAACCGGCTCATCCGTCGGCGTAAACCGGTAACCGCTCTCTACGGGCAAGCAGGAACGAAACCGGAACAAAACCGAAACTTTCGTTTCGGCAAAAACCGTAACCGAACCGTAACCGTTTTTTGGATCCGGTTCGACACCCTGCTTATGGAGCGTACGTATTGTTTATCGCATACGACTCCTGTGCGTTCCCTAAGGTCGGCAGCAATAGACGCTGCACTGGTTCCTCTCAGATAATAGTGGCTTATTCGACATCAAATACGTGGACGGTAAAAGCAGATAAACCACAGCTACCACAAATAACAAGGAGCGGTGCGATCGACTTAGCGAAACTCTAGACTCGCTAAAAAGGGACCCAGCCAAGTGATTGAGATCGCCTTGGACCCAACCCATTTATAGCTTAGTCTACTGCAGACGCTTGTCGCCTGTAATCAGTGATTGATTGCAGTGTTGTCACTGAATCGTTAACCGCCATAGTGTCAACACAAATATTGATGGTTTCGACCGATGATAGGGATGTTGGTGTTAAGATTGGATATAACGAACGAACTAAGTAAACTATCAGTACCGTCATAATTGGCGATTTTTATCAGTGAGGCAGAAGTAAAGGAGTCACTTAAGCAATGTTCGGAATATCGGGAACATACGGGTTCAAAAACGTAATTTAACTATTAGCCAGTTTATGTTGAGCCGATTCAGTCAGGGATAGAATGGGGCGGAGTGACACGTCAGTGTTATGAGTTTGGGGCAGACAATAATTGAGATCCCCTTTGCTTCCACGTGTAGCCTACTCTCCGCCGAACTCAATCCTCGTCGCCAGTGTTGCGTATTTCTTGTTGATTACCGAATCCCACAATCAGGGTAGGGACACTTTAAAGACAAGATTAAATACCTGCCCATATATTGCAAAAAAATGTCTGCTCTGCTTGAATTTCCATTACCTTCAATACACAGGATTGCGACTTGGTGCAACGAAATGGCGTCCATATGTCTCTAGTTTGCATTGCGCTTGGAACGGACCAATCTCGTTTTTAGTCACTCTGTTGACCAGTGTTCCACAAGCCATTTTGGGTCTAGACTTTCTGAGAAAACATAAACTGATTCTTGATGTAAGTACAATGACACTTCGTACCGAAGACAAATCCATTGTCATCACCGGACAAACTGTGGTTTGCAATAAACTCTACACAAACACAACCCGAGTTTGAAGTAATTTATTAAATCACAGACCAGGAAGATCCCTCGCCGTACATTCAATTATTACAACCATTCCCACGACTTTTGTAAAAGCAACCGACACGCCCACGACCCCCACAATTCACGATGAACATCAAAACACATGCACAATTGAAACCCATGAAATTGAGAGGTATTTCCCCACATCTTGAGGCAGGCGTGCGCAACAATTACAGAAATGCAAAATCTTGGCTATATCACACAACACAAACAAATTGATACAACCAATCAGTCAATTGGTTACACACGTATTTGTAATAGTTGATTGACTAGGTTCGTGCCTCTCGCCACGCATGCATTTTAGCTATTCTCTTGAACAAGCAGGTCGTTCACCGCTCTTCAACTGTACCACGTTTATCGCTATCTATATTTGGTGTTGTCCGTTATATTGACAAATATATTGCTCTACTTTCGGTATACAACCTGTCTGCTGTACGACGGTCTACATAGTTAGCCACCTCTACAATAATCAGTGCAGGTGGTCACAACAATTGGTGTCAGAAATGGGATTCGAACCCACGCCTCCGTTCCGTCAGTTCTTGTATGGACGGAAATTCACATTGGTGACCGACCACCAACCGTTACTAGCGATTTTTTCACAAGACGAATAATTTCCTGTTTTGACGGTACAGCGATTACAAGTTTACGACGTTGGGCTTTGACTCTAATGGGGTACCAATATATACGATCAGATTCAAACCGACCAAGTACCACGCCAATGCTGATGCATTATCGCGGTTGCCAATTGGCCCTGATCACACTTTTAACAATTTGGAGTCACGCGAGCACACTGAAATTGTCCGCGTCATAAAGTCTACGTTCGATGGGCTCCCACTTTCTGCCGACAAAATATGCGAGGCCGGGACAAGTGACGAAGTGCTAAAAGCGGCCAATAATTGTATGTCAACGGGAAACTGGTCTAATAAGGGAATGTGGTCAAAATTCAGCTCGTACTCGAAACGTAAAAACGCGCTCACAGTACACGATGACGTTCTGATGCTTCAAAACGACGGCGCAACTCGCATAGTTGTCCCTCAATCGCTCCGCTCAGAGTCATGTCATTATTACACGAGTCTCATTGGGGAATCTCGCGCATGAAACAAATGGGCTGTTGCTACGTCGCATGGCCCTCCATGAATGCTGATATTGATCAACTGGCTAAAACTTGTGATATCTGCCGCCGGGTTGCAAAAGCCCCTGATAAGGAATACTGTGCTTGGCCACAAGCATCCGAACCTTTCGAACGGATTCACTTGGATTTTGCCGGACATTTTGTGGGGAAAATGTGGATGGTGACTGTTGACGCTTTTTCTAAATATACTCATGTTGATTGCATTGGTAACACTACGTCTAAACATGTTATTTTGGCATTGAAACGTTTATTTTCAGTCGAGGGGCTCGCGCAAACCGTCGTTACCGATAGCGGCCCACAGTTTACCTCAAACAAGTTTGAGGAATTTCGTGCCAGCTTTGGCATTTGCCACATTGTCTCTCCGCCATGTTACCCAGCTTCAAATGGAGAAGCGGAGCGGTTTTTTCAAACTTTTAAAGTGGGCATGTCAAAAAATTGCGATGGGGGAGATGACCTGCAAACAGGTTTGCAAAAATTCCCGACCACGTACCGTTCCATGCCTCATCCTAGCATCGAGTGTAAATCTCTAGTGGAGTTACTCAACGGTCGCCAAATGCGTAACATGTTTACTCGCTTGTCTCCGTTCATCAAAACTGTCCCTGTTTCAGATAAGCCGTCTCTGAATGGATATGCTTTACATTCGCTGGTTTATGCTCGAAATTACCGCAAGCAAAATTAGCGCAGGCGCAGTTTCACAACAATTCGAAAACGACCGTTGGCAACCACTAGCATTCTTCAGTAAAGCTTTAACCCCAATCAATCTCGTCAAGACGCACTCAAGCGTGAAATCCTTGCAGCTAATATGGCAATTAAGCACTTCAGACATTGAAGACAGCTTTTAGCATTACACATTTTGTATGCGTTATATAGTATATTTATTCTCGAAGACTTTTCGCTGCCACTCATAATGAGAAATCGGCAAATTGAACGGAAAATATATGCGAGCGAAAGTTGAAAGTAAATTGTTGCTATGTGAAAGATGTGACGGCACAGAGAAGAGGATATAAATGAGATTCAAAATCACAAAAAGAGACATTGTTGTAGAAAACGAAAACGAGCTAGAGAGAAAGACAAACAACAGACAAACGGATTGCAGCAGGGTAAGTGAGAAATATTGAGAACGTATAATCTATCCTTCTGACGGCAGAGAACAGGTTTACGGATTTTGATGAAGGTGGGCTTCTGGAACGTGGAACGCCCAGGGGCCAAAATCGAAAATTTATCAACGTTGAAATGTTCAGAACATACGGTATATATTGTCTAGCAAATGCTGTCCAATTTCGGATGCATTGGCGATGGACTCATCATACGAGTTAGTGCGTTTGCAGGCACGACTGGGGATAGCGCGGGTACTGGTATATTGCCCAGACCGGATATCTCTGGGGACATGTTGTCTGATTCTGTCTTCTAGACGTTGAGTGGTGCGACCCACATACTCACTCTCACAGTGGCATCAAAATTGGTATATTATTTTGCTTGTTTGTAAAGCAGGAAGCACATCTTTCGTTGTTAGATCTCGTGGAGTAGCCTACACCACCCTGGGTTCCAGCATGGTGTAGCAGTTTCGTACAGCGACTCTAATATTCTTCTCGAAGCGATAATTTTCCGAGCAATGTGTGCCTTGACAATGTCGTCGGGATAACCATTGGTCAATAAAATGGAGGTGATGTTGTCTAGCTCTGTCTGTAGTTTTCCTTTTGAACATATTGATAATGCTCAATGAGTTAGGGTGGAGATAAGATTGAGTTTGCGGTTGTTAGGGCAAAACGAGTTCCACCGCATATAATGGCCTGTGAAAGCTTACGACATGCTTGGAAAGAACTTCACAATTTTCACACACGCAAAAGTTTTGTCCATCAAATTAACAATCCCAGCAAAGTGAAATATGATACGGCGGGTATGCTATGCAGACATTTAAGTTTCATCATGTTATTCATAACGGACGTACGACATATCGAAGGCGAGCAAAACACGGTAACAGACAGTTTGAGCCGCGTCAGAACTCACAATTAGTCAAACTTCCATTCCACCGGGCATCACAGGAGATTTGATAGAACCCATTGCACTTGCACATGCACAGACGTCCGAGACAGAATTAGCTACTTAAATAGAAAAGAGAAAAGGACTCTCGCAAATTCGAGGACAGGAGTATGCAAAATGGAGGAAGAGTCACGTGTGAGGTCTCTACACCACAACCACGAGTTTGGGTCCCATAGAAACATTGCCTACGATGACATTCGGAAATGTTCACAGTCATGCAGGTATCGAATGCACTGGTAAAGCAATTAAAGGAGACTTTTTCGCGACCAACATGGATAAGCAAATACGAAAACTCACGCGCGAATGTATTGATTGCTAAAAATCAAATATCTATATAGAGTAGACATACACGAACACCTTTGGTCAGAATTCCACGATCAAATCAGCGATTCTGTTACATCAGTAGTGACTTCGCCAGATGGTCTGGACCAGAGAATCATCGTTACATCTTGGTGATATGCGAACCCTACATTAGTTGAATTTGCACCTCTCAAAAGGGCAACGACCGAAGAAGTCGGCCGAGCATTTTTACAGACATATACATTAGCCGACAAGGTTGCTCAGCTACTTTACGCACCGACCAAGGTCCCTGTTTTTTGTCGTACGAGTGGAAAGAACTCATACGCAAGTTATCCATTCACCACGAAACGTCATTGGCTTATCTTCCGCAGACAAACTCTTTTGCGGAACTTAGTGTAGCCAAAGTTCAAAGAATTTTGAGAGCCTGTGGCAGCCCACATTTATGGCACGACTATCTTACCTTTCGCATTGTTAGCATTGAGAACATAGGTCACCGCAGGATGCAAACACAGCACCGCCGAACTGACATGCGGATGCGCCTTGAGAATTCCAGGAGAACTACTACAAAATATCGAGCAACCCACGGGCACATCAGATTCAAAACTGATGGAGGGCATAAATCATTCCTTGCAGAACATCGAATTTCCAGAAGTGAACATACGATCAGATCGCAGATCATATTTACCAAAAAGCCTAATAAATTGTACAAATGTATTCCTGTAATACGTTGAAGGCAACCAACACTCACTGTTACCGAGATATACAGGCCCATGGCCCATGTCGTATCACTGACACGTCTGATTCAAATAAAGCGCTAACAATCGTGTTCAAAACAAACAAAAGCTTGTCGGAATGGACACATGTGAAGCAGCGTACTTGCCAGAAGCCGATTTAGCAAACACAGAGATAGATCAACGTATTGCAAAACTACCAGACATCGAAGACGCTAATAATGAAACACAAATTGACGTAGGCCGTGCAAGACAACAGACACCGTCACAAAACACGTTAGACAACACTTTATCGAGGGAGGTGTGGTTGTTGGTGGGAATATCGCAATGTAGTTGAACTCCGCGCTGATCTGACTCCAAACTGCGTGTTGGAAACACCCCGCGATAAACGCCACGTCTGTGACGTACGCTTCTATAGAGTTCTTTACACGGCGATCTATCTATACTGTTCTTGCACGAGTCTTAATCGAGGCTAAATTGGTGCCGAACTGATGATTATATTGAACCAATATTCCAAACCGATATGTCAATAGATTTTACGCAATATAACAGTCCTTCAGTAAGTCACTTCGATACCAAGTTCGTGATATAATATTAGCAAGTCCAGTCCAGCACTCCATTCAGAAATTTTTTACGCGAAACACATGAATCTTTATAGATTGCGCTTTCACTCTCTATATATATACCGTTTAACGTGTAGCCGTCATTATACAAATGCATAGTTACAATGGCAAATTTTCAATGCCTTGCAGAAATAACCGAATTCAAACTCAAGCCTTGCATCTTGACTTCCGTAGGAGTTGGTCGCAGGCATCCTGAGACCATGCGCATCGCATCGTTTAGACAGGTGTCAATAAGACCGGTGTGTGCACTTCTGCACCAAACATGGGCACAGTAGTCCGCCAGGGCGAATACAAGTGCGAGTGCAGAGCTGAGTAGTGTGGGGGTTTCGCTCACCACTACACACCAGCAGTCAGTAGCCTCATCAGTAGTCGAGTGCAAGCTTCTTGTGCAGGTCTTCAAGATGTCAACGATACGTGAGCGAGCGGTCCAGCTTTACTCCGAGGTATGTTGGTGTGTCGTGGTGCTTCCGTCTGGTTCCACTGAGCTGCACGGGGAATCGGAGGGGGACTCAATCAAAGTCACTCGAAAACACCAAGTCGTCCGTTACGGTCACTGCACTCTCGCATGGGCTACAAATTGTTGCACACTTTCCCGTTCTTTGCTGTATAGTCATACGGTCGATACGGAGCGATGGCGGGTTGTGCCGCAGTTTACTGCAATTTGGGTACGTAATGTGTGCGAACTGCAAAGAGACCCTTAACAATAGGTTCGTCTTCCCTGCCACACAGCGAAAAGATACGCTTATACACAGGTGACGGTAATTTGACATCAGCAACTTATCACCAAGAAGGCATTAGGTTGTAACGAAGTTAACTGATGCTCAGGACTAAGGCGATCTTAATAAGATCGCCTTGCTCAGGACTTATTGACTCAATAAACCTGCTGTATTCTCCATGCGCAGCCTGAGTCACCAGTCTCGTTACGGAGACGTAGGCGCACTGGCTCCGGTTCCTGTTCAGAGTGTCCTTCGAGCTCTGACGCTCGAAGTCCGATACTGAACTAGGCGCACCAAAGGTCCCAAAGTTTGTAGCGCGGGAATCTCGACTTTATAATCTTCTAATGACACAGTAGTGATTGATCAGTCAGATCTCGTTTGGTGCACGTATCGAATTATAATTCGATGATGAATAACTTGACTTTAACGACGATTGAATTGTAGAATTACTTGAAGGATTGAATATGATTCGTAGATAGTCAATATACTGTAGGCTTCCGTAATATAACAGTTTCAAAGAGCGTGTCCTTCCGACATATATATCTATTCATCGATCCGTGTCGCTTTATGCGACTTAGGTCTATATATACAATGATTAAATCTCAACTCCTCTCGGCATTCGATAACATGGCTTCTATGGACCGCAATGCGATTGCTGTGCCGCCAAAAAGAGGTCTGTTGTTATCGACATTGGGCTTTAATTGTTCTATTAAATCCAATGGTGCTAAGCGTGAGAGAATGATAGCAAATGTGCTATAATCTCGAACTTTCTTAGTAGCCCGACCGAGCTGAACTAGCATGGTCGGTGATAATTGTTATTCCCACGATACTGTACATTAGAATACTACCCATATTCTCGATATAGTGGATTACGAATTATTGGTAAGTCTAATAAGGTGATACGGGTGTGGTAATGATGGAGTTCGATTGCCGAGGTGAGAGTTACATGCAAGCTAACTCTATACATTTACACATAACGGTAAAGTTCCGTTACAAGGTATACCATTGCCATCCGACATTTACAAATAATTTCAGACGATAAAAACTATTATTCGAGTCATAAGAACAAATAAACAAATACAGGAAGTTCAATCCAGTTGAAATGATAATGAGCACCGCAACCCTTCCAGTGTAGGCCTACACTCGGGAATGCCACCAGCCAGCTATGATGAGACTCCGTTGAGAACCCGGATATGTTTAAGACTAATTTTTAATTAAGACTAGCCTGTAGGCCTACGCAAGGAAATGTGCTTCGAGATCGTCGTTTTTCATCCTCAATATCTGTTCCATTCTTCATTTATGGGGTTTGCGTGGTCATCCGTGTTTCAGTTTTTACATTTCTAGTGAAGGCCTAGGTTAGGTGGTTGATTTGAAATGATAAATTGCTATTGTTGTATGCCTGTCGAGTTTTGATTTCGCGATTTCACGCTAGTTTCGGAAGGTTCCAACGTGGTAGCCTACAAGCTTATGGGTGTTATTGGCGAATTTTATGGAATCTAGACCATGCACAACGATTTCATCTTACGTATAATAAGCAGGGTGTCGAACCGGATCCAAAAAACGGTTACGGTTCGGTTACGGTTTTTGCCGAAACGAAAGTTTCGGTTTTGTTCCGGTTTCGTTCCTGCTTGCCCGTAGAGAGCGGTTACCGGTTTACGCCGACGGATGAGCCGGTTCTGGAGCGGTTCAAATACTGGAAATCGTTAGTTCGTTGCGGATGCGATACGCGGACAAATAACCACGTTTATCGACATATATACCTGTCACTTTATAGTGTAGGCTACGCAAGACGAAGTTTTAAATCGAAATTCTTACGATAAAAATAAACTCTTGAATTTTGATTTGTTAATAAGTCCCTGAGAATTTTAAGCAACGAGTCTGATCATCAGCCGAGATGTAAGCGCACGGCTAGCAGTAATTGAAATCGCTTTTCCAGATTGGCGGCATGTTTTCCGGACGACTTTGCGAAATTTGCGATTTGACACACCGATTTATCGTTATCGTACTTAAAGAATTGAATTGAATTCGCCCTGTTCATTTCCGCCGACGCTTTGCTCGCGTGCCAAGCTGACTTGTTGAGACCTACCTTTCAATTCCAAGTGCGACAGGGCTGAATTGACCGGTCAAACTTTTTAAAGAGTGAGATAATTCAACCGATTGCGGAAACATGTTGATGTTAGTGGATAGTTCAAAAAAATAAACCGCTGGCACCTCCATTTAGAAAAACGGTAACCGTTTGCTAAAAGAGCGGTAACCAGGAAAATGCCACAACGGTTTCGTTCCGGTACCGGTTGATTGGAAAATTAAAAAAACGGTTCGGTTACGGTTTCGGTTCACAAAAATCAAGCGGTAACCGTTCTTTTTCGTTCCGGTTCCGGTTCGGTTCGACACCCTGATAAGTTGTTTTTTGCCGCTGTCGCGAAATGCGGTGCATCGTCGTCAGGCCAAACTCCGATCGTATGTTATCGCTGGTCGCAGGGCATGCAGGCACTAAATACTTAAGCATATGGACGCGCAGCGCAGTGTATATATTGCCGGCTATACCGTTTGTGTGCATAGAGCGAAAGCAGTAATAGGATAAAACTGCCTTATTCGCAGATACGATGCATTGCACTAAGGCCAGTAGCTCTGCGAGTCGATTGTGCAGGTTACCAACTAAATATTACTAAATCCCGTTCATTACCGATACACCGTTTCTCTATTAGTACGAAACAGCCATAAATCATCAAAATATACATGAAAACCTGCCCTATATTGCAAAAAATTGTCTGTTCTGTCTGAATTTCCGTTAGCTTCAATACACGGGATCGCGACTTCGTGCAACAAAATGGCGTCCATGTCTTTCGTTTGCATCGCGCTTATGGAACGGACCACTGTCGTTTTTTAGTCACTCTGGATTCGATGAACTCTTGTATGTGTTACGGCGCGTACGTAGTGTATATCGTATATCACTCCTGTGCGTTCCCTAAGGTCGGCAGCAATAGACGCTGCATTGGTTACTCTTATATTCACTCAGATAATAGTGGCTTAGTCGGCATCAAAATACGTGGACGGTAAAAGCTGATAAAACCAGGGCTACCACACATAACAAGGAGCGGTGCGATCGACTTAGCGAAACTCTCGACTCGCTAAAAAGGGACCCAGCCAAGGCCAAGTGATGGAGATCGCCTTGGACCCAGCCCATTTCTAGCTTAATCTACTGCAGATACGCTTGTCGCCTGTAATCAGTGATTGATTGCAGTGTTGTCACTGAATCGTTAACCGCCGTAGTGTCAACACAAATATTGATGGTATCGACCGATGATAGGGATGTTGGTGAAAAGATTGGATATATCGAACGAACTAAGTAAACTATCAGTACCGTCAAAATTGGCGACTTTTATCAGTACGGCAGAAGTAAAGGAGTCACTTAAGCAATGTTCGGAATTTCGGGAACAGATGGGTTCAAAAACGTAATTTAACCATTAGCCAGTTTATGTTGAGCCGATCCAGTCAGGGATAGAATGGGGCGGAGTGGCACGTCAGTGTTATGAGTTTGGGGCAGACCATAAACGTGGTAATTGAGAACCCCTTTGCTTCCACGTGTAGCCTACTCTCCGCCCAACTCAATCCTCGTCGCCAGTGTTGCGTATTTCTTGTTGATAACCGAATCCCACAATCAGGGTAGGGACACTTTAAAGACAAGATTAAATAATGAACTGTAACCAAATACACCTAAATCCTAATAAAGCATCAGGGATCATTTTGAAAATTTGAATGAATAGTTTGCATTAACTCGTTGAAAAGCGTATCACGGTTATTAACAGATACTTCAAATACTTTCACATTAGAGCGAGTTCGTAAACTCTCTACAAACTGTATGCCACGGCCACTCGTCACAGGAATGGTTCCAACAATCATAGATTTGCTGTCATCTAGTAAATTGCACACTTTTCGTTTAAAACGATCACTGAATAGTTCCATTTTACCGATTTCATCAATCACATATATTTGGAGCTGATCTACCGCAGGCGTAGGGCGAGCAAGGAGTGGCAGCACAGATGATTCGAATGATGTTATATCAACAGTGTACTTTCCAACTTTTGGCCCACGTAACGTTGATGCAGCTCTCGCTAGAGGGGATCGGTGACCATTCAAGCAGACAACATCGAACCCAATCCTGCAATGAAGAAAAAATGAACACACTTAATCAAGTACGTACTGTCTCATTCGCTTCGGAATGAAATCACCCTTATTTCACAAGTGTCAATTATATATTTTGACCAGTGCCCGATTCGCCATATCGCGAATGTAGGATTTGACGCATAGGTATACCATAGAATAGGTAAACCAAATATTTCTCCCGAAGCCAAAGTTCAATTAAAATGGCTATATATTTGGCAAGCCCAGTTTCACTTCCAAGACATTGTAGGCCTAACGATACGCGAAAAACCCTACCTGCATCGTGGGCGAGGAGCTGCCCTCCCTTACCGAAGGACAAAAATGGCTCCCGATCACATCTTATATGCATCAGGCCTATCTAAACCAGTCTGAAGTAGCCCATATCTAAGACGCCAAACCAAAGGACATTACATAAGGCTATGTGACTGTGACATAACCCCGGGCGATGCCTCAAACTGCGTTACGATAGGTACGCTCAAATGTACTCTCTCGATAGAATAAAAACTAAATTTAAAAATATTCGACTTCGACACCTTCTGGTTGCACGTATTATGACCGATTCTAATCCTGGCCAAGTTTCACGGTCTTACTCCAGGATAGGGTTGTGGTTTTAATCAAGCCTGATTAAAACCAGATGGTTTAAACCGGTTTTTTGCTCTTGATATTTATCAAACACCTGGTTTTTTCGGGTTTTAATGGTTTTTTCTTATTTTTGCCTACCATACTATATCGCCAGCTTCCTGAAGATACCAGAAGTGATGTTAGAAGTATCGAGAGGCAGAAATTTGTGTGGAAAATGCATTGGGATGGGGGTGGGGGGTACCCAGCAGATGCAATCTTGATAACCCACAGAGCTGTTCCTGTCGATGACCATTGATATGCTTCAATGAGTTTCAGTCTTAGAAGTATAATTTCTTCTCGATGATTATAGATAGAGTATCCTCAAAGGAAAACAAGGCCGCAAACTACTTTTGATTTCGGAGGGGGCCCAATGACGTCATATCCTCACATGATGTGACGTCACATGTCAATGACGGTTTATGACGTCACATATTTATCATCATCATTTACAAACATCGTGAAATAATGCCCCTAAGTTAACTCAGTAACTGTACTGCATGCAAGTCGTAAAAGCTCTTGATCACGTGACACATGAATGTCGGAGCAAATTCCTTTTTGACCCCTCGTGTGTTGATGGCCACCCTGTAGGCTGACTTGTGACTGGTTTGGACCAAAACGTGGCAAGCTTTTTTCCACAATGCAACCTTGGAGGTTGCCGTAAATTCTCCAAGCGGCGAATCTGGGAGAAGGTAAACGTTCTCTACGCGTACGACTTGGTCTCCACTATGGAGTTCCTACATTTAATAAAAACCAGTAAAAACCGACAAAACCATGGTTTTAATCAAGGCCTCGGTTTAAAGCGGTTGCAATTAGTTGTAATTTGATAAAAACCACAACCCTACTCCGGGAACTACTAATCGACGGACTGCGGACCGAACGAACTTTGCCATACTCTACGGCGGACCCGGCGGACTACAAAAATTTCGTCAAAACTACCGATACTAAATGGCGGACCGAGCGGACTACAACAATTTTTGTCAATATTACGAAATGCCGGACACGGCGGACTGCAAATAATTTATTTCCACGCAGACTTTGCGATACCAAACCACCGACTACGAAACTTTTTCGGCGGTCATCTATGGGTGCGTACAGGTGAAAGTCTTGACCGCTAATGGTCACTTCCAGTTCTCCATAGTTTACGTACGTAGCCTACGTAATCTACGTCGCTTCCGTATTTTACAAAATTTATACGTACTTTCCGTAGCTTACATAATCTACTTCGGTTCCGTAGCTTTTAGTATTACATAGCTTTATATAATATTATGTAGCTTTTGATTACGCAGGCTAGGCCTACCCATAGCCTACTACATAGCTTCCGTAGCTTCTGCTCACAAAAATAGAGACACCCGTTCATTACAACATTGTTTGGACAAAGCAGCGACTTGGAGGGCTGATATCTCGAATAGTTTTCTTAGCCATAAGCAGTGCCATCCATGATACACTGCCTATCCAGTGTTTCAACTAGCTCGTGGGTTGCTGCCCAAAAGTGAATTTCATTTGGGCCACGGAAACCTGCCCATAAAAGGATTTAGCATATTGATTTTGCCAAATTCGCTCATATTGCATTCTACTAAATGCTAAAGAATAATGGGGGTCGCGGAACCTGATTTGGAAAATTAGTATGGTAGCCTATAGCCTAGTCATAACAATTTATATTTTCTACTAGACCTGAACAAGACACTAAAGAAGAATCCTCTTAAAATGACCAGATGACAAGATCTCTTTGTCAATGTATTCACTTTTGGTTTTGGGTCGAATGAAAGAACCTGCTGTGCTTCGACAAGGCTACACGGCTAAGCCTAGCCTACTACAACCATTTGATCTGAGAATTCTATCAATGCTGGTGAAATTATTTGCTTTTGGCTCACTCTGCAACTATATAGCCTATATAGGCCTATATGCCATTTTTCGCTTTGATTCCTTCCGAGGCTATAAGCCAAACACCAATTAAACCCAACAATAATCTGGGCGTTATCTCTCAGATGTGCCGAATTTGACAAAAAGGAGTCAATTTTAGGTTGTCATCATGTCAAAACAAATCCCATTCGTATCGCGCATATGTCGAGTGCGGAGGACGGTCAGAGAGGGGGGAGATGATGAGATATCATATATGTTTCAAGCAGGGATGTCTAGATATCCCTGGTTTCATGCAAGAGTAGGACGGGCGTAGTTAGTTTAATTTCTGAAGCAATGTTGAGGCTAACTTACCGCTATAATGTACTGTAAGCTCAGAGAGGCGATCGCATTTAGTGGAAACATTTCCGTGTGTAAGCAGATAAGCGACTTGTATCCTATCTATCCTACGTAGTGATTCGAATACTGAGTGAGCCCAATAATTAGCAGATTGCTAAGGGTGCAAGATCGAAAAATGAAGAGTTTTGATGTGAATATGTATTCATGCAAAACTAGACGTGAGCACGCATATTCGCCGAAAGGTGTTCCCAAATTCAGTTGAAATCGGGGTCCATACACTATCTGCGTTACATCGACTGCAGACAAGCTATTGGGTAGGTTGCATATAAGCTTACGTTCTGTTTCAGATGTTTATAAGCTTTTATCGAGGGAGTTGTTGTGTTTGCGAATATCGTAATATAGATGAACTACGCGCTGATCTGACTCCAAACTGTGTGTTCGAAACACCCCACGATAAACGCCACGTCAGTGACGTACGCTTCTATAGAGCTCTTCGCACAATAGACCGGAACCCCGAGAAACCAGTAGAGCGTGAAGTGGAAAACATCAGCGTCTCGTTCGCGAGCTGCAGTGAGCGTGTGTGCAGGGGAGATGAAGTACTGCGCCAGCCCTAACGAAATAGCTTGAATAATTGACGTATTCGGGGATTGTGGAAGTACTGAAGATTCGACCGAACTAATATTCGAACTCCGGAATCGTCTACGAGCTGAGAAATAGGAGGTTGAAATTAGCGACATGCACGGAAATCATATACGCGGATGCCAATATTACACCGAATATTGTGTATAGCCCTGACAAAATAGCTGGAATATTTTACATATTCGGTGATTGTCGAAGTATTGTAGATTCGATTGAACTAATATTCGAACTCCGGAATCGTCTACGAGCTGAGAAATAGGACGTTGACGTTAGCGACATGCACGGAAATCATATAGGCGGATATGCCAATATTCTATAGAATATTGTGTATAGCCCTGACAAAATAGCTGGAATATTTGACTTATTCGGTGATTGTCGAAGTATTGTAGATTCGATCGAACTAATTTTCGAACTCCGGAATCGTCTACGAGCTGAGAAGTAGGACGTTGACGTTAGCGACATGCACGGAAATCATATATGCGGATATGCCAATATTTCATCGAGTATTGCGTATAGCCCGAACGAAATAGCTGGAATTTGTGTTAGACCCAGCGATGTCTTGACTCAAGACATCCCTGGTTAGACAAAGACCATTCGATTGAATATTGGCATATCCGCGTAGGCCTATATGATTTCCGTGCATGTTGCTAACGTCAGCATCCTATTTCACAGCTTGTAGACGGTTCCGGAGTTACAATGTTAGTTCTATCAAATCTAAAATACTACAGCAATCACCAAATATGTCAATTATTCCAGATATTTCGTCAGGGCTATACGCAATATTCGATGGAATATTGGCATATCCGCGTATATGATTTCCGTGCATGTCGCCAACTTCAATGTCCTACTTCTCAGCTCGTAGACGATTCCGAAGTTCGAAAATTAGTTCAGTCGAATCTATAGTACTTCGACAATCACCGAATATGTCAATTGTTCCAGCTATTTCGTTAGGGCTAGTGCAGTACTTCATCTCCCCTGCACACAGGCGCACTGCAGCTCGCGAACGAGACGCAGATGTTTTCCACTTCACGCTCTACTGGGTTCTCGGGGTATCGGTCTATAGCGGTCTGACAATAGATTTCACACAATACAATAGTCCTTCAGTAAATGACTTTTGATGACAAGTTCGTGCGATGAAATAATATTAGCAAGGTCGAATAGATAAGTCGAATGATGTATCTTCTATGACTACATGTCTATTTGTCTACAACGCATATGTGCTCCGTTGCGGCAGACGACCATACTGAATGCCGGAATAAAAAGATGATGTCACTGAGTCAGTCTAGGCAAGGGGAGGTACTCGCGTGGTCGCAGTTTCAGAAACTTTCGTCCGTCTGTACACAAGATTATCACCTCTTCGGACCCATAGTTGAAATTGTTGAAGTCCGCTTGGTCCGCCGTTTAGTATTAGCAGTTTAAATTATTGTAGTCCGTTCGGTCCGCTGTTTAGTATTACAGAGTCCGTTCGGTCCCCAATCCGCTTGGGTCCGCTGTTTAGTATTGAGATTTTGCGAAGTCCGTTCGGTTCGTAATCCGCCAGGTCCGCCGTTTAATATTACTAATTTTGAAGAAAATCTTTTGGTCCGCGAGTCCGCATGGTCCGCTGTTTAGTATCACAAAGTCCGTTGGGTCCGCAATCCGCTTGGTCCGCAGTTTATTATTACCAATTTTGACGACAATTTTTGTGGCCCGCAAGTCCGTCGTGTAGTATCGCAAAGTCCGTTCGGTCCGCAGTCCGCTGTTTAGTATTGCGAAGTCCGTTCGGTCCGCAATCCGCATGGTCCGCAGTTTATTATTACTAATTTTGAAGACAATTTTTATGGTCAGCGAGTCCGTTCGGTCCGCAATCCGTCTATTAGTGGCTTCCGCTAACTCCAAAACGGTGGATTTTAAGTCAAAAAATGTGCGAACAGACCAACATACGGACAGTTCTGGAACTCACCTATATTTTATAGATAAATATGCGCATCATACTGTATATACAGATTCACTTCCGCACGTCGTGAACTTTCACAGATTGCACCATAGTCATTGTGACTTTTAGGGGCCCACGTCCAGACTTTGCTACAGGATAGATAGGCAAAAGACACATTGACTGAGTAATGAATGTGTTCTACGTGACAACTTACAGATCCCAGGCCTGATCTGCTGAGTGCTGACTCCAAGAATGATGTTCACTAAAGCCTTATACCATGAACGGCCAACTGATTCATCAACTAATCTTAGTGCATGCTTCGTCCACAAAGCCACCGCTTGCATTCGTAAAAATGAAGGATGATCTGTGATGATCTTGAGTAGACAAAGCATTTTGATGATATGTAGCCTAAAATTACCTTTGTCCCGCAGCATTCCTCAATTCCTTCGTGTAGAACCCAGATATTTTAGTGTTTGTTCTCAGCAAGTGTTTGCATACTTCTTCAACCAAGGTTGTCTTCCCAACTCCAGGGGGGCCAGAAAGTAGAACGTGCTTCATTGAATCTAGCGTAGGTACGCCGATCGGTCAATGGTCACGGAATGACCGGTTAGTAAAACAAATGGAAACTAGCCGCTACTGTATCACTAAGATAGCATTCAAAGCATGCGTTAGTCTGTGATTTCACAGCAGTCTTCGGTTCTGTCGTGAGTCGGGAGGAAATTAGCACAAGTATCGACGTTTCTAGCGGTTTGTGCCGAGGCTTTATGACATATGACGCTCGAAAATGTCTAAATGGTTGATTAGGCTGTTTCGCTAATGGGGACGTCCCGGTGTGATGCGCTTCAGCGGTCAGACCACAGATATTGCAGAGAGCCATTCAAGGACTTTTACTAGCGCTCGGTGTAGTACTACAGTACTATGCAGAATGGGATAAAAGTATGTTACCGACTGAGCCATGTCCAGACAATATATCTCTTTGGCTAGAGCGGAAAAATATGGTCTTTCTCGCCGCATAAAACACAACCAGCACGTGACGTGAGCTCATTGGTGTGTCAGCAACCCACTTTCGCTAGCGCACTCTGCTGCTTTGCTCCCAGTGCGCGCGACGACGAAGGACGGAAACAGATCGCAAAACTTTATTGACTTGGGGAAGATTTGTTGTGTCACTAAACTCGACGGTTGGGCATGGCTCAGGCTTTAGAGCCACTTGTTGGAAGTAGGTTGAAAATGAAAATGTGATTTTGTCTGTCGTTTTACATCTTACTTATACTAATTGCACCACTAGGGATTGTGTCTGTAATAACCGCGGATGGCAGGATGATCGTTGGTACTATGAAGGGATTCGACCAAACCGTTAACATTATATTGGATGAAAGCCACGAAAGAGTATTTTCATCCAACCAAGGTGTTGAGCAAGTTCTGCTGGGTCTATATGTGATTCGGGGAGATAATGTGTGAGTAAATATATTGTCTGTATATCAAGCACAGGCCGGGCATTTGATGGATTTCCGCGAGATTTGTGTGCGCAAAATATGCAAATCGCAAGTATGAAACGTCGATCGGTATATCATTTCGTCTTGAATCGTGGACTTCTCCCCAGTATCTAATACAGTAGTTTACAATGCCACAAGCGATAGATATACTCGGCTACTAAAGCGCGAGAGATCTGTAAAACCCTGCCACTACGATCTTCCATATCTTGCCATTTAATAAGTTGCGTAATTTGTGCATGTCACCGTTTCCACTACCTTCAGTATTTGGTACCGGCAAATCAGTAATATCTCTTGTTGATCCCGCTACCCTCCGCACATGGGAAATAAAGACTGGGCTGTGGTTATTAACCCTCACATATCCTGTCTGAAGTAGGCCCTGACCCTCATGACGTTATCCCACTAGTTTTTGCGAGATAGCGGAAGGTGTGGCATTTTATTACGGCCTGTTGGATTTACTACAGTATCGCAAGTATCAAGACGGCTAGTATCGCAAACATTAAACGCTAGTATCGCTACTACGATAATGACACAACCAGAATGCCAAAAGTCAGGGAGGTGGACGGCACTGCTTCGCACTAGTCAGCCAGACCTCACCCAACCTGCCCCCTCCTCTATCCTAGGAAGTGGTGCACGTCCCTCTTGCGACTTGGTTCGTCACGTTATCGCACAGAGTCCTGGGAGGAGGAGGCGGGTTGCCACGTACCTCCTGTCAAGTTGGCATGATGTAAATAATCATTTATCTGCTTCACCTCAAGAAGTCCCAATGATTATCCATATATTATACTGTATATATGTTATTGTGTCTTACTCCATTATTGTTCGACAGCGCACTGGTCGGCGAAGTGGACGAAGACACTGATTCCTCTCTAGATCTGACAAACATCAAAGCAGCCCCTCTGAACGCCGTTGTTCACTGATGCATGTTTGTTTTATTTAAAAAATGATTGTAATAATGAAGCCGAACAAGAATATCAAGCTTTCTGCTTCCCCGGCTTTGTGACTTTGCCGTCTGGATACTTTTCTGTGAATTTTTCTACCACGTCTGATTCCACCAGGTGAACCCCATCAAGTTGGTTACCCAACGTCACCCTAAAATTCGACATGTTTCATTACCAGTATGAATACAATTCTCCAGACTACGTAGTTTCAAATCAATCTTGACAGCGGACATGTCTCACAGAAGGGACAAATTGACTGTGAATCAAGCAGCAGCAGATTCGCTTTTGTAGGATTCTCACAAAAATACTTGTAATTTTACCATGTAAATTTGTCAACATTGTGCTGACCCGATTTTAATGTTCTGCCCGAGTTTCACAAGGTTGGGAACAATATTCTATGACAACAACCCACCAGTTCGGCTGAACGTTGTGCATGCGACCAAACAACTCCAACTTCCTTGTGCCGGGTGACAGTCTCTCTATAATTCCATATACTTCATCTGGCTTGTGGCTGGTGTCCCTTACCTGAAATAGTGACTTACAATCAAAATATACGATAATCTGTTTCAAATGTAACAATTATTACCTCCGCTACCAGGACATCACAATCCAAACAGGTGTTTATGTTCTTTGGGTTGCCTTTTATGCCAACCTGTAAAAACGAAATGAACAATATATTTTTGGTAATGTTGCCTGCTATTGTAATGTTATTTAAAAACCATGTTCCGACAGTGTGTTGTGGGTTTCCTAAATTTTGTTCCTTTCAACTGTCTACGCAAAAAGGAAATAGCTCGTGAGCGACAACAGGCTGTATAGTCGGAACAGATTATGATTTCGCTGTTGATTTACTCGACGAGCGTAAAATAGAGACACCCTTCCGCAGAGCCTTTTAATCTCTCAATGTGGTGACATGATACACAATCCTCATACCAAGCAATGTTCTTTTCCATGATTTAACCAATGGCCTGTCCGTCCTGTACGAATTAGACGTTGCAGTTGATTAGTCTTCACCCATATTAACTCATCACACCTTCGATAGCTGATAAAACATCAGTACTGGAGTATCTGGTAAGATGCGAATAATGTAATCATACATACCCCCAAAGTTCAAAAAGTTCACGTCCCAATTCCATTGCCCTGTGACAGCAAGTATGGACTATATTATATATAGATATAGTACTGGAGCTGTGGTTCTTCAAGATAATGGGATAGTTCTCAGGAACTATTTAATTATTATTCTCCAGAAATAGGCATTATGATGACAACGCCCCCTTCGCTTTAAGCATGAAATGCAGTGAGAACTATCGAAACTCGGGGAGGTTTGACAAGCTAAGGAGGTGGACCCTGTTTTCACTGATAATTTTCGACAGCTACTTTTCTATGCTATGCTATATGCTATTCTTTATTCCAACAATCACCGTATTCCTCACTGTAGTCCTACTTCGGCAATGCCAAATATTTCACTCCAGTCGACTTACCTCCCAGTGACCCAAAGAAAGAACAGCCCATCATCTGACAAGTCTTGTATCCTAAGTGCTCTCATCTCATCATCTTGCATTGTTCCATAGGGAAGTTCCATGTGAATGTCCCAAGGTGGGTCTGCCATTATTACGGAGAACTTTCCCAGAACAGACACGTCAAGGTAGCGTATGTCACAGTTGATCCACTGTAGATAGACGATCAGGCATTTACAAATCTTGCAGCTGGATCACAATACCCAGAAATTAGGGACATTTATAAAGTTTGATAAAATGATTCATCCATAATTATGATTAACTACGTCACGAAACGTCCAATATCTGCTGCAATGTCAGTCACTCAATTCAATATACAAAAACATCTACAGATACCTCAAACCTATCGGGTTTAGTGACTGGTATTTTGGAAGGTTTTTTTCCCAGAATCCCAGCCAGACAATTGAATTAGCATTGATGTCGTTGAGCCTCCTGAGTTTGTTGTATGTCACAATATGTACTAAACATGTGATTCACCAAAGGAAAACTATGGGATTATCCAGCAAATTGTGTCAATGATCGGTTGCGGTTCGTTCCATAGAAGCTTCGAATCTATTACAGCACCTGAGATGGCAACATTTTTCGCTGCAAGTAATCTTTGTCCGATGGCAGTTTGGGAAGTAGTTGGTTTTCTTCATTGGTTTCAGTTCTCTTATGTCGTTTCTTGTATCTTGGATCCAATTCACTGCCCTTATAATCAATTTCATAATGGACGTATTTGCAAGTATCCATATGAAAACATGTGTTGAGAAAGGAACAGTCACCGAGCGATTCATCTGAAGGATAAAGAGAAAATACATAATTATGTAGTACCGTACACTACGAAAGGAAACACTTTGGTGGCCAAGAGAATTTCACACCAGACTGGTCAAAAATTTTGCAAAAATAGAATCCTCTGATATAGGACTGAAAACGGCCAAATCGAATTGTTTTATACATAATACATCTGCTCGCGTCAAAATTTTGCGAAAAAATATTTATACTGGGTGTTTTTAGACAATTTGTTCCTACATTCTCTTCTGTTTATACCCTGCCACACCTCCAAATTCTAAATATCTAAATAATCGTACAAAAACGACCTTATAACTACATAAAAACAATAAATGGAGAGAAAATATTCGACGTTCATCCTATCAGTTGACGAAAACTAAATCCACTCATCTTTTAATTAAAACCATCTTTCCAGTATTATGAAATGCATGCAATACGGCGAAATATGAAACCAGGTGAGATATCGCCACACCACAAATCATTACTCAACGATATTGCAAAATGAAAACAAAGATTCGAAACTAGATGCTTATAGTATAGTCCTCTAACGACACCTTACGGAAACCGAAATACGCCTCTTTACAAGTTTTCCGAGACTCGTGAGAATCTCATATGATGAATAAAATCAGCGGTCCGGTTTTCCTATTGCAAAAACTTGTAAATAATTTCACGTCAGGCAACTATCTGGTTGGAAGATCGCCTTCTTGATTGTAAATACAGATTTGAAATACAAATTGTATGTAAAACACCATCCATTTACTACACTCTTGATCGAGTTTGGACACTAGCGGTAGTTGTTTATATCACTGTAGCTACACACGATTTAGTGATACGGTGTCTGAGGTATTATACGGCTTTGACTCATCAGTAACAACCTTGGCCTCACCTGTATGGGGTTTTATCAGCTTTTTGAAATGTAATTTTGCACATGAGTAACTGGACTTCCTCTGACGCATGCACTCCGATCTTGTTCCATCAGGACAGAATTCTTTGACCTCAACAGCAATAATGTTATTAGGAAGGCGACATTTGAAATCAACATCGAATAATAATTTTTTAATTTTCATGGATATTTCAAGTTCAACTCCTACACTAGCGCACATGACAAGGTAAGTCATGGTATCGCCACTGTACTCTAAAAATCATGGCCTACAGATAACAAACAAATTTGTTGCGTTGTCTTAAAGGCACCTTGGTCTTAGCATTTACGGATGGGTAAGGCAACTGTTTGCTTGGCCGTTATTCTAACCCTGGGCCTGAATCAAGGACGACCCAGTTCTGAAATGAGATTAGTGTAACATTAACAAAATGTACTGGAGAATTTAAGTCAAAATTTATAAGACATTACGAAATTTACATTCAAGTCATTGTAAATGAATCATCTCTGACCTGAATAACGATATTTCATTTTCAACAAATATGAAAAAAATGCACTGATGGAAAATTATAGTATTAAAGGTTACCGGCAGCCTACCTGTGATCCTCCCATTGTTCGAAACTTTTCTGCAAGCTTCATTTCCTTGATTGTTGCTGTTCCCAAAAGCTGCTGTATCTCATTTGCCATCCTTTTGGAATCCTGCTCCTTAGCAGATTTCACTGACAGTAGTGCTTCGATGTCATCACCAACAGACGTGTCCTTTTTATTTTCGTGTGTCTTTTCAGACCTCAAATCAGACCGTTGATGTTTTCGCTTGTCACCTACATCAGATGCATGTCGCTTTGTTCCTTGTTTGTGACGTGATGACGAATCTTTGGTAAGAGAGTTTGAGCTGCTGCGTGACTTGGGTCTGTGACTACGGTCCAGCTCTTCTAGCTCACGAATAACTGCTAAAAGTTTGCTGTCAAAAACTGACAATACAGTGATTCTTGAGTCTCCAACTGAGTGAGAGGCATTATCATCTATTTCAATAAATTGTTGGGCAGCTTGCTTCTTTAGCATTAATTCAACCTGAGCGACAGTTAGACACTCTTTATCACCATTTTCCTTCTGCATCTGTATGAAAATGATAGAAAGTGTCACCACACTTTACAGCAATACCACAGGCCAGGCAGTACAGGCAAATTTTGTTGATTGGTTTTCAGACCTCTGCTCCTTCATCAGAAGAAAACGGATAACAGAAGTGAACACTTGATAACAGGTTGTGATCGAGTTAGTATAGTCTGACCTCAGTAATTAACTAGCCGGTTAGTCGGCTCAGACCCTTCTTGCCGTGTATTCCAGTCAAGGTTACCTTCTCACCATCACCATGGATGGCTGGTCATTTACATAGTGATTTCTTCCACCAGATAGCCTTCCAGGTCCCGGCTGTAACCTTCCCAACTACCACAGGCTAGTAATTTTTGCCTAGACTTCGAATCGGCACTAGACATTGTTTTCTCATAGCCTGCAGATTTGGTATGTTGACCAGGATTAAAACCCATTTCTCTTGCATTGACTGCAAGAGACATCTGACATCCAAATCAAAACTCACTAAATATAATTATATACCTCTACACTATGTGGCATGGCACTTTTGAAATTTTACGGCGTTACTTACTACTCTCCCTTTAATCATGGCGAAATAGTCAAAGACACCTGCAACCTACGATATCCAATTTCAGCTATCCCTAAGCCACTACAGATGTCTTTAGATCTACTAGTTTGTTTAGTAAGGGGAATATTGCTCTTGTATATTTGTAATCTTTTGAAAATTCACCCTAAAATTAATCTGTCCGTACTATGATATGCAATGCCTGTCTGTGTGTGAGGGTAGAAGGCTTCATAGCCATAATAGAAATTTAGATAGGCATAGACACATAGACTGAGGAACTAATGTGTTGCACATGACATGTGACAACTTACAGATATTCCAGTATGCGAATGATGTCAGATTTTTGAAACGGGTTCCGTGAGGCAGGGTGAAAATTTGTGTGTAGGGCGTTTTTATATACCTTAAAAACGATGAATTTTGACCTAACAAATTGGAATTTTTACAACAATTTTGACTTTATTTGACATGTCAAAAAAACGAGGGCGTAATTAGCGACTGGTTGGTGCGGAAAAATTGGCAGAAGTTGAACACATTTGGTGTGCAAAATTCGGTTTTTGGTGCGAAAAATCGACCTAACAACCCAATTCAATTTATTCAGTGGCCTCAACATCAATAACCAGCATGGTAGCAGGGCTAATGACACGGGAAGGAAGGTAACTTCCAGTTTTGGGAGCATTCCATATATTTTGTTCACAAGTTTGAGGGTCTGGAGTGCTTTCCGATCACACCCTCGCCCCAATTGATTAGGTCAAGGGTCGACAACCTACAACTTGCAGGTCAGATCCGGCCCGCGACATATCACTTAGTTATTACAAATGTGCGGCCCGCCCCGCCGGCCGCCATTGAACTTGGTGTTACTGAACAGATATACAGTCCAATAGCTATAAATTAGTTTTATACAAATTTAACTGCATAGAGCGCATTATACTGAATCTGGTATCAATCATAGTGTTAGTGAGAATTTTGGCCTGCTGATAAATTGCACATTTGACATTCGGCCGGTGACTAGCAAAAGGTTGCTGACTCCTGGTTTAGGTAGACTTGTATGTGGTGGTGGTCTGTAATAAGTGGTGGTAAGTAAAAATTGCTGGTGGACGATATTGTGAGGGGGTGGATGATATTTTAGGGTGGTGGTCGGTAACTAGCAATTTAGGGCGACTCATTTTAGAACAAACCTTCATAAATCCATTTGCCAAAGCAACCGAATTGATAGGAAAGTCAAGTGAATGATGACATAGATATTGTTGAAACTTTTTTTCTGTCTTTGGGTGGATTTTTCTGATGCTATCAGGATTATTCGGTACACCAGTTATTGCCGTCGGTTTATCTGATACCGATGAAAGCTGCTTGGTCTTGTTAGACGAGACCTTTTCCAACGAGTCTTCGTTAGGCTCTGTTACATGTGAACTTTGCCGTGGGGATTCGACAGTCTGTGCAAGAATATCTGAACAGAGATTGGTCAGATGAATGCAACAAAATTGTTTTTATATTAACATTAAGCCAATGGATTTCAAGTTTTCAAGAACATGCGTCGTCTTAATCCAGACTTTTGCTGTTAACTCGCACGCAAGTTATTGAGCTTAAGTGTCATCTTTTAACATCAACTCCGTACATACGTAAAATCGTATGCCCTACCGACCTATATGGTCCTTCCGACGCCTTTGTATTCTTTCTCGCAACCTCTCCTGGTCCTTTCGCAGCTTTTCAATGTCATTCCATGTGTCTGATGACATATTCCTGTGTTAGTTTAATCTATTCCGAGATTTAGACAGCAAAGGGAAATCAAATCTAAAGATTGCAAGTGCGCCTAGTGCTCAGCTCTAAGCCCCAGAGATATAATTATAATTCAGCAATCACCACGACCGCCGAACGTGCAATTTGTTTTTTAAACAGTGCACGCATGAGCGATTCGAACATCAATGAGGAATTAGCAAAGTCTCTCAAAAACACAAGTCGTCCATAGTCGTCGTCGCCATTGTGTCTAAGGGTGCGTTTTATAGATAGTGACTAACTAGCGCGCTATTCTCTGCATAACTAGTCAGCGAATAGCGCGCTTAAGCAGTGATTAGCGGATGCGTTTTATGGATATTGATTAGCGACTGACTAGTTACGCAGTGATTAGTGACGTAATTGACACACGTCGCTAAGAAACTATGTACTCGTTCTACCTGGCTGATCCCAGCTGACTGCTGATTTGGCGCCAAGTCGAGTTTTTCGTCTGCTAGTTCGCTTGCCGAACTGCCTGAGTTTCTACGTGTCGTTACATAACCTTGTTTTTCCGTGATATCGCTATGGAATACATTGACATTCTGGATGCAGTTCGAAGAATTGAAGGTAGCCGTGTTCCTAGGCGTATGGTAACGGATCGATCGAATCTTGTAGCGAACCACTTTTAGAACAATGTGTTGCTGCCGTCCTATATATTCTTTTTCAGTAAACCACTCTGAACGAAGTTTAAAAAGGCAAGATGGGGGAATGAGTGACAAGCGAGATTGATGCAACTTCACCAAAAGACAGACTGTCATTTTTGACATACATGTTGCTTTAATGAGACAGGGTTTTATTAATAAAAAACAAACAAAATAACAAATAGAAAATGAAGGTTGAAAGGAAAGAGAGTTATTCATAGAAATTTAAGGGGTGCAGGTAGTTTGACCGCAAAGTTTTTGGAAAAAAAGTCTGAGCACATACGTTTTGGTCAAACCGTCTGCAACTCGAAAATTTCTATGAATTATTTATTTTCCGCAGTTTTGCTGCATGGATCTCCTCCTCCATTTCCATCCTGCGCTCCTCGCTCTGCTTTTGCAGCAGAGCTGTAGATAATTGAGTCTTGTACAGTTGGAGCTTCAGAGTGTGCTCCAACTCGGCCATCTGCAATATGCGACCAGCAGCAACATCTGAAAGAGAGGAATGCTAATTATAGAGAACGGGAAAAAATGATGAAGCGCCGCACAATACCTTGTGTGGTGTCGTTTCTTTTTCGCTTTGCTGCTGGTGTGGATGTCAGAAAATGACTAGCACTTATGTCTGCTGTAACAGTCGATGTCTCGTCCATGTTTACATAAACCGTGCACGGATCTGCAATTAAAAATTGAATGAGGTATGGCAATGACAAGCCAACAAAGCAACCCTATTAGTGGCTAGTGGCATGGTATAGAATATATGTATGTGGTGAATTTAATTTAAAATAGCCATACCAATACTTTGCAGCTGACTCGATTTGTCCGCTTGGCTCTGGCCAGGTAACACTGTTTCTGGAACTGTAGAGTTCAAAAAGCATTGGCATAAAATCAAAAGTTGGAAATAAATGACACCAGGTCATATACGAACAATTCCACTCACCAACAGCTCCGTTGAGAACCGCTTGTTCAGATACTGTTAAATAATAGGCATCAATTTTGAGTTGGTTGCATGTTACAAGGTTTCAGGACAATAACAAAAATGAATAAAAATGTCATGCATCGGTACTTACTGTCCTGCCATGTAAGCTACTCAACCAAATAGTTCAACGATGAAAGTCAAAATCTGATACTTATTCCTGAACTTTAAAAGTTCCCTTCTCCGCCACACTAAAATTTTCCGTTCTATTTTTTTTAAACATTGTTTTTAATTACTCAATTCCCTAAAATGATATATAAGTCGGGAAACTCGTTTAGTTGAAAGGATATGCCGGTACTGGCGCTTGAGCAACCCTATTAGTGGCATGGTATAGAGTACGGTATGTATATACCTACCAGCAGTCTTCAGGTAGCAGGTTGACAAAAGGCGATTACTATGTGGCAGGTATCAGCACCGGGCATTTTGTGCTGCCAACAACAACAAACCACACCTCCTTGAAGCAGCACACACGCCCACAGCACACGCGCCGCGCCGATGCCCTCGACTGCTTCTACCAGTGAACGCGAGTCAAACAGTTGATTAGTGAATTAAACCACCTCCCGCCGCTGACTAAAGTTTTAAGCAGTGATTATCGCTAATCACTTTCTATAAAACGCGTGGCTGACTAAAATCGGCACTAATCACTGATTAGTAGTTAGTCACTATCTATAAAACGCACCCTAAATTCGCCCGCGCTGACGCTCGAAGTCCGATACTGAACCAGGCGCAGTAACGTCCCAGAGTATGTAGCGCGGTAATCTTAACTTTACAACCTTCCAATGGCACGGTACCGTAGCGCACCGAGCCGCAGAACCGATATAACCTGCGTAGTCGGGAATGAATGACTCAAGAAACATCATACATAGCCTATATCTAGTCTCTCTTTGCCTCGAAAAACACAGACTTGCACAGTTTAGTGATGACCACAACTATAGAGTCTCTATACCACCGCCTTTCGTACCAGCCACTAGGTGGCGCGAGTTGAGAGAGGTACAGCGTCGAATCGAACCAATATTCCAAACTGATATGCCAACGAATTTCACACAATACAACAGTAAGTCACTTCGATAACAATAAGTTCGTACGATGATATAATATTAGCAAGGCCTAATAGGCTATATAAATCGAATTATGTAGGCCATCTTCTACATCTAAACTGTGTCCACAATGCGAATGCACTCCGTGGTGGCGGACGGCCGGATACTGAATGCCCGATTTCGAATTCATGTTGCGTCAAATGTTTTCACATGGTTAAACCAGGGGGGAAACAACCCAATTTCGTTGAAATCTCCCTAAAATTCGAAACAATTTTTGACATTTGACAAGAACTTGTGCAAAAACCGAGAATTATGTAGGCCATCTTCTACATCTAAACTGTGTCCACAATGCGAATGCACTCCGTGGTGGCGGACGGCCGGATACTGAATGCCCGATTTCGAATTCATGTTGCGTCAAATGTTTTCACATGGTTAAACCAGGGGGAAAACAACCCAATTTCGTTGAAATCTCCCTAAAATTCGAAACAATTTTTGACATTTGACAAGAACTTGTGCAAAAACCGAGAAGCGCACTTGGGTTTCATCACCGAACACAAAATGGGTTCTCCTCAAACAGTCCAAATACATCTTTTCCCGTGGACCTTAAATCCGGATACGACTCCAACAGAATGTCGGAAAATGTTGTTCAGGTTCTTCAAGCCCAACTACAAGAAACCTACTCGCATGTTTATACGCTCGTAATTTTCTATGCTTGCCGAACCACTGCCGCCTCATATAGTGTACGGTAATGTTGTAGGGAATATAGGCCTATCGTTTCCAACTGATTGAAAATTGTGAAACGCTGGTCTGCTGCCAGGGTACATTCGCTGAACGGACTTCAATATGCGGGGTAGCAGTGTAACCAATTGTCTTCGATTAATAAAATATAATGATTCATACTACAGTGAAGGCTATTCATAACAACGAAGAACAAATATCGATCATGATTGACGTGTTAAACACAGAAACAAAACAACACCTAGAATTATTATCGGAAGTGTGAAATATGCATTCAAATTGTAATTGCCTGCAGGAAACCGGCATGAAGACACATAGCTACTGCACATCAGGCCGACGCTTGCTCTTCTTGGGATTCCTTGATCGACTCTTTGCTTTGCACAAGGGACATATAGGTGCATTTCGGTGAATAAGTTGGTGACATGATTGGCAGGACTGTAACAAAATGGGCCAAAAGTAAGGTGAAAGTCAGCCTGTAAAACATCAGCAATAAAAACAACCTTCATTGGAGCAGGCTGTTGTTGCCGAATGCTAGACTTTGGTAGGCTCAAAATACCAGAACCCAATCCGTCACGATGCAAATTTGAATGTATAGGAGTTTCTAATACTTCAGTAACCACAGAAGGTTTAACTTCATGAGTATCCGTGGGGATGCTGCAAAATGTAAATTGAAGAATATGGTGGAGCCGATGGCGGACGAACAATAAGTGTCGTTAAGAAGATTGCCACAGATTAAACGTTTATTGAGTATTAAAACATTTACAAGCTTTCGGAGCTCAGCTCCTTCATCAGGTGAAGATGGAAATTGAAATATATGTCTCATTGCTAAGAACAGGAATATGAAGTTGTTCATTTTTATCCTTTGTTTTTGCTGCATTTACACAGATCTTATTTCACCTGATAATCACATACCGGAACACCACCGCCCACTGGCAGCATATTCAATGTGTGGATGATGTGCGTATGCAGAGTAGGCTGGACAAGGAGGCACTGCACTGAAGGAGCTAATATGCTATTGAAGTGAAGCACCCCTTCTGCACTATCTCGATTATGCTAGTCGTCTAGCGTATGGATCTATATGATGCGGTCTTGGGATTTAAACCCGGGATATGCAAGTTTTGTGTCCGATGACAAACCAAGAAGTCGGTATCACCATAATCGGGTCTATCAAATTCAGACAATAGGACGTTGGAAGCTTAAACATATCTTAGCCAGAATGAAAATGCTTTTAGTCAACATAAAAAATTTTTTACAGACTATCAATTTTACCTTTTGGCAACAGAATAGGGTAAATCTTCTGGCTCTTCCAGTGGTTGGACTCCAATAGTTGATCTCAGCTCATTAACTTCATTCTTCAAAGGCAAAAATTCACTATGGGCTCTCTGAATATCGTCCAGAATGTTCTGACGTGATGTTTTTGCTTGTTTTGCAAGATCTTCCATCTGAAATGACATTGCTCAGTTTCAAACCAGTTTTCAGAGGCTAGGAGTAGATTATCTTCTGTTTCTTTAAATACTTATTACTTCAGATTCACATTGTATGCATTTCACTAAATAACCATAGGCCTTCCATGGAGAATCGAGAATCGAATTTCCTACTGCCCGTTCCCACCATTGTGCCAAAACATAACAACCAAAATACTGCCAAATCTCTCGACTTCAAAGAGGGCGGAATTTATACTACTGTAGGCCTACCGTATTTATGTCTGTATGGATGAGTCTAAGCTCTTCAACATGTGCCATTTTCTCTTGTATCAACAGTTCAAGCTCTGCTTGGTAATCATTCATGCATTTTTCTTCTCTCTGCAGTTCATCAATCAGGTCTTTTATACTCAACTTCATTTTTTCAGCCACAATTGTCTTCTGTCTAGAAATAGAATCAAAACTCAAAATCTTGTTAGAGACAGGTCAACATGAATTTCCAGCTAGGTGGCCTAGGCCTGTGGTTTTGGGCATCCTCCTCAAGTTTCAGCACTTTATCGGGTTGCCACATTTGATCACTCACCTATAAACTCACTGACATATATAAATGGCTTTGACACTGACATTGGCATCGTATTCAATCATTCAGACTCTCCTCATATCCACCTTATTAGCAACATCCAAATATCTCGAAGGTGTGCCACATCATATTTTACCGAGGTGCAGTGTTCTTGGGTTGTGTCATGAGTATGAGTATGACTGTGACAGATGGAAGTAGGCCTACATGTTGGTTCCTTAGGTTGTTAGTTGAACTCCTGAGATGAAATTTGAGCACCTACCGTATGTCCTTAAGGACCTCCAATTTCAAAAAATAGTCATCCTCTTGTGGTTCCGATTTGGTTGACATTCTAAAAAAATTTGTGTCAAGCATTTTGAACTAGTTGCTATAGGCTACAACTATACCATACATGACATACATCAGCTTTCCCAACCAAGGGCTTTTACATGGACATTTACAGTTGATTTGACCAGGCTAGACTTGGAAACACGCGCAGGTAGGCCACACTGCTCCTACTTAATGACATGGGCTCTCCTTACAAAATAAAGCGAAATTGTAAGGCCACACCCCTATTTTCCACTACAGAGAGCTATGCTGTTATTAATTCATTGTTCCAAGTAATTGAAGCTTGATGCAAAAATATTAAACAATTGCAATTTGACAGACTATTCTGAATGAGTGAAAGCATCAAAGTGGTGAAAAGCAAAACTCATATAATAATCACCTCACGAAATCTATACTTTTCACTTGATAGGTACTGGTACCGGTATACAAATGGCCTAACACTGAAACGGTAGAAACTTAGCTCATTAACACAACGAAACAATGCACTTAGGCGTAATAACTTCAGCTTGGTGTTTACTAACATGATTTTAGTATTCACGAACATACCATTGCATGGCACAAAAGTTTGTAAACTTGCACAAGGCTGCAGCATATGGGATTTTTCAGTCGCTATTCATGAACTTTCAGCTCAGCAGTTAAATACACTGAACATGAATAATAATGTGCCAAAAGTGATGTAGCCATTCTCACGTACGTAGATTCCGAATCAAATTGAGTCACAATTTACAGAATGTTTCAAAGTGATGCGGGGGCAATTTTGAATCGGGATCTATCGCAGCAACTAGTGTTTGACAAGTCTTACTATCAGCAAAACGAATTTATAATATAATGTGATCCGTGACAAAAGCCTGTTCAAATCAACAGACTTATATTGTTAAAATACCGGGCTCATTGTGAAAATGAGCAGGAAATACACTACGGCACCAGTACTGCAGAACAAAATTCGTCCCTGTGTCTGTACATATCCTTATTAGCATAAAACCAGGGTGGGGTGATTTCGATGATTCGATGTTCTTATCTATAGACCATTGAGATGCCGGTACTAGTATTCTAGTAATGCAGAATCTCAGGACACATGGTTAATTCTATGACACAAAAGTAAAGGACACCATCCATTGACAGCATCAGAATCACAAAAGTCATGCATAACTGTGCATTTTAAAAGGTAGGCCTATTTCATGCAGGAATTCAGTGATAAGAAAATTATAAACCACAAACAACGAATCAGGAAAGAATAAAATCTTCAATAGGCCTAGGACCTTGGGCTACCATGTACCATTATCAAAATCGCACTGCACGAAAGTCTTCATTAACAATGTTTTTTCACACATGCCAATGAAACATGAGAAAAAGAAAAATTAAGAAATTAAGTAAATACCGGTACTGTCTATATTAAACCATTATTAACTGATGTGACTTAATAAGGACTACCTTCTTGCAAAAACCGCAATACCAGTACCAGTTACTAGCCATGTAGACGGTTACCGTCCACTGCCCTGCCGCACACTGTCAAGGAGCACAGAAGCCCGTAACAGTTTCACTTCTTCAACTAGCTGTTCATTCTGTTGCTTCAATAAGGATAGTCTCGCCTCTAAGCAATTAACATATTCTCTTTTTCTTTGCCTGCATCGCTTGGCTGCAACTCTGTTTTTAAGCAATCTCATCTCACGTTTTCTAGTTGCGTCCTTGATTAATTGCTGAGAATGCGCAAGCACAGTCAAAGAATCTCGGTAGCCGTAGTATGAAGACTCACTGTCGCTTGAAGAGGCAAAACCAACACATTTTGGCATTACTGGATTCAACGGTACCCACATTGCACCACAACTCTGCACTTTGCTCTTATTTAACTCCTCGCCCATTTTCCTAGTGGGGTTGCTTGACGCTGCAATACTACCTGAAGTTCCATTTAAACTAGACGAAAACACTGGCCATGTATTAAAGGGGACATCCGTTATGCCTCCAGCTCCAAAGTTCATTTCTGGCTTATCAGTATGGAAGGTATAATCTTTTTGAACCGGTGGATGCGGGGATTGTGTTGCAATCGCAAACTCAAAATTCTGACTTCGTTCAACAGATTTGCATATTGTTTTAATGCCGGGTAATTGAAAAGACGTATTCGTTTCAATAGCTGAACTTCTGCAATCATGTAATGATCGAAAATCGATTTTGTCATCAGCAGATGGCATATGCCCATTCATGACTTCACAGCTAGACATAGACTCCATCTTAACATGCAGTGTAGCCTATGTGTAATGGTGCAGGCCTACCGAAGTCAAAATTTTCCAAAGTGGTAAACTATTAAGACACTTTACACCTAAAATAGTTTGGAATGCTATGTTTTGGTTATCGTTATGACATAGTGATCGGTAAATCATACTGGCCAACGCAGTCGCAGTACGGTACCTACTTCAAATGCTGCTATTATCCATCTGCCACCAATTATAATTAAGATGGCATTTAATAAGAGTGGAAAAAATACCTTAGACCTACATCCTACATGGAACTGATGTGAATTCAAAATTGAAAATCTTTTGTCACTATTTCAATGGAATGCGGTCGCAAACAATTCCGCCGAACCATCTGGACAGTACAAGTTTACCAGTAGAGTCATGTACTGTTTGAGAGCAGGGCCTTGACGGTTCGGCCACATTCCATTCGGACACAAGTTTGCGAGAGGGCGAGTTATCGTAAATTTTTGAATTCTATTTGATTATTTGTCATTTCATGAATGAATAACCTCCCAAATATGTTGACTGTATAATAAGTGATGATAAGCCTAGATAATATAGACCCATAGCAATGAGATTGCAAGACTGGCAACTGAAAATCACAATTTAAAAAACCGATGGCAATACGTTTAGTGTTATCGCATGAACTATTGTTATATTGCAGGCCTACCGGCTACCTCACACAAACTGTGTGGTAAATTTCTAAAAACTTTTGTAAGGCTTATATAACAGAATAACACCTCATCCAAAAGGCATTCATATTACCAGCAGTATAAGCAAAGTCAAAGACGTACAGCAGAGATGGCCTCAGTCATGAAAAAGCTAGTGATTCAGATTGACACGGCCATTAAATAGATTCCTGTGACTCTGGGAAATCAAATGGGGAACAGATCTTAATCGTGAATTATCTTATTGTTTTTGACAAGCTCTGTAAACCAACGCATGTGTAATTGATAGTTCTTCCAGGCGCATACCGGTACCATTTTCCAGATACAATTTACCATATGCTAGAACAGCCATTTTATTGGCTATGGATAATTATCAGCAGAGACTAGATTTGCTACAGCCTATAGCCTGTTGAAGAGAGATTTGCTTATCTCCAGACATATCTGGCACGTCTTACGCTTTCAACTCATATTAGCGACTCTGTAAGGGGTTCTAGGTATAGACTGAAAGCCTACATTGTGCAAATAGCTCGGCAGCATCACCTTGCGTCGCATATACTCCGCAGCCCCGTACTATAGATAATTAAACTCAAGATATAATAATAATAATAACTAAACTCATGGATTAGTTATCTATACTCGTACAAAGTTTCTCACTCTGAGTTCAACCAGGTGATTGAACTATGATGCAACAGGGCCAAAAATCTGTGGTCCGAGCTCGTCCTCGGCTACGGAGTGGAGGTTTCCATTGGCGAATTGCATTACCGAGTACTCGAATATTTTCCTAAAAAGTCCATCTTCACCTGATGAAGGAGCGGAGCTCCGAAAGCTAGTGAATGTTTCAATTCTCAATAAACTAAGGCTAGACGCTAAATCTGTGGTGATCTTCTTTACAATACCTAAAAAGTCAGTGCGAAATGGTTATAAGTTCTCGCTAATTTCTTCCGCCGTGACTATATATATATATATAGTAGCCTACAATGGACATCGACTACAACCAGGGTGTCGAACCGGATCCAAAAAACAGTTACGGTTCGGTTACGGTTTTTGCCGAAACGAAAGTTTCGGTTTTGTTCCGGTTTCGTTCCTGCTTGCCCCTAGAGAGCGGTTACCGGTTTAAGCCGACGGATGAACCGGTTCTGGAGCGGTTCAAATACTGGAAATCGTTAGTTCGTTGCGGATGCGATACGCGGACAAATAACCACGTTTATCGACATAATATACCCGTCACTTTATAGTGTAGGCTACCCGAGACGAAGTTTTAAATCGAAATTCTTACAATAAAAATAAACTCTTGAATTTTGATTTGTTAAGTCCCTGAGAATTTTAAGCAACGGGTCTGATCATCAGCCGAGATGTAAGCGCACGGCTAGCAGTAATTGAAATCGCTTTTCCAGATTGGCGGCATGTTTTCCGGAGGACTTTGCGAAATTTGCGATTTGACACACCGATTTATCGTTATCGTACTTAAAGAATTGAATTGAATTCGCCCTGTTCATTTCCGCCGACGCTTTGCTTGCCGAGCTGACTTGTTGAGACCTATACCTTTCAATTCCAAGTGCGACAGGGCCGAATTGACCGATCAAACTTTTTAAAGAGTGAGATAATTCAACCGATTGCGGAAACATGTTGATGTATGTGGATAGTTCAAAAAAATAAACCGTTGGCACCTCCATTTAGAAAAACGGTAACCGTTTGCTAAAAGAGCGGTAACCAGGAAAATGCCACAACGGTTTCGTTCCGGTTACGGTTAATTGGAAAATTAAAAAAAACGGTTCGGTTACGGTTTCGGTTCACAAAAATCAAGCGGTAACCGTTCTTTTTCGTTCCGGTTCCTGTTCGGTTCGACACCCTGACTACAACCGAGTCTCTGCTTTCTTGGCGGAGGCCTGTTTAGTAACCAATCTGTGTTGCAACACATGCTACTGATTTCGATCGTGGATACTTTCGTGATATTTTCTCTCTGTTCATTCCACATTTTCAAAAGTTGAAGTTTATTAAGTTGAATTGAAATGGGAAATGTGAAAGACTTAATGAAATAAATTGAATGCATAATACACAAAACGAATCTTTCCCGGATGGAGCGCAACCTGTCCACTCGGTCTCCACACCTGGTAGAAGTCAAATGGCACAGTGTGTGGCTATCGCTATATTCAATAGAATCCATGAGGATTGGAAGGCTGAGTATTCGCCTTCCTTTTAATCTTGCGGCGACGTCGTGACCCATTCGTATTGGCAGAATTCCTTGATGACGCCAAACCAGGCAAATTTGTCGTGATCCCATTATTTGCGATTAGGTGACATGCATCGTAATCGGCAGATTTGCCATCTTTTTGTGAACCCATACTACCGTCTTCATCTTGGTAAGTTAACTTTCTCTTAGCTCCTTTTTTCAGTGCTGGTCCAATATTGTTTTCGGAAGCAGCTGTGACTCTTTTCTTCAATGAGCTATTACATCCAATGTCGTTACCAGCAGAGGTAGAATCAGATTCTAGTTGCGGAGACCTGTTTGCCGTTTTAATAAGTGCACTGATTAGTTCAAAGGCCTTTTTCCTCGATGAGTTAAATCGTTCAAAGTCGTTACCAGAAGAAGTATCATCAGATTTTAGTCGTGGAGACGCGATCATGACATTACCTGAATTGTTACCATTGTGTACATGCCTAGACGGTTCTCGTATGTCGAATGACGTCTGCATTTTCTCCGGGGTGTATAACGTGGGAGTAGAAAACAAGTCTATTTCGCTCTCGTTCTCACTAACGGTACTTTCCACTTTATCTGCCGCCTGAGGTATATTCATAGGCGAGGCCTGCGCTTCAGTGGCAGCATCTGTCATTATTGAAACGCGGTCCTCGTCTTTTTGTGTATCCATCGAATATGCTGCAGGCTTATCCTTCTTATTTTTGCCAATTGCATCCAACGTAGCAACATCCTGTTGAGACGTTTCCCTGTCTCGCTTCGGCAGTGCTTTATCGTTTTTTACGCGACGCAGTCCGAGAAGTATTTCCCCTGTTATAGAGAGTACGTCGCTGAAGTATCCTGTAAGTTTAGTGACACGAAGTTTCACGTTGTCGCCGACTTCAATGCCGTTACATTCCGTTCCAATAGGGGTGACATAATTGCTGGTTGCCTGAAAGTAACCGTAGACCAAGCAACCGATAAATTTAGAAGTGACGTTGTTCACAACCCCTAGAAGAACACTGTCGATTGTTGGAACAAATACAATATAATCCCATACTATTTTGAAGTGGATGACACATTCGACTCCATACATATCACCGTAGCTTCCAACAAAATTAATGGTCTTTTTATTATATGCAATGAGCACTCCCTTAAGTTCCTCATGATAAATTCCAAGTCTGGTATCCAATATTTCTTTTATTCCCCTTCTGTAGGAGCCCATGAATCTAAACGGCACAGCGATGTTCATGAAGCGGGAACCTTTGCAAAGGCAAGCATTCTGCTCAATGGCCAACGAGCTGGCACGCTTATAGTTTCCCAATATTGACTTCATTTACAATGACAAGCCTAGAGAAAATTGAAATTACGCCATTACTTTGAAGCTGAAGGTAGCAAAGTTAGCCGACCGGCAGCCCACACCGTACATGAATATACCCTTGGCGTAAATGTGCAGAAGTAGCCTACAACGGAACCGAAGGGAGGTGTCAAATCTAAGATTAAGGCATGCTGAATTCAAATATCACATTATCGTCCGTCGGAAACCGAGAATTTGGAAGTTACGGACAGCCAAAATGTCAACGAGCCCAAGCAATATCGCGCACCACTGCACTGTCGGCTACGGCCACAAACGCTGTTATACACCCATGATCTGCTTACATTCCGCCACATTGACATCGGATACGGTATGCAACATGTTCGACAATCTCAATGTAGTGGTAGCCCCCATCTCCCAATATCAACAAACAATCACTCGGAAAATTCATTTTCATTGATTCATTACCGGTAACAAATCAATTTGCGTAAATGTTTGGAAAAGCGGCCCCCTCACAATCGCCCCAAATTGTTCATAGATCGATAGCATTTAACCTCCTGAACACAAATATACCCGTCCCACATATCGGTCGCCCTTACTTACGGAAAAATCGCCCGTCGAAATTCGCTATCCCAACGCCTAAAAACAAAGCTGCAGCTCAGCGCACCGGCGAACCAGAGTGAATAGAAAAAGAGAGAGACTTTGCGGCGAGCCATTAGATATGAATGACGTCCCACGATTTATCGCTGCCAGATATACTGTGAAAATCATCAGCGATAAAGACACAACCGAGAATGCCAAAATGTGGAGGAGATGGACAGCTCCGCACGGGTCGCGATGCCTTTGGTACCATATATACCATCCCCCTCTAACCTAGGACGTGGAGCTGATCTCTCTACATGCGATAACGCGATGAGGTCCACATCAAAGTCACTCTGGTCCACATCATTCAAAATCTGGCAACAGCCGTTAGCGTGCTATCATTCATATCTCAATGGTTCGCCGGTGCGCTCAACTACAGCTATGTTTTCAGGCGTAGGGGTAGCGAATTTCGACGGGCGATTTTTCCGTAAATAGTTGCGACCGAGATGTGGGACGGGTATATTTGTATTCAGGAGGTTAAATGCTATCGATCTACGGACAAATTGGGCCGATTTTGAATGAGCCGCTTTTCTAGAATAAGCCTACCTCAATTTGCTCTCGCAAACGCGTTTCCGAACCTTCCTGAACACTGAACGTTCCGTAGCAGACCCCAGACGGTTCTGCCAGATGATCTGCCGAACTGTCTGGATTACAGTTGACCTTCCCGCGTCTACCAGCCAATCGATTACGATTACCATGCTCAGCCGATCGCTGATGGCTATTCCTATTATGGCCTAGTCACAGTCCATATTGCAGAAAACACCTGACGCGCTGGGCGACGTCCCCACAGGGATTCGTAATCCCAGCCGGTCTGCTCCAGCTCGCACTCGCAGAATTCTCACCGGGACCCCGAAACCGATACCACCGGTCCACCAGCGTCCACCACCACCACCACCACTCAGCTTCACAGTCTGCACATTGCACCATACATTTTATGATTGCACAGTCGGTGGCCGGGTCATTGTGCTTTCGTCTGGCATTGCTAATCAGCCCTAATCTAATCTCAGTATGTAGGCTAACCATAAAGAACTATGATAACTAACCTATAATCTCATCTGATCACAAACATTCACCTCTGCGTCACAATACCGTGACATCACCATTCCGTCTCTCACTACTGTGATTAATAAAGCAGTAGTTCCTCTCAGCTAGTTAACAGTAAACAGCTAAACACCATAACGTCCTACCTATATATATCCCAGGTCCGGACGTGGTTTATTCACAAAATCTCCAATGGTAACAATTTGAATGCATGCATTTATTCATCGAAGGAGCCAAGAGGGCTAGAGTCTCCGGTATTTGCTCGCTGCTCGTTTGCTGATATCAATCATATCTTATCAATTTAGGGCGTCTTTTTTTTTACCTAAAAAACAGTGAATTTTGACCTAACAAATCAGGATTTTGACAAATGTTGACCTAAAACTTTGAAATTGTGACAAGATTTTGACCTAACGAAATTGTGCGGTGTTTATTGTTGCGCTACAAATTTCAGCACACCAGAGTAGGCAGCAGACGATCCAGGCTATAGCGGACAGTTCAATCGCTACGGATTTAATGATGTGCAGTCAAATTTATTTTAATAACACGTACTGATCCTGATGTTGGAGTGTTCCTGCCAGACTAGGCAGCGCCGCTATAGAACGGTTCACACTATGTCGTAAACAGGAAATGAAACATCCGTAAATTCAAATCAAGAAACTAGCGGGCTTGAGGTACAAGATGGTGGCGCCTCGAAGGGATGAGAGTGACTAAAAAACGAGAGTGGTCCGTTCCATAAGCGCGATGCAAACGAGAGACATGGGCGCCATTTTGTTGCACAAAGTCGCGATCCCGTGTATTGAAGCTAATGGAAATTCAGACAGAACAGACATTTTTTGCAATATAGGGCAGGTTTTGTTGTATATTTTGATGATTTCTGGCTGTTTCGTACTAATAGGGAAACAGTGTATCGTTAATGAATGGGATTTAGTAATATTGAGTTGGTAACCCGCACAAATATGGTACCCTATCGCCTCGTAGAGCTACTGGCCTTAGTGCAATGCATCGTATCTACGAATAGGGCGGTTTTATCATATTACTGCTTTCGCTGTATGCAGAAAAACGGTATGGCAATATGTATATATAATATGCACTGCGCTGCGCGTCCATATGCTTATGTATTTAGTGCCTGCATGCCCTGCGACCAGCGATAACATACGATCGGAGTTTGGCCTGACGACGGTGCACCCCATTTCGCGACAGTGGCAAAAGAAACGACTTATACCTAAGATGAAATCGTTGTGCACGACGGGCTCGGCATGGTCTTACAGATTCCATACAATTCGCGAATAAGTCCATAAGCTTGTACCACGTTGGAACTTTCCGAAACTAGCGTGAAATCGCGAAATCAAATCTCGACAGGCATACAACAATAGCAATTTATCATTTCAAATCAACAACCTAACCTAGGCCTCATCTAGAACTAGAAATATAAAAGCTGACGGCCGCGCAAACCCCATATGAAAAATGGGACAGATATTGAGGATGAAAAACGACGATCTCGAAGCACATTTCCTTGTGTAGGCCTATATGGGCTTGTCTTTATTAGCTAACATCCGGGTTCTCAACGGAGTCTCACCATATAGCTGGCTGACGGTGGCATTGTCGAGATTAGGCCTACACTGGAAGGGTTGCGGTGCTCATTATAATTTCAACTGGATTGATCTTCTTGTATTTGTTTATTTGTCCGTATGACTCGAATAATATTTTCTATCGTCTGAAAATACTTGTAAATCCAATCTGCTGGATGGCAAAGGTAGACCTATAATGCCTTCTTGGTGGAGTTGCTGATGTCAAATTGCCGCCACCTGTGGATATGCGTATCTTCCCGGGGTGTGGCGGTGATGCCGAACCTATAGATACGGGTCTCTTTGCATTTCGCACACATTATGTACCCAAATTGCGGCACAACCCACCACCGCTCCGTATGACTATACAGCAAAGAACGACAAAGTGTGCAACAATTTGTTGCCCATGCGAGAGTGCAGTGACCGGAACGGACGACTTGGTGTTTTTGAGTGACTTTGGAAGGGATAAATCGCCTTTGCAATGGAGATAGCATCCGATTCATAGCGCCTGAAGGAAGTAACCATACACACCACAACATTCAGCATAATGGCATGCGTGCGTTGACCTATTCGTATTTCTACGCCACTCTAAATAGCCTACCCTAGTAAACCTATGATTCGCTCTGAAGCTTTCACTAACTAACATGTAACTACCTAAAACCGGTGAAGCAATATGTCGGCATAGCGCGGAACCTCACGATCAGCGAGATCTGACTGAAAGTCATGTCATGAATCATGATGCTCGCCATGTCGGAAGAATGTCTTGGCCGAAGTCATGAGCGCGTTGTGACAGTGAATGAGTGCCATGAAGGTAACCTCACCGTGACCTAACGCTAGAGAAGAAGTCACGATGTCAGTAGGAGTTCTGAATAAGTAGCCACTCGGCTATTTCGACGTTAATTCCGGATGGGTGAAGTTGGGTCAAAAACTTTGCTTTGGTCAAAAATTTTGACCTAACGAGTCAATTTTGACAAATTTTGACTTTATTTTGACTTGTCAAAAAAAAACGCCCTAGATCATGTTCAAGGTTGATATCTAAAGCTAGCGAGAAACGGGCCCATATATACCGAGCCTCGGTACAGATCGCGCTATCGCTATGATCAATTAGTTCATTCCTAAGTTCCTCGAAAATTTTCATAAACAATTCACACCCAAGACCGATACATTTTCTCTCGTGATCAACGTCGCAACGTCGTAGCCTGCTAATAACGCCTTTGCGTCTTGTCATACTACTGCCGCAACCTTGCAAAAGTTTCCGAAGCGGTAGCGTTACTGCCCGTTGTTGACCTCTTCGCTTGGACAGTGGTTTAGGCATCGGTGGCTCGCAGCTGTGACTCGCTCTGATGTCGTAGGCCATATTTCATACAGTGAAAAAGTGACTATATAGACCTACGATACGATAGGCCTACGCTACATAAAATCGATACATCTCGTGCGGTTCAACGTATAATAGGCCTATGTGATATATTCACGTATGGCCACAGAGAGTGCGACAGTAAAATACTGAAAAATACATAGGCCTAGAGACAAATTTCTTCTCCGTTTCAGATTATTAGACTTCCCGAAAGAAAAGTATAGGCCTAATATTAAGTTTTTGCTGGCGTACCTTATTATTATACTAAGTTACATGTATCTTCTGTTCCCCAAGTGCGCATCACAAACGACATAACGCAAAGGAATGTAAATTGACACAGTTGCCCAACTATTAATTACGCAGCGTTGGTGCAAAAATTGGATGGATACCTACCTTAAATATTTGGTGAATTATAGCCGTTTTTTCTCGGTAAATGAGTTTTTCTCCCAACATCATTACGTGCCTGGGTGCCATACGAGTCTTGTTTTGACTATTTCGCTTGGGTAGATAAAATTTCAGAGAGGGAGGTTTGACAGACGCAATAATGGCACTTATGAATCGAGAGATTTCGGAGGCGGTAGCGGGTAGCGACGTAGCGAGTAGCGAATACAAATGTGTTTTGGATGGGGTGTTATTCTGTTATATAATCCCTACAAAAGTATTAGAAATTTACTGCAGTTTGTGTGAGGTAGGCCATCGCCTACTTTAGTTCCTACCTACCTAGAGTAGGCCATGGGTAGGCCTACGATATAACAATAGTTCATGCGATACTCTATATCGGTTTGTTAATTTGCGATTTCTGTCACACGGGAAGGTTTGTAATCTCATTGCTACGAGTCTAGTATTTTCTTTGATTCCTGAGCAAACAGCAAAAAGACCGTGTTTTGACCTATTCTGATGATGGTAAATATATATAGACCTATAAATCTTTCAGCGTTACGTTAATCTTACTTTTTCTGCCAGAGATAATAGTCTATGCATTTGGCGAATGTTTAATTTACATTAAAAAACTTATTGTCTCCCCCGCAACTATATTACGGCAGTCCCAATTTCTGATTTCGTTACACATTTAAATCATTTTTATTAGCCTTGAAAATTGCAAAATCGATATAGGGTATCGCATGAACTATTGTTATATTGCAGGCCTACTTCCACAAACTGCAGGAAATTTCTAAAAACATTTGTTAAGGCTTGTACAACAGAATAACACCTCATCCAAAATGCATTCGTAGTACCGGTATAAGCGATGTCAAACACTTACAGCAAATTGTCCTGTAATCTGCGTAATCGAACGGGGAACAGATCAAAATCGCGAACAAGCTCTGTAAGCCAACGCTTTTATAATTATATAGATTTCCCAAAAGTATTACGTTTTTGCTGACGTACCATTTTATTGTTATACTAAGCTATATCTTCTGTTCCGTAGGGAATGAAAATTGACTTGCGGCGGTCTGTCTATACTGTCTATACTGTCGAGACAGAATTGATGCCGAATTGATGATTATATTGAACCAATATTCCAAGTCACTTCGATAACACGTTTGCACGATGTAATAATATTTCACTTCAATAACACGTTTGTACGATGTAATAATATTTGCAAATCCGAATCGACTATCTTCTATGACTACATGTTTACAACGCATATGTGCTTCGTTGCGGCAGACGACCAGATACCGAATGTCGAAACAAAGTCTCCCGATTTCGAATTCAAAACGTGGAGCCATATGTTCTCACGTGGTTAAACCACGGGAAAAAGAATCCCAAATTACGTCAGCGAATTATCTTCGCATGTTTTGTGGTCGGTAGCGGTATTGTTGTCTTATGATCGGAACTGCAGGAGGGTGTTTTGTTACCACTAGGTTAATTGTTGATTCCGTCGATAGATATAAGCTAGTTGATTATATGTCTCATTTGGTATAACTCACTATAATGGATAATACCAACAGAGAATTTGGGGCGATTCCGGTGTCCTGGATACGACAGTTGATGTCACGTAGGCTATACATACATTCAGAAATGTATACCCGACACACACCAATCGAATCAAATAACAAGATATTCGGACCGAATCGAATAGCAACTCGTTCTCTTTACGAGTTTCGAATGCTACAACAATGTGAAAAAGCTCTATAGATTACGCGTTTCAACGTGGACGTAACCAGGAAAGCTTTAGCTTGAAACACTCCTCTTTTCTGGTGTCGCAGTTTAGAATTTGACTTTTGTGCATTTTGCTATTACCCTGACAGCACGCCATGAAGTCGTAGACATGACTTCACATCTGGCTAGTTGCGTCTTTGCATGTTCCTGGCCGTTCATAATATATTTTCAATTAAATATTATCGAATTAGATTAATAACTAGGTAAGCTGCGTCTATTCAGTATTCGATTCGATCCGATGTTTCATACTATTCGATTTTGCCCAGCCCTATAGTTTTAACTCTTTTGCTGCGGTAAATAAAATTTAGACAGGGAGTCTTGCCAGACGCAATATAGGCTCATATATTTGGGGAATTATATATATTTAACAGATATCCAATTGAATATGTTAACAATTGGTGTATACAGTATTAGATTCTCGACTGTAGAGTAGCTGTTATTTTCTTGTAGAGATAGGTAAAACGCATCCATGTTATACAGTAGTACAAAATAGTGAATCCGCCGGTGGACGATCCAAAATAGTGATAGATAATTTGTATTGTAAAGAAGACCACCACAGATTTAGCGTCCAACCTTAGTTTATTGAGAATTAAAACATTCACTAGCTCTCGGAGCTCCACTCCTTCAACTAAGGCTGGACGCTAAATCTGTGGTGATCTTCTTTACAATATCTATTGATCGTCCGCAATCGGCTCCACTACACTCTTCAAGATAATTTGTAGTAACTAACTACAGATTTAACGTCCAGCAGAACGAATTTACTTGATATCCTATACAGCATAATTAGCATATAATACCGATGATACCAGACTGGTGGTTTGGCTAACAGAGGTTTGAAATATCCTTCTGTTAATTTGTTTATTTAGAATTTATGGCGTTTTCAACTTCTAAGGTCATTTACGCCATGTCAATGGTTACGGTGTACGTGTCAATACTTCCAGTTTATAGCCCGGATCACTATTTCAACCACGACTCTCCGCACTTCCCCGAAACCGACTGCCAAGCAGGGTAGGAACGGATATCAATTTTTAGTCTTCGATTTGACACGGTCGGGAATCGAACCAGGAACCTCCCAATCAGAAGGCGGACAGTCTAAACCAGTCGCCAACTGAACGGTTGCAATATCCTTCTACTTTTCCCCATGGCCTATAATACGCATTTACTTGCATATGGACCGAAAGTCAGACATGGAATGCCGCGAACTTTATTTTACTTAACGGGAGTAAGTATTTGCAGTGTTTTATCATAAGTTCATCTGGAACTGATGATAAAACACTGCATATTGCATCTGGAAAACAATATGCGCCTTGAAGAACTATCAATTATACAATCATTGGTTTACAGAATTTGTCAAAATTATAATCCACGATTACAATTCTCAATAAACCAAGGCTGGACCTTCAATCAATGTGGAATTTACTTTACAATATCTATTGATCGTCGGGCATCGGCGCCACTATGTATAGGCCTATTAATCGATTGACACAGATAACGTCATTTTGATATTGCATATTCAACATATACACACCAATTTTCTACCTCGCTTTCCAGCCGAAGATTATAGATTAATAGATATATCGACGATTGCCTATGCAGGCCTTTGGATAGGAAAATATACAGGGTTAATGTATAAGCTTTTCCGCGAACACCCAGTATAGTCTCCCATGTACTAGGTCTACCATAACGGCATCAGATGCCTATACGCAAAGTCTGTCATGAGCACCATTCAATAGGTCAATTTACAAACCGACAAGAGCGGTTATTTTTTTGAAGTGTACTTGTGAATGGGTTAACAACGTTTATGCTTATGGCATAGAATCAAATTAAATGATTTTATTAGAACTAAATTCCGATATATGTCAGCGGACTAAAGGGTTGGGCCAGCATTCTGAAAGAATTGTAATATGCTGATTGATCTATCAAACTCTGAGGTCTTTGGGTTAATTCAAATCGTATTGTTATGTCTTGAAGCAGGATTTATATCAAACACATCCGTCTGACACGCCTAGTCCTAGGTCAGACCGATCAGACCTAGACGTCTGTCATGACTAAAGTAAAGCGACAATGCGTCTGCATCAGATGAAAGCAACAGACAAACAATGCCGGGTCATAATAGGGAACACCTGAGTTGTTTCTATAGTGTCCGGCTCTTTAGGCAGATATAAATAGCCGTCCTGAACCAATTTCGAGTATGTTTGGATTGCTCCATGATCAATGGTAAAAATAACATTTGACGTTGAATGGGTTTTTTATGTGGCTACCAAGAACCCGAAAAATTATTTCTATAGGCCAATTGGCAATGATACATCAACTATTTCACCGTAGCGATGAAATGGAAATGTAGATCTTACGAGATCCATGGGTCAATCCGAAGTCCGTTCGATATACGTCGCATGCTTTCATATTTTTAGCTCGCGTAACAGGACTTGAAGAAGGATAGGTCGATACCAACGAAATCAATTTTAAAGGTTTCGGACAGGTCATTGAAAGCCATAAAATGGTGCAGCTCCCCATTCTGTTTCGGAATTTCAAGTGGGATAAGCTAGAGGTACGCGTCGTGTCGAATGTCGACAGGTATGACCATAACAACAGACCCCATCACGTAACGCTGCAGTATCAGTGATAGTACAGGTTTACGGAATATGCTAGAGCACGGTAGAAATTCTAAAGGTGTGTTTGTACTTTTGTAAGATTTCGTGTCGTTAAGCATGACATTTGCGCCACAGGCCAAACTGCACTTTGTGTTAAACGGATCATACAATAACTGGGAGGCCTCTTAGATCTCACCTTGGTTTATAGTGAATATGTTTTTTGTCAATAAACTAATATAGTGCGTGAAATCTGCAGTAAATCTTCATCGACAGTCCGCCATCGACTCATAGTCATAAGGCATGTTCTTGGATTTTGGAGAAGGCAGTTAGGTTACCCATTTGTCATATTGAAAGACGATTGATCGGCGTTTTCGTCAATCCCCAAATGAGTCCGGTCAAACCTCAAATAGTCGAATAAGACGTCGAATTTCGACCAATCTACGTTTAAACTCAGCGTACATGATTCATCATTTTTTTAAATGATGATGAAGTTTGGCATTATAGCCGATACGTCGCGTCACATGGTGGGACGTCATTGTGCCCCTTCGAAATGAAAAGCTGCAAGGTTGCGTATCTGCATATGGCTGCGTTACATTATCAAAAAAAAGATCATCGTAAATGTCTCTCGCGCGCTCATGTCTCTGGGGTGTTGATCTCTGCCATGGATGATCGCAGTGTACTTTTAATGTGCCAGCAATAAACGCAGTTGTGAGGTAGGTGGTACTTTGCACATCCCTTGTCGCGGCCGATGCTAATCACTTCGAGACAAGAATCATCAGTGTGTTCGCATTGAAATCATACGGTTCACTCTATGAAAGGTCTATACACGTATAGCTTTCATCTATACTATGGTGTAGGCCAAATATATATCGTATTGACCCAAATGGATATAGCCATAGGTATTTCCATTGCGGCGGTGTGAAAAATAGACGTCGTTCGACGAAGCTATTATACAATTCATGCTGTTTAAAAACGATATTGACATGGTCGAGTGTAAATCCTCAATCCTCACAGTCACAGTTCAAATGATATTTTTTATGGGTGGCAACGTTTGATATACTTTTGAAGTCTTGGAGGATTTCAATTTTCTAATTGTCTACAAATACTAATCGTCTGATTTGAGGGAAAGATACAGTAATACTATTCCTTTCAAATTCATCAAATAGAATAGAAATAGGCCTGGAAAAAGTAAATACACCCTATTTAAAATGTATATATATAGACCTTGAAACAGTTTAGCGCCAGTGTTGTCATTCCGGGCCGAATTTTCACTTATGGACGTGAGTATTGAATTTGTAATAGCTCTAACAATGCCGAATTCGCGCGATTTGTAAAAACGGTTGACTTTGACTATATGGTGGCTATTGCTGAGGGCAAATAAAATAAAGCGTTTGCTTGCTTATGATATAGTTTGGTAGACTATAGTCTATGCTAAATACTTATGTAAAAACATACAGTAGGAGTTTTATGATTACAACATGTCAATTTGTAAGACTTCATTCTTTGGTGAAAATCGATCGACGTTGCAGAGAAGCAGTCAGCTCGAAGAAAACATTCTTCAGAAGAACTTGTCGCTGTTACGATCTATGCGACGGCAGGTTTGTTTTGTGGAGGCTATTTTCATTGCTTTGATTTTGAACTTACAGAGTAGCGATGGGACTCGTGTTCAAAACAAGTATCGATTTTTCATATGTGCGACACTATTTTATCCTGTAGTTATGTCATGTATACATGCTCAGGCCTATATTCCGTGACCAGGAACTTAGTCGATAGCCCCAGACTCAAGAACTATAATATCTATCGAAGAGATCATCCGCCGTCGACTAGACGCGAGTAGACGGCTACTATATCAGGATATTACTGAATATGAGTGAATGTATTCGCAGTACCAGTCGAAATACGAATTGGAATCCAAGGCTATTACCAAAAGGATCACAAGCAGTTTAGAACGCTCGGCTCAAATTGATGGCCGAATTGTATCAATGAAATGTTCTATGGCTCCGCCCAATCGACGTCATTACCGAATTAAAGATCATTCAACGGCGGAGATTTTAAAAGACGCTTGGAACAACGACGATAGCAAAGGTGAACCTATTACAGTAAATACATTATCCCAGATAGCAAAATTTGTCACACATGTTATAATCACATTAGCTTATAAATATGTATATACAATTCGGCCTCAAGACGCTTCTCTATATACATAGAATATGTGCCCAGGGTCACGCGGTTACAAAATACACACACAACAATTTTACAGCATAGTTAATGGAACGTGCTTATTCTGGCCTTTATGACCCTCTGGGTTTACATAGACACACCCTATCCGTCATGGTCTTTGTGCATCTAACGCCTATGGTCGAGGGAGCGCCGGCAATTGTATCGAGACAAAGTGGAGTTCTATGGGTTCGGTGTTGCGGCATAGACACACAAGTAGAATTTCTCATTTTGCGTTATATAAGTGCGCTCGTTGAGATTGTATCAAGTAAAAGATGCGAGTAGTTCTTTCACTTCCACTTAACTCTCAGTACATTTCCTACGTATTCAATTATATTTATACAGCCTAATAATTCTGGAGAGGATTTTCAGTCCAAGCCTTTGATGATTCCACGTTTCGTTGCAGTATCGCGAGACATTGTTTTAGCGCATTTCTGAGTTTCGTCATTTTCCAGTTGTTTAAGGGCGCGGGGTGAGGCCGTGGCGCCTGGAGACGCCATTTTTAAAGTTCCCCATGAAATATTTTTCAGTCTGTTTTCCCCGCAACGTTTTCAACGCCCGCGCTCTCTTGATGCGGCCGTGGAGACTTTTGTGTTGCAGAGGCGGAAGTACGGATGCGGGATATGCGTGCTGTTATATCGTATTCTCCCATATTCTAGCCTATAGATAGGTTTACAATTTTACAAATTAAAATTAGGTGACTTGCAGCATCGCTGGCATGGGTCGGTTTAAAGTTGTTACATTTCATCCGTCAGCCTTTATCGCGGGGGGTTGGTGGTGTCAGAAGATAGTTTGCAAATATCGTAATGTAGTAATGTAGTTGAACTCCGCGCTGATATGACTCCAAACTGCGTGTTCGAAACACCCCACGATAAACGCCACGTCAGTGACGTACGCTTCTATAGAGCTCTTCGTACAGCGGTCTGTCTATGTAAATACTGTTCTTGCACGAGTCTTAGCTGAGACAGAATTGATGCCGAATTGATGATTATATTGAACCAATATTCCAAGTCACTTCGATTACACGTTCGTACGATGAAACAATATTAGTAATGCCGAATAGACAAGTCGAATGGTGTATTTTCTATGACTACATGTCTACAGCGCATGTGTGCTCCGTTGCGGCAGACAACCAGATACTCAATGTCGGAATCAAAGAATCCCGACTTCGAATTCAAAACGTGGCGCCAAATGTCATCACGTGGTTCGACCACGGGAAAAAACAATCGCAAATTACGTCAGCGAATCATTTTCGCATGGCTTGAAATCCTCCTTGTAATAATAACAGCGGGAGTTTAGCGATCATGTTATGATCGGAACAGCAGGAGTGTATTTTGTTACTACTACAGTAAGCCAATTATCGATTCCATGTGCTATATGAGCTAGTTAATTATATGTCTTGTTTGGTATAACCCACTAATGGATAATACTCTCAGAGAATTTAGGTCATGTCCGAGTGTCCTAGATACGACAGTTGATGTCGCGTATATACATTCAGAAATGTATATGCGACACAAGCCCAATATAGGGTCTGCCGGCCTGTGTATATTTGGAATTTTAGGCATCGTCGGATTCATTGTTCTTGAAAAAGGTACGCTGACTTAGTAAAACATCGTGGCTCAGCAAGCTTAAAGTTGCGGATGTCACCGACTTAAATTCACTGTTGCAGCAGGAAGGGCAATCGACATATAAATACACAGGCGACTCATGTGTGCTTATTCGTTGCGCTGTGGCGCTCTAAATATGCGGGGCGCACGTCGCAGGCGCCAACGTTCTTTCGACATGTAGTAATTTTGTATTTACAACTACCTGATATTGTTTCATTCGATTGGAATCCTAAATCCTAAATCCTAGCGTTATTGCAATGGTATTCATAGGCTTTCGCAACCGTTTGGTAATATCATCTATTTGAAAATTGCTTACCGGTATTCGGGTAAGGAATATCTGCAATTCTTTGCAAATGCATATCATATTACAAAATATCGCAGTGTCGGTATCGACCTTGCATATAATGGAAGATCGCGCTCATATGGTCATATTTGGTGAATTGCTGCTTTTCCGAGTCTGATTTGACTGTTGGCCTCTGAAAGTCAAGTATAGCCGTGCTACTCTGGGCGTCTCTGCTATATATGGCATTGTAGGTCGTCACAATAATAGTTCCGTAAATACCATCTTTGGGTTTCCAGGAAGGTAGAAATTCGAGCGAAGACGTAGGCTTATCTGTTAGTCATCTATTAATCATGACCGCTTTCGTTGCTATCCACAACAGTCACTGCACTCAAAACCTGGACGTCTACGGAGGCAAAGCGAAATTTATGTGAATTATTACTCGAAGCGCTCTTTGATAGAACCGCTCCTGGCAATATTGGTCCACTCTAAATTACATTTACCCAGGATCGATAGTCAATATAGCCTCGGATGTTCTCGGATGCCCATGTTTTATACAGTCCACGTCATGGAATAAGTGGGATGTACACTCCATTTGAGTTATCGCTTCGAATATCGCGATGGTTCATTTTGTGTTGCTGTCTCAGTTCAGTCGCTTCGGATTCGGCTGTTCAATTAAAATTCATTTTTGTCGTTTTAGCGCGGATTTCTGCAAAGATTTGCACTGTGATCCTTCCAATTGCTGTTAGGCTTTTAGAAGAGCAAGGAATGACAGTGAGTAAAAATGTTCTGCTAGAGCTTGAAGATCTACAAACGGCCCACCGTCACTATCTAAAGCGACCAAATAGTTTCAAAAAGAAAAGATCAAAGTCATTGGGTGATCGTCCAACTGTTCTGCGGTCTGAAGAATCGGCGATATACGAGGATTCAAAGACAGCCGAGGATTTATCAAATGACCCGCCACATACAACGAGTTCATATCTTACAACATGTGATTTAGAAATGGATAAATCTTCCGGACAACCTCGTTCAATACGATCTCATACTGTTCAGTATTCTGAAAGTAACCCGCCGATACGAATAGGTAGCGGTACGTCACGTCCTGTATCTGCCCCTGGAATACTCATTGTAGATGAGCAGTCTCTTTACGGTGGTGCAGTTCGTGTTCCACTGGGAATTTCAGAGGAAGAGTCCTATGAAATTATCACAGAAAAACGTCCCATATATCTAGAGGCGCCACCCGAAAGTCCTGTGATGGAAATCTCTGCTGAAACAACTCAGAACATCAATACAGCAAAGCAAGCCCTTCCCGATGTGGGTAGGCCTAATCCCGACGAGAATACCGTCGATTCAGAATGCTCTCTACGGAAACTTCACGCCAAACTACACACGTCCATCGAGTCTGTCACATTGGCGGACGTGCAAAAAGCAATTGTAACAACTAAAAATTTTCCCCGCCGCCTGGAAGGCTTTCTTCAGTGCATCCAAGTGAGTCTCTGTTCTATAGTTCCAGATATCAATAGTAGATGTAATATCATGCAGCATTGGATACGCAGGGCAGTTCCAGAACAGAGCTATAATGTTGGCTATAGCCGAGGTATATTCAGTAGACCTGTGGGTGGGTATACTGACTAACTGACTAGTTGATTGATAAAGTAATTATCCCAACTTCTTATCGGGAGGTACGCCCGGGGCTGATATATCGATCGGGTCAAGCATCAAAATTGATGTGGAAGATAGGCGGTTGCAAATTGCGATAGTGATCCGTGAACCGCAAATATCGACACGAGTATGACGAAAGCATTCAGCTGGCATACACAACCTAGAATAATTGAAAACGCCATTAATTCAAAAGAAAGAAATAGGGAGTCGGGTTTCGGTTGCTTCTTTAGAGGGTTCGAGGAAACGGCTATATACTATATATTGAAGGAAGGCATTAGGTTCGCAAATTGCCCAAGCCGGCATGCCGATAGTTACGAACAAAACTACAGTAGGCCTACAATGGAACGGCCTGATGTAGGCTATTGAAACGTTCCCAAACGACCTAACAGAGCTGGCCTGACTATATTATATGCTACGGAGCGGAAACACAAAAGCAGTATTTGCTATCAGCCAACATGTTCCTCGTGAGCCGATGGCTATACGGTCTTTCCAGTTTCTAACAACAGCCATCCGAATGTCACAAATATACTGTATAACTGTACATCTCCTATTTCGTTCCATGCTCATAGAAATGGAAGATATTAACTGAAGAGGATACCGCAGAATGCTCTAGTCCACATTCAATATCTTTCGGTCATTCCAACGAGTTGAAAGGCACGACTAAGACGGCCAGAAGATGATAGACCATTAATGTTATTCATTGATGCAGATTAAGGACATTGTTTTTGTATTGTCCATATTTGATTTTTGCTGCATTTAAACAGACTCACATGATTATACCTACACACACTACTGGTGCATATGCATAATGCGCATGCATGATGTGCATATGCAGGCCGGACAAGGAGGCACCGAAAGAGCCGGAAGGCTATCGAGGACAAGCTCGATATCGTGTAAACGCGGTTAGACCTACCTGTTAGGAACTTACAGTAGCCTACATCGCATAAAATTAGTGACGCTATGTAGAGTAGGCTACTCCTAAGTCCTAACACTGAAGATGGCTTCATGCAGCAAGTTTTTTTTTTTAAATTCCTTCTTCGTTGCAATTCTTTTCGCCTGAGTGTGTCCCGCCAACGGTCATATCTTTTGTCTTCTTTTCCTAATAGGTACGCTTAATCCAAATATAGTCGAAACAGGCCTATACATGAGGCGAACTGAGTAGGTTTAGAGCTAACGTAGAGATGAAGAAGTCTATTTTACTGGTGAAAACACCAGGCATTGAAATGACTTCCGACTAACGTTCCGATTTGCGTTGTCTGCCCCTGTAGCCTAAGCCTACTCCCAAACGTCTTTGTTTTTATTACTATTAGCCTACTGTAGGCCTATACTTCAATACTTTTGTATAAATCATATCTACCAATCCACGGTATTTTAATTTAACAACCAGGAATTTAAAGTTAGCATTTAGAGACCAAGAGAGATCATATTATATTAGTTTCGTTTAGTTCTGTGACTCTCATAAATAGTTGCCAAACAACGATTTATTATGACACTGCTATAAGGCTAACGCAACGGATGTCTCGCGTCATTTTGTGTCGCGTATACATTTTGAATGTATAATTACGTGACATCAACTGTTGTATCTATAGGACACCGGACTTGCCCTAAATTCTCTGATAGTAGCGTATTATCCATTAGGGAGTTATACCAAATGAAATATTATTAAGTTGCATATATCTTTCACGGAATCGATAACTGACCTAGAGGTACCAAAATACCCATACCTGCTGTTCCGATAAAAAAACAACAGTGCCGCTATCGACCGAAAGCTGAGGCATGAGAAGATAATTCGCTGACGTAATTTTGGGAATGGGAAATGTGATTGTCGAACCACTCGAACCACGTGAGAACATTTGGCACCACGTTCTAAATTTGAAATCGGGAGGCTTAGCCTATATTCCAACATTCAGAATCTGGTCGTCTGCCGCAACGGAGCGCATATACGTTGAAGACATGTAGGCCTATATAGTCATAGAAGATACATCATTCGACTTATCTATTCGACCTTGCTAATATTATTCACTGTACGAACTTGTTATCAAAGTGACTTACTGAAGGATTGTGTAGTGTGTATGTGTGTAGGCCTATTGTGTGAAATTCATTGGCATATCGGTTTGAAATATTGGTTCGTCATCAATTCGACATCGATTCTGTCTCGACTAAGACTCGTGCAAGAACAGTATTAGAGGTCAGACCACCGACCACCGTGCGAAGAGCTCTATATAGAAGCGTAAGACACTGACGTGACGTTTATCGCGGGGTGTTTCGAACACGCAGTTTGGAGTCAGATCAGCGCAGAGTTCAACTACATTACGGTATTCGCAAACCCAACAACATCCCTCGATAAAATTTCTATCTTGAAGACAGGGGCAATAAAAATAACAGATTAGGCCCCTACTAGGACGAGAGTAGGCCTACTACAGCGGTAGGCTACCAATCCAAGAATTTATCTGTAAGATTGAGGAATATTCCCCGGATCAGAACAGAGAACCCGCATGACACAATAGCCTAGGCCTACACGAGTTAGGTTTATATATGACCTCTAGGTTGGGAAACACATAGGCCTACCGTAAATAAGTTCGTGATTCCATTACTTTTCGAAATATTCGCAACTGTTGTCGCGTTTTCTGTTCTAATAAAACAAGGAATTATCTATTCATTAATCGTGTTTTTCGCTGCAAACTTGGGTAGTAAAGATGGCTCTCGAATTGCGTCCGGGGCCTAGGATAGCTAGATGAGGTAGCGTATCGCAGGCGTGTTTGGGCTGGGTCTGACCGGCCCGTGCCAAGGCCCGCCACAACCCGCCCGCCGAGACATGCGCCCCCGACGGAGCACGTGGCTTGATGTATGCACGGATCAGGTGGGATGCATATATGATGGGAAAGGCATCACGAGCCGAGTGGAGCCGGTCAAGCCGTCCACCTCTAAAGGCATAAATAATAATAATAATCGATGATAGGCTTACCACCCATAGGCTACCCCGCTACGCGCTCCGCTTTTTAGAAGTTGCCATTCCCCTCTACCTCCGTCACTCCGCCATAGTTTAGGGTACCCGACCTTTTGCACTAAAGCAGAGGTGGCCAACCCGCGGCTCTTCGCTTGGTTCAATGCGGCTTTTTCCCGCATACAATTAGGGCTGGGCACTCGAATTCGAATACTCCGAATCGAATCGAATAGCAAGATATTCGGACCGAATCGAATAGCAACTCGTTCTCTTTACGAGTTTCGAATGCTACAACAATGTGAAAAAGCTCTATACGCGTTTCAACGTGGACGGAGCCAGGAGAGATTTAGCTTGAAACACTCCTTTTCTCTTGTACCATAATTTTGAATAGACCGATACCCCGAGAACCCAGTAGAGCGTGAAGTGGAAAACATCTGCGTCTCGTTCGCAAACTGCAGTGCGTCTGTGTGCAGGGGATATGAAGTATTGCACTAGCCCTAACGAAATATCTGGAATAATTGACATATTCGGTGATTGTTGAAGTACTAAAGATTCGACTGAACTAATTTTCGAACTCCGGAATCGTCTACAAGCTGAGAATTAGGACACTGAAGTTGGCGACATGCACGGAAATCATATACGCGGATATGCCAATATTCCATCGAATATTGCGTATAGCCCTGACGAAATAGCTGGAATAATTGACATATTCGGGGATTGCTGTAGTATTGTAGATTCGAACGAACTAATATAGTAGCTCCGGAACCGTCTACGAGCTTAGAAATAGGATGCTGAAGTTAGCAACATGCACGGAAATCATATACGCTGATATGCCAATATTCAATCGAATGGTCTTGGTCTAACCAGGAGTTAAGACATCCCTGGGTCTAACACAAATTCCAGCTATTTCGTTAGCGCTATACGCAATATTCGATGGAATATTAGCATATCCGCGCATATGATTTCCGTGCATGTCGCTAACGTAACTTCCTACTTTTCAGCTCGTAGACGATTCTGGAGTTCGAAAATTAGTTCGATCGAATCTACAATACTTCGACAATCACCGAATAAGTCAAATATTTCAGCTATTTTGTCAGGGCTATACACATTATTCGATAGAATATTGGCATATCCGCGTATATGATTTCAGTGCATATCGCCAACTTCAACTTCCTATTTCTCAGCTCGTAGACGATTGCGGAGTTCAAATATTAGTTCAATCGAATCTACAATACTTCGGCAATCACCTAATATGTCAAATATTCCAGCTATTCTGTCAGGGCTATACGCAATATTCGATGGAATATTGGCATCCGCGTATATGATTTCCGTGCATGTCGCTAATTTCAACCTCCTATTTCTCAGCTCGTAGACGATTCCGGAGTTCGAATATTAGTTCGGTCGAATCTTCAGTACTTCCACAATCACCGAATATGTCAATTATTCAAGCTATTTCGTTAGGGCTGGCGCAGTACATCATCTCACCTGCACAAACGCGCACTGCAGCTCGCGAACGAGACGCAGATGTTTTCCACTTCACGCTCTACTGGTTTCTCGGGGTATCGGTCTATTGGACTTTTGTGCATTTTGCTGTTACTCTGACAGCACGCCATGAAGTCGTAGACATGACTTCACATTTGGCTAGTTGCGTCTCTGCATGTTCCTGACCGTTGATCATATATTTTTGATCAAATTTTATCGAATTAGGTTAATAACTAGGTCAGACGCGTCTATTCGGTATTCGATTCGATTCGGTTGAAATTATTCGATTCGATCCGATGTTTCATACTATTCGATTTTGCCCAGCCCTACATACAATGAATCTAGCTGAGCCAGTGTTTCACAATATCTATATGCTACACTCCTCCTTTACTGACTTAAAAACAATTTGTGTCCCAAGGTCAATTAATTTGAATACGCACTACTAAACCGATACGAGTAAAACACCTTCAGGTTCGTCCTTTTTTTAAACTCGTACGGCTATCAGCATGCGAGCGGATGTGAATGATAGGCCTATGGCTCAAATGCGGCTCTCAGTCTCGGATTGGTTGGCCACCCCTGCACTAAAGCATCAAGGCGACCGGCTTGCTAATGATTGTGGTGGTTGCTAGAGGGGAATGTCGTAGCAAACTGTTCTTTGTCCTGGCACTTGGATTTTTAGGGTGAAAAAAGATTTTGGAAATAAATATGTAGGGCTATCTGTAATTGTTATTGACTGAGTTACAAGCAGTCTGACTGGAAATAGCGGCTACTACGCGACGAAATTCGACGACGTTTACCTTCTTGAGCGGAAAGTCCGTCGCTTGGGACTTGGATAGGCCTAGCCTATAAAGCGATTGATTGACTTCGTATAGGTGGAAGAATATTGGTCTACTCCACTAGCTCGGTGGGACGGACATACTGATTCGGTACCATGAGACCACCAAGCGGAATTGGCTTCGTAGGGAATAGGCTATAGTGCAACCGATTACATTCTATGGTGCAACACTTGTTGTTTACATTTCAGTTTGATCATTTATTATGGTATTTTAACCTATCGATAAATGCATAGTTGCACAGCGGTGACTGACCTGACGCATAGCCCTGAGAAAGCGAAAGCCACCCGATGAAGAAGGTATCATCTGTTGACCACAGAGACTTTAACCTTTGACCTAAAGTAGTCATGCGTTTCTATACCACGAGTGGATTTCTTCATCTTCGCTCTCCGCGACCACGAGCATGCGCTGTCTGCGTCTCTGAAGTGCCGATGCGATGTTTACGTCGTTCTTTCTTCGTTGGTAAGCTTTCTTTCAAATTTGGGTTCTAGAAAGTAACAGTGGCGATTTTCAGGCTGCAATCAGTTTCAGTTTTCAGAGAACGCCGTCCTGGGGAAGCCGAAGGGCGGGGGTCTCACTGCATATATAAGGGGCCAGTTAATGGCCAACGTAGAAAATTAATACGAAAGCTGCTCCAAACTCCAAACTCAATACCATTACCCTTCCCCCCTCCGTCATGGTACTGGGACCATGCCAAAAAGTATGAGAACATGCTGCTTGAGTTGACTAAACGACAGACCAAACGGACTGCGGACCGAACAAACTTTGCGATACTAAACTACGGACTGCGGACTACAAAACCGTAATATTATTTTAGAAAATTTTCCCAAATTGCAATTGCCAGACTTTGAAGGATGCGGACCTCATCGCGTTATAGCACAGAGAGATCTTTACCGAATCCTTAGATAGAGGAAGGAGCGAGTCGCAGGTGGGGTTGGCTAGATCCCACCTGCCCGCCAAGACATGCGCCCCTGACGGGCAATGTAATGTAGTACATAGGCAGAGGGGGACGGCATATGGTACCAGAGGCATCGTGAAGCGGTGTTGTCCAGGTCCTCGGCTTTCACGGTTGTGTCTATGTCGTTAATGACTTTTTTAGTATATCTGGCAACCCCAAATTGTGTGACATCAGTCGTATCTCAATGATCAGCCTGTGCACTTCAGCTCCGTTTTCAGGAACGGGGGGGTAGCGATTTTCAGAAATAATTCCTCCGACATGTGGGACGGCTATATTCGTGTTCAGGATGGCAAGTGCTATTGATCTACGTAATATTTGGGCCGGTTTTCAAAAAATTAATAACTTTTCGTCTAAATTTGTAATACCAAATGGTAGACCATGTGGACCAAACAGACTATAAAAGTTTCGCGATAGGCTGCTAAACAGCAGACTCTTAGAATCCCCCACAAAAAGTACAGAACGCTCACATAACCAGATATAGTCAGATTAGTCACGCACAATAATACGTCAGGTTCCCGTGTCCTTTGCGGTGCTACCATGTTGGTTACTGATGCTGTGGCCACTGTGTAAACTAAATTGAGTTGTTTGATCGAATTTTGTGCACATTTCACGCAGCCTGCGTACATTTTTTGCTCGGTTTGATCCACGGGTAGACGGACATCTCTTCAAACCACATTTTTTCAAATCCCCACCGTCTCTTTGCGCACAACCTAGTGTTGAAAATACCTCGCGCACTCACTGTACCAGCCAGGAAATGCAGGCTGGCCCGACTCTGATACTAGGAATTTTGATGGCATGGCCAATAAAACAATTGCGAACATACTCTGAAATATCGCAGAAACGATAGCAGAGTGTTTCTAAAGGTCTATACACCTTAGACTAGATTTGATAACTGTTGTAGATTTATAATTTATATACAGAAGTAATGAAGTAAAAATAAAGTCCAGTATATACAACGTACGTATATTGTGCAGAAATGTTTACAATAACGAGATATACTGAAGGCAGTACGATAAAAACAAATGATGGGAATGACATATTAAGAACATTGAAAAAGGAGGCTGTAAAAAGAAGTAACTCGAGAAAACGAAAGCTAGTTGACTACACGCTCGAATCTGGTGATTGTATAAAACATGCTGTACATGGAGTCGATGGAGAGAACGTTGATGCTGAGTCAAATGTTGCGGAAGTGGAGCACGAAGAAGAAAAACAAATGTACTTAGATGATGCTAAATCAAAAGAAAATCATAGTGAGAGAGAAGTTGCAGAAGATCATGGTGAGGATCAATTGAATCACACCAATTATGATCCATTCGAAATGTTCAAAAAGCGTATCAAATCTTCAAATAAACTTCTCACTTCTGACATGTTATCTGCTTTGAGAAATGGCTTATCAGAATGGGTTAAATACCCCAAATTTATTGGTAATGACATAGTTAGTAACGAGAAAATATCTCCTTCAAAACTTTTGTCATCCGTTGATTCCATCATTAAAGAGAATCTGGGAAGGCTGGGTATTGATCATCTCTTCCCAGTTCAAACCAAGGTGATGCCGAGAATTTTGAATGACTTTGTTGGTGATAGCACATACAGGCCAAATGATATTTGCGTGTGCTCTCCCACTGGGAGTGGAAAGACATTGGCATTTGCAATACCGATTGTGCAATATATGCTCACCTTTAAGCCACAAGATACACGGGCTGTTGTTATTATTCCTACAATTGAACTAGCGAAACAAGTTCACGAAGTGTTTGTCAACTTGACAAAAGGTTGTAACGTGTTGTGTGCATTAGTGGGCAATGGACAAGTTGAAGCGGATATACAGTTGTTACGCAAAAGATCTCGGTATGGGTTTCGAAGATTTCCTGAAATCATAGTCTGTACTCCTGGACGTTTCGCCCATTTATTAGAGATTCCTGAACTGCTGTGTTTGGACGGATTAAGATTTCTGGTTATTGATGAAGCAGATCGTGTTTTGCAATTAGTAAAACAGTCGTGGTTGAGTAAATTAAAGGCAAAAGTTCCTCATTGGAGCTCGAACATCCGTGTCTCTTTACAGGAACTATGTAAACCAGGGAAGACTGTTCAAAAACTTCTATTTTCGGCAACTTTGAACCCCGATCCAGAGAAACTGAAAGATCTTGATTTATTTCAGCCAAGATTATTTGTACCTGAACCTGACCTCTCGAGATGTAAAAGTAAATCGTCTAAGGTTAGGCCTACTCAGTATGTCATACCACCTACTTTGACTCAACACGCTATTCGATGTAAGTCAAATACCAAGCCATTGCTGGTTGTTGGCTTATTATCAGCACTGAAAGTGAAAAAGGCACTTTGTTTTACAAGCTCTGCCGAATCTGCAAGACGGTTGCATTTAATTATCAAATATTACTATGAAAAGAAGATGCTAGAAACACCATGTCTAGAATTTTCCTCACTACTCACAAAAAAGGCTCGAAAACGTAACATGACTGATTTTATTACCAAATCATCGTGTATTTTGGTTTCATCTGATGCAGCTGCTCGTGGTATTGATGCAACCGACATCGAAACTGTTATTATTTACGACATGCCTCAATTTATAGAAGGGTACATCCATCGGGCTGGGCGTTCATCCCGAGCGGGTAAAAAGGGTTCAGTGTATAGTCTTGTTACTGACGACAATGACAAGGCTTTTAAACGATTATTCGGAAAAGCAAAATTACAAGTACCGGAATATTTTGTGATTAATGAAGATGTTATTTCTAGTTTTTCTGATATTTATGCGGATTCACTTTTGTATTGTCAAAAAATTTCAGTTACCCGGTGAAAATCTCGATTTCATATTTAAACCAGTGGTTCTCAAACTGGTGTCTGCGAGACAACTGTTCTGGAACTGCTAAGCACCTGTCAAACAAGTCGGAATGATTCTCCTGAACAAAAATCTACATTTTCAGGACTACAATCTCGAAAGTTGTATTCTAGTTGGATGTGATTCATGGTATGATGGTTATACTGCCTGCGGGTACATTTTGTGCAAAACAAAACCAAACACAGCTGACCTAATAGTACAGAAGCAGGTGCACCCGTCACAGCATGAGCCGATTTTAAATTTACTAGGGGCGTCCCGTGATATTCTTTAAAAAGGAATGAGAACCACTGGTTTAAACAATGTCAGGCTATAGCAAGGTCTAACAATAGCTACTGATTCTGCTCTTTTTATGACTGTTTATTCTTGGCCAATATTGTCAACTGCTGACTCATGGTGAGTTTTGTCATTGGGTTCTCATTGATAGGAGAGGAGGCGTATAATTCTGTCATGATCGGGGTGGGTTGATTTTATACTATTGAGTGATGGAAACTGCTCTGGTGATTTCTGTTTCACATTTTGCAACTGCTTAGTTTTAAACCAGCACTGGGGTACCAGTAGTATGAATCTCTCTTTAGCGGTCTACGAACTAAATTCGATGTAGTGTGACAGTGAGTGGTTGGATTGCTTTCCTCTGTTAACCATTGCTACAATAATGTCACCAGATGTTTTCTCAGGAAATGGATAAATATGAATGATGATCACTTGTATTGATCTATTTCCCTAGTTAATTAGCAGCAGATGGTGAAATATTAACAGCTCTTGTTATAGCTTATTTCACAATATTTCTATGATTCCATTTACTATATTTGTTGTCTGGTAATAGGTATTTAATGGGCTACAGCCTAGTATAGCGTTCATTATACTTTCTACATCATATGGAATAGGTTCCCGAGTAATAATGAACTCGGCTGGAAAGGTATCGGATTTTCTCAAGCAGAATAAATCTTTACGACAAGCAGTTCTTGATGCGGTAGACTTCGCAATTTGCAAAGGAGTATTGATGAGGACAAGAGCAAAGCCACAATCATCGGAAGTAAGGTGTACCGAAATATTTTATAGAAAAGTGGCACCACGGTGTTACGGCTATGTCTAGAAACTTAATTCACATTGCAGTCGTCAGGGTATTGGTTGGACGCACCACGGACTTTGCCTAATTGTTAGTGCTGAGCTGCCGCCCAGTGACCTACTGCATCACCTCATTAGTAATTCTCATGAATCTACAGGTATTCCTTTGCAGATGGTGCAACATGCACCCTTCACTCTATTCCCGTCCTTAGTGCCGAAGGACTTGTATGATCAAGCAGTAGCTGTGCAGAAAGACTTCAACTTCCTTATGCATGCTATCAGTCAAGATCCAGAGTTCATGCGATCATCATTTGCTACGTAAGTTTAAAGTATCCAAGTCGTTGTCATTTTATGGCTTCTAGCCGTTGTAGCAGAGGGGGTAGAAGCGATTCATATCTTTGACATCCTAGGTACCCGGTAAAGTTGGACTTGATCTCCAGGCCTGGAAAAGATGTTTACTTCCCGGGAAGCTAATCTACATTTCCCGCGAAGCGGAAATATCATTACCTATAGTGACGTCATAAATACTCTGTTTGTGACCGCCAAGAGTCAGTCGCGATGAAAAGGTCTACTCATTCGACTGTATAATTATATGCGCCACACTGCCATGACGTAGCTTTCGTTACTTTCGACAACCTACACGATTCATTACGTATGCGTAGATCAGTGGCGTATCCGGCGGGAAATGTAGGGGTTGTCATGGCAATTGTGATGTCATAATCGACAAAATCCCTTAGAATTACACGTTCGTCGTCTACCCACGTGAAACCACCAAATCGCACTTTAAGCAAGGAATATGCGGCATTTTAGCGCAAACGGTAGCACGTCGAACAGAACCTAGGAGATCATATTTCTGGTATGCCCGCACGACCACATGAAATAGTTCCCACAACAGTGTTTTCTCTGTAACTAGAAAGCACCCGTAGGATATTTTCGCTCGAAAGGAAATGCGAGAAACTCACCACAGTGCGTAACCCCTACATGCCGTCCATTCGGCCGCTTGCTTATATCAACCGGCTGCAATTAAGTATGGCGAGTGACTTGACCGCCGATGCTTCCTCACATCCTGTTTACTGGGTATATCTGCAATCGCTTTGCCTTTGATCATGCATTGAGCTGCATTCGCGCACGAAAGGTTTGCGTTCGCGCTTCGACGATTATAATTATCGGAAGTGTTCTTAACATTACTGGGGTAGAGTGGTGGATGGCGGGGCCGTTCAGATAAATGATGAGCTCGTCGCTAATGTCTTTATCATCCCGTCTATTGGTGGAAGATTTCGATCCGCCGCGCATGTGTAATATTACCTTTTCAACGGACGTCGGACTTATATTGCTCAAATGTTACGCAATAAACTTCAAACTGTGCGAAGACCTCAACGTCGCTCCTGCAGAATCGAACGCTACCCATGAGATATAGGTCAACAGTTCAGAATCAAACGCGTCGCGTGTCACGCAATAGAAATAAAACTATAGCGTTGCGCTAGTGATATGGTGAATTCGCTCGACGTACGGACGTCGCTCGTCAAGAATTCAGCGCTGTAGACGTGTAGAGAATTAAACGAGGGCGATGAATTTCTTTTATACAGTCATTCTCTGAAAATCCCAGATGAATTTCCTGCGAGCATGTGCCATTTCCCGGGATGGTGCATCCCGTTTTCCACATTTTTTCCAGGCCTGTTGATCTCTCTCCCTATGTACCGAACTCGTGGCTGGCAACATTACAGGTACACCACAAAGCCGGTATTGTGTTGACTATGCCACGAGGTCAAACCTGTCTCTGTGCTTTATGATGATTCTTAGACAGGGACATCTGATGAAACAATGATGTTTGTCTTTTATCTGAATGCACATTGTAATGCTTCGACCTTCTAGTTCCAACCTAAGAAATAGTAGAAAGGTATTATCGGTATGCCATAAGCCCTGTAAGGGGTAGACAGTAGAGTTGGTGTGTGGAATGCATGCTATATCTACTGTATACATTTGTATAGATCACAGCTGTAGCTATGTTGGTTCTAATCTATATAATGAGGTTGACGATGCTAAAACGAAATGGATTTTTTTTCTGTTTCAGTGTCATTGAGAATGATGACTTTACGAGAAGGCTCTTTGAAATCTATGAAAATTCCCGGCTTGAAAAACCAAAGGTATAATTATATGCATACACACATGTGCAGTATACATCCTTCTTGCATGACAGTATGAGTCCAGATTTCACCTGTGAAAACCCAGGTTTTGCTACTTTATCTTTGGCTTTTTGAAACTGGCAACAAACATAACAAGAAATGGGCATGCAACGATGCACCTCCTCCCCTATCCTGTCATTTCCAGCAAACGTTTCTTTGAGTCTGGACACTAAGGCATGTACTATTCGATATTGTGCCTAACCAAGGCAATATTAATTTAAGGCCTGGAAGTCAAGTGCAACGACTGTCGAACTGGGGGCCCAGTTGATTGTGATGTTTTCCTCTGATCAGCGATCAGTCACGCAGCCACGTGTTTAGGCTTTTAGTTTGCGACGATGCTGCAGCACTGTTTGATGTTGCTTATTGAATAGATAGCTGTTCTTTGTGGAAGAGATTCCTTTTTAAACCCCAATTACCGCTCAGTGACACCCTACCCTGTCATGGAAAAGAGCTTGCACAAAAGTTTTAAAGCTCTCATGAATTGATTTACACTCAATTCTCACTAATTCACATGATTTTAGCTTAGTCTGTTAAGTGTGAGTTTGTCCTAGATCATATGCAACAACTTTGGTCAACTTGATGATTGTCATTTTAGCTTAGCCTATTTAGATTCGGCTGTTTAGCATTATTTTAGATTAGACTGTTCAGTGTGATTTTCACCCAGACTGCAAAGCACAATTTCTGCTCAGGTCAATCGGCATAATCCTAGATTAGCAGGCAGTTTACGTTAGGGTTATGTTAGTATTAGCATCGTAAACTTTCATGAGCTCCAAAATGGTCAAATTTTTATTATTATAATTGTATGTATGGGCTGACGAAGAATAATTGTTTAACTTACAATGGCCATCATAAGAACACTTATGTTGTTATGTAGCAGTACTTTATGAATAAAATAGGCGTTTTTCTAAACTCATAATTGTGACATCACAATGACTCCTTGGTGTGGTGTGGTTTGCCACTAGCTTGCATTGTGATGAGTTTTGACAGGGACATCTGATGAAAACAATGATGTTTTGTCTTATCTGAATGCAATAGGGTAGGTCTAAACTGTGATCTGAAGACAGTCCAAAGCACATTACGGACATTACAAATTGATCGCAACTCACACGTGTGCATGTATATACATCATACAGTCGCGTACATGATCAGTCTTAAAATGAGTCTGCATTTCTTGACTCACTGACCTGTGATTAAGATTGTCTTGTGCATAACCAATAGGAGAATGGCTATAAAGACTAGTTCGAGGATCCTGATTTGGTAAATAATTAAATATATTATATCTCGGACCTGGCAGGAGTGACACAAATTTTTTTATCGAAGAAGTTAACGGAGCCGATGGCGGACGATCAATAGATATCATAGGCCTAGCCTATAGTCTATCAAGAAGATTCACCACAGATGTAACGTCCAGTCCAGCCTTGGTTTATTGAAAATTGTAACATCACTAAATAGTAAATATATATGTGGAGAATCTTAACAATAAGTTTTCATAGAATTAGTTTACTGCCTGCATTTTTACAGAGTTTTAGTTTTTTAAACCATCATGAATTAATTTTCCAATGGTCATCTTTTTTGAATGGTAGTCATAATTATGTTAATTGATAATATATCTGTTTCGGTTGAAATGGAAATGGCAAAAGCATAGTTTTAAATGAATGATATGGTGGTCTATCGCAGTGGTCCTAACATCCATATCTGTGCCTATTCTTCCTAAAGGCTTGCATTTTGTCATAAGGCTAGTGGGCTACCAATCAAAGTATTCAAAAGTCAGATATAATTCACATTATCATACATATATATATATAATTCATCGTTCCTGATTTCAGAAAACCGGAATGGCTATCATACGGTCTGATTACATGTTTCACAAACCTGATGAAAATCCTCCTACATTGAAGCAGATTGAGGTCAACATGATAGCATCTAGCTTTGGAGGGATAGGCACAGAGAAAACAAAAGCTTTACATGAATTTACTTTGAAACAAGCTGGTCTCAGTGACGTAGCCTCTCTGCTGCCACAAAACAAGGCATTATCAAACCTGGCTCAAGCTGTTGTGCATGCATGGGATATTTATGGAAATAATTCCGCCATCATAATTTTCATTGTCACTGAAGTTGAAAACAACATTTTCGATCAGAGAACTTTGAATTTCAAAATTTTAGAGATGCAACCTAATGTGGTTATCAAACGTTACACTCTTGCACAAGTAGCAGAATTAGGAGATGTTGATGACGATGGAAAGTTACTCATGTGAGTGGATATGAGGATTACATGAATTGTTTACAAATTTTTAACAAGCAATATTTTTTAGTGATGATCAAGAAGTTGGCGTTGTCTATTACCGGGCTGGATATTCACCGGATAATTATCCCACTGGCAAGGTAGATGCACATACGCCTAGTATTTACTAGGCTTTATTTAGTCTGTGCGCACATGATGAATTCATAGATAGGGACATCTGATACATATGAAGTATTATCTTTTCTGAGCGCATTAGGATCAGCCATTGCCCTTGGTGATTATTTGTTGTGTAGAGTCTGTCCACAACCCTTGACTAAACCGTAACGCCCTAGGCGAATGTTCCTTCTATCTTGTGATTGTGAACCAAATTGGGAAAGTTGTTCTCGTTAAGAAGAAAATTTGTTCTATTAGTAGGCTGCAATGCTATTACCGGTAGCTTACTTCTTACGATAACATATTCACAAAGTGACTGGACATTTCTTTAGGAATGGGATGCAAGACTATTACTTGAAAGTAGCAATGCAATCAACTGTCCATGCGTAGCTCATCAATTAGTTGGTGCAAAGAAGATGCAAGAGATTCTTTCTCGACCGAATGCAGTGGAGAGGTTTATAAAGGATAAAGATTCAGTCAAACGAATTAGGGACACCTTCGTCAGATTTGATGGACTGGAAATGGTAAACCATGTTGTCAATGAAATATATTGCCTCCGCCAATAGGCTTATTAGAATAATATAATACATAAAACAGTCTCCTGTAAGAAGGTTAACAGGTTTTATGATCATCATACATAGGTGGTGTGGCTGTGCCTAATTTCCATTCTTTATGTATTATAGAGTCTATGTCAGGCGCAAATAGCTAATAAGCATCAAAAGGCATTACCTGTACAAAAATAAGCCTACTCTGTACACTGTGTAGAGCCCATGTATCTGAGAGGGTGACTGCAGCACATCTTGCGCCCACCTCTCTGATACTAAAATACTTTGTGTAGAGTTCACGAGAACTACAGATTTAGTAAGACTTCTCACATGATACGATTTTATTCGTTGTGATGTGGGTAAGTGCACTCTATTGGTATGTGTGCAGTGTTTGAAAGCTGTTTTTCTTCGTATTTGACATGCTTGATGCAGGTTTTGAGCAAGCATTCCCGGCCTGATCATATATATAATGATCTTGTTCTAGAATACAGCGGGAGATGAAGCTGTTGCTAAAGTTCTAAGAAGTCCTGCTGACTATGTGTTGAAGCCTCAACTTGAGGGTGGAGGTAGGAAGATAAAGTTTTCTTTTCGGCTTTACCAGTAGGCCTACCTTTGTACGGTACTTGACTCACTCTGGATACCAATGGTAGTGAGTGGCCATTACAAATTGTGCAATCATTTCAAGAATGATGTGAAAATTGTTAGTGTCTCATTAGAATTGTTCAGGAGTACGGAAAAATGCACACTTGGAGGCTTTGTCTAAATGTTTTGTGGGGTATTGTACATATCCTAGGAAGCACTGAATGCTTGCAGACAATTGGTGCAGTATGGTTTGCCACTAGCTTGCATTGTGATGAGTTTTGACAGGGACATCTGATGTAAAACAATGATGTTTTGTCTTATCTGAATGCAATTAGATAGGTCTATACTGTGATCTTAAGACAGTCCAAAGCACAGTACGGACAATACAAATTGATCACGACCCATCACGTGTGCGACTGTTGTATACATACAGTCGCGTACATTATGAGTACCAGGCATTCAGGCCCCAGGGTTACAGTAATCCCCATTCCTTGACTCGCTGGCAATTTAAAAGAGCCATGAAGTGGATATATGCCGAAAATATTTTTGAAATATTAAATATACTTCTATCCCTCAACCGAGCCATCATTATAGTTTCAACATACGCCAAGTTTTGCCTCGAAAGGGTAGAAATTATATATATATATATTCATAAATAGTATAATTTTCGGCATATTCTATTGTACTTAACTAATGAAATTTTCAATATTTCAGGAAACAACTTATACAACGATGATTTAATTGCAAAATTGGTAGAAATAGGTGGTGACAGTAGAAGATGTAGTTATATAGCAATGGAGAAAATTCATCCAATGCCGGTGAATACTGTCATTGTGCGTTCAGAGGCTGGATACAAAAACCCAACACCGGTGGAAGGAGTCAGCGAACTGGGTATTTTTGGATATGTAATTGTGTAAGTTTATTCTATGGTTCGTCTTCTTCAACCCTCACAGTTTGGCCATGCTTGAGACTGGCACTGACAAAGAATTAAATTCCGCTCCACCGTGGCTGGGCATCGAGTACTTCTATAATTCATCAGAATTCCGTACGTCAATATCTATATTCCTCACTTAACATCAAAGCATTTCAGATTTTGTCAGTAAAAAAATACTCATAAATATTCGCTCATGTTGAGCAATTACTTGCTATTCGGCGAGTGGTTGAAAAGGAGGTATTAGCCCATTCATAGTACGTAGTAATAATATAGATCATCTGCCACATAGTCAGTAGTTGATGGGTCCGGGTCATATCAAAGTATTGCTCTCCCTTGACTGCGATTTCTTGGGTTTGGCATAAAAAATTTTCTGATGTGCACTTGTGCAGTATCTCAAACCTTTGAAATAATGTAGTTCCAAGGTTTATCGCTGTCTTGACAGAAATCACTTTGATTTGAATGAGGTGACGCTTTCATGTGCAAAGTGATGAGGCTCATAGACAGGGACATCTGATTAAAACAGTGATGTTTTGTCTTCTCTGATTGCATAGTATATAGTAGTTCACATGGCCTATGTGGAATGGACATTGGACGTCTTCAATACACCTAAAATATTATGGCGTCTTTTAATGTTCCCACAAATGCTGCTTCTCTTGATTTGATTGGTTCAAAATGTAGCTTGAATGGGGCCAACGATTATAACTCTGATGAAAGCATGGGAAATATCTTGTCCGTGATTGTATTTTGCTTGTAATTTTGTGATAGAGAATAGAGAAAGTCATGGAGCCAGAGTTTGAAATTTAGTTAGTATGTCCTATTTTATTTTTCAGTAACGGTGATCAGATCATGCACAATTCTATAGCTGGACACTTATTACGCACGAAGGCTAGCCACCATGACGATGGTGGAGTAGCAAGTGGTGTAGCCGTCTTGGATTCACCTCTATTCTATTGATTGTGCAATCAAGACGCACATCCTCAATAAGTCAAGTATTATTGTTACAAGTCTAGTCCATTTCCACTATATCCAGTTCCCATCTCGTGTGATCACTTTATTTATGAATTTTGTCTATATTCTATATACCATCTCAATTCACATCTCCTGTGACCATTATATTTGTAATTTTGTCTATACTCAATATTCATGCTAATATGCAATGCTGTCGATAATGAAGCTAGTAAGTAACAAGTATGTAATAACCGCTCATAGAAGCCACATTTGCAATGATGAGCATTAATACAAGTATATGCATTACAAAGACTCTGCTTTTCATGAAACTTTAAAATACTTTGTGTGTAGTGGATTTACAAAATTGTGACCACAGGCCTATCACTATCTGACCAGAGGGTAAAATTCCGTAAGTCTATGGCTTATGAATGCATGATTCAAATCAATGTGTGTTTGAAGATCAGCTCATCCAAGTAAGTTTCAGCGTCGACGGATACGTCTTCTCATGATCATTCACGTGTACATTAAGGGTGGAGATCAAAAAGGTGGGGAAAAATACCTCTGGATTATCGATAACTCCGGGGTTACATAATCCCGAGTTATCCGTCACATTAATTGCGGTTGCAAAAACTCAGGTTTTTTCTGGAGGTCCGCGGATTACGTAACTCCCGAGTTAACGACCATGACTAAGCAAAACAGAACCTCATGTGAAGTGTCGCGTGAAAGGTTATCGCTGCAGCGGATTGAGATTGGCAAAACGCGAGAGTTGAAAAGAGAAGGCGTACGTAGTCATTATGGAAATCCAGACATTGCTCTCTCACTAATCACAAGTAAGTGAATCAGTAGGTTAAAAAATAACCCGGTTTTTTGCAACCGGAAAAACCCCACCAACACGGAGTGCTTCACGCTGTTACAAATTCGCACCTAGGGAATTCTAGTAAGCACACTAACCCTGACCTGTGCGTGCGCACCCCTATCCTGTCAAACCTTCCATCTGTTGCTATAAAATTCATTAATATTGTGTTTTCTTATCTCTTTGCTATGGTCTTACGATAGGATAGAAAATATTAATGGGAGTGAGGTCACTTTCACATGAGGTCGTGACCAAGCTGACCTTTGGGTTTCTTTTATGTGTGCGACTTTCCATCCGCGCAATTCGAGTTGCAAGTGTTGGTATTATTCAAGTGATGAAAAGTAATTTGATACGCGTGACCAATAAAGCTTAGACAGTAATAAGTATGTTCGTCGGATATGTTGTCACGTTTTAATCAATTCATAATCTTAATGTTATCTTACATATATATATATATAATTATAGTACTTTTAATTGTTCAAAATGTCATCCAACTTGTGAATAATATTGTTAAAATGGAACTGCCTTCACTCTCGAATTGATGAATTTTGTAGTTGGGTTTCATCATGTAGGCCCTTTGTGGGAATTTGAAGATTCCGATTTGCCATTGGGCCGCATATTTCCGTATTGTAGCCTACCCGATCTCAGGTTTTCGGGGTGAGAGAAAGAGTTAGTATACAGTGGTTCACAACCGGGGAGGATTTCTGCCATTTGTCCAAACTTCAATTTTAAGATAATTATTGGCTTTTGAACAGGGTGTTGCGGGTGTTTACTTCAACAATAGGCCTATTGGCCGGCACGGAATTGCATTTGTTCTTGTCGAAAATGTGTTGATAGCATAGCGCAGTGTTTCGACCCGCTACCTACTTTTTTTACTCGTACAGGTTTATAGGTTCAGTAGTGCATAATTATATTCAGATTAAGGGGGGGGAATTTTTTTTTTAGTCACCAAAGGAGGAATGTAGCAAAAAAGATTGGGAGAAACACCGAGTTTAGTATTGTCATCATACAGATTTGTCTTCGATGCGATCGCGGCATTTTCTGCACGACGCACACGTGATTCCTTTATCGAACTGGCTTGCTAATGTACGCCTATGATATGATTAGCAACTCGATGACATACAATGCCTTTGCTTGGGCCTACATGTAGTAGAATTTATATTTCCATCAAATGCGTGCATGCGTAATTGCGTATGTGTCGCGTATACATTTTTTTGAATGTAGCCTATATATGTGACATCAATCGTCGTATCTAGAATACCGGACTTGCCCTAAATTATCTAATAGTGCCCCTACCGACCGCAAGTTGATGAATGCGGATATAATTCGCTGACGTAATTTGGGTAACATCATAGAAATGGGATTGTTTTTCCCGTGGTTTAACCACGTGAGAACATTTTGGCGCCACGTTTTGAATTCGAAGTCGGGAGACTTACTCTGACATTCAGTATCTGGTCGTCTGCCGCAACGGAGCACGTATGCGTTGTAGACGTGTACCTAGTCATAGAAGATACAACATTCGGCCTCGTCGCTAATAGGAAATCATTTCATCGTGCGAACTTGTTATAGAAGTGATTTGAAGGACTGTTGTATTGTGTAAAATCTATCGACATATCGGTTTGGAATATGGGGTCAATATAGGCCTATATATCCACCACGCTCTTACCACTCTTTGGATCAACAGACCCATACAGCGAACCCCCCACACACACACACACGCACACACACATAATCACACTGATGAGGCGAACTTCGACTTACTCAGATCCGTATATGCATTGCGCAATAACGTCTGAGACGATTTCGTTCACATATGTATAAATTGTAGTTTGTAGCGACATTCCCTGTTTGTCCCCGCGATATCGGCGTCGGACGAAAAAAAAATACGACACTACTGGGATACATGAGATAGTAGCCTATATATTGGGACGGTCCAATACATCCGAAAGGCGTCGTGTGTTTGCTGGGTATAATCATGAATTCGGCATCAATTCTGTCTCGACTAAGACTCGTTCAAGAACAGTGTATAGACAGATCGCTGTGCGAAGAGCTCTATATAGAAGCATAGGCTACGTCACTGCTGTGTCGTTTATCGTGGGGTGTTTCGAACACGCAGTTTGGAGTCAGATCAGCGCGGAGTTCAACTACATTACGATATTAATTCGTATTGTAAAGAAGATCACCACAGATCACCACCATTCCATCTTCACCTGATGAAGGAGCGGAGCTCCGAAAGCTAGTGAATGTTTTAATTCTCAATAAACTAATAAGGCTGGACGCTAAATCTGTGGTGATCTTCTTTACAATATCTATTGATCGTCCGCAATCTGCTCCACTAACTCTTCGATATTAATTCGCAAACCCAACAACACTCTCGATTAAGATCCATTCACGCAACCACTACCGGTTCCTCATATTCCTCGACCATTTGTCCCACGCTTCAACCTTCAACAAAAAGTCATGTCATAAAAGCTTTATCTTTGCCGCCGCAAAAATCTGGAATAACATACCTAAGAAAATTATAGACTAGTCGACCCCATAAATGTAAGCACTTTTAACTCACTACCCCACACCTATAAGCCCTGCTGTAGCCTACCCTTTTCTCTTTGGCCTGATCCCGCCCAATTTCTTTTTTCTCGTATTGATCATCCATTTCATTATTATTTACTTATATATCTCTTTATATACTTTTTCAGATTTATTTAATATTCATTTTATTCTCGCTATTGCAATATCGCTTTCTTTTGCTATATTTGTGTTTATATTCCATCAAAGTCTCTCACTCACTCACTCTGGATTCCATCATAGCCTGTAGACTGTAGAGGCTATATGATTCTATGGTGTAGCCTATATCTCTGTACTCGCCACTATATCCGACAGGTGGCGGCATATTGTAAGTCCTTGCGGCCCCCCGTCACCTGGTACATACCGGAACTTATACTATGTTCCTGGTGAGACGAAAACTATCTGTCTGTGAATCTATATGCATGTCCCATGTGTTACGTTCCAGGCGATTGGTTACGTTCCAGGCGAATGGTTACGTTCCGGTTATGCGATTCCGTTCCAGTTCAGTTCCGCTTGTCTTGTACGCAGAGCCCATGGCTCAATCACCTCGCTTGCTTGCTCGTACCGCAGAACGTGGGTTATCAGTATTTTCTAATCTAAGATCAGTCAGCAAAACGTTTTTTAGTCACTCTGTGTCTAATGTACCAGTATCATAGGAACAGAAAGTGCTTTTTTTCATTTTCTGCTTGCATCTTGTAGGCTACTACGGACGCCATCTCCATACATCTGGTGTTGGTGAGCGTGAGCGTGAGATGGGGTGAGATGATTTTCAGATTGATTATTATTATTGATTCTGCGTTTGGTCCTGATCATGCACGTTGCAGTTCTCTCTTCTCTGAAATACCGCGATTTATTTCCTCTATTGAGCGTGGTGTGTCCAAGAGCCAAGCAAAATAATATGTACATCTAAATTTCTAAATATTCAAGACAATTCACTTTTGCAGAATATAGTTGGCTAATATAGGCATATGGTTATCCGGTAGAGGCTAGTAAGCATATGACAAGATCCGAAATGCCTGTATGTGTAGCGGAATTCAGTAAACAGTATGCAGGTAAAGTGATTTTGGCACCAATGGTGAGAATTGGAACTCTGCCTTCAAGGCTTTTGGCCCTCCAGTATGGTGCTGATCTCGTTTATTCTGAGGTGAGTAGACTTATATAGTATATAACAGTACAACACAGTATGAAACGCTATATACATAGACTAAACATAAAAGCAGATGTGAAATTGCATGTACTTCAAGACCACCAGGCGGTCTGCATTTCATGGCCGGTGATTGCACGAGATATTTTCGACGAAATGTTGCACACGGGGCTCCCGTATTTTAGGAGGGTGACATGGATATACTCAGTATCACCAGACCCACATATCGGTAGCATAACATGCATGTATGATATGCATATGCACCGGTAGTGTGTGTGTGTATATCATGTGACTTTGTGAATGCAGCAAAAATCAAATCCTCGGTACCGGTATAGACAAAAATAAACAGTGTCCTTTCCTTTCCTCCAAGGACCCATATGACTCAGCTTGACTCAATGGCCACTGGTCATATCGCTGTCCCTACCGGTTTACCCCGACGTTCTCCATTTGCTGAATGTTGCTTGGTTAACCACCGTGTGTAACTACTGTGATTAACGTTCTATTTTCTGATGGTTGATGAAAAATGTATTATTTTCATTCCCAATTCCATGTAGCCTACTGGTAGTAGGCCTATTCTTCTCTTAGTATTGATATCTACCAGATGATACCAGCTTGGCGAGGCGGGAGGCCTCTTGAGGTGCCAGTAGATTTTGACAATTATAGGCATATTCAGAGACTCGCAGCATGGCCATGCTTTTTTTACAGGAGCTTATTGACCATCGATTGGTGCAATGCAAGAGGGTTGAAAATCGTGAGTCCATTCAAATTGTGAATTAGGCCTATATATATACCGTATATATTTAATGATTTTATAAATTTAGTGAAATTGCCATCTGTACAGTTGCTTGAGATGAGTGATATGCGTTGTGTTTCACAATTTGACCAAGCAACCGTACATGGAATTTGACCCAAGCCTCGACTTATTGAGAATTATAAGATAACATTAACAAGCCTTCAGAGCTCCGCTCCTTCATGAGGTGTACCTGATTTCAGATTTGCTGGGAACAGTTGACTTCATTCAAGACGACAGCAGCAGACCAATGTTCCAAACATGCTCAAGGGAACGAAATAAAGTTGTTTTGCAAATGGTTAGACACATGTTTCATTGGTTATATTAGTTGATGATTTTACTGCTTCTTCTTGGAAAGCAATATTTATCAACAGCATGAATTATTCAATATGAAATTCTTCTATTTATCTTAAAAGTCTAGAGATGGGCAAAGTAAAACACCTTGTTGAACCTTTAGTAATTCTAGAACATTTTCGAATCCAGAATTTCGAACTCGTTCTAAAATTTACCACCACACGGGTGACATTTTTGCCTGCATTGAATAAAAAAGACTAAACGACAGAAACGAAGCGAATAAACAAATAAATGAAAATAGTAGAGATCAGATGACGGTGGGCAAATTCAACATCTATTCTTCAAGAGGTTTTGGTTTCAATGGAGCAAGTTTAAGTGCTCTTGAGTGTTTTGCAGTTAATCTTGATCTTAATTTTGTCGCAGTCGCAGACGAAAGCATCTTTGCGCGAATGCTGAAGTTGATGGTACTGCCATATATGTAATCACCAGCTTTTGGTAGAGGGGATGTCCTAAAAGTCCAAAAAAATGCCGGAATTAGAAGCGATATTCTACATTGGCCATTGTCATTATTGGTAGGCTCAGTGTTTAGGCCTGTTTCAGTAAAACTGCCTTGTCATCAATTTCGTCCATAAACAGCCTAGGCCTAGACAGTAGATCAGTACCACCATTAATTCATTTATATATAACAGATCTGTGGCATTTCAGGCAGTGTTTGACCTTTGGCGAATATTGGAATAGCATTTTGCTGACACATTAGCCGAACAAATTTTGTTCGTGACAGTAGGCGACTGGTGATACTTAGATACTACACCATCATTTTTAACGAATAAACCTCACTATGAACCCTCAAACTCCAACACTTAATGTGGTATGGTACTTGTGACTACTTGTGAACCAGCCTTGTTTACTACCGTTGTTATCGCGGTATGTTTTTTGTTGATATCATTCTTCCGGTTGCGCTAGGCCTATTTTATTTCCGAAAATCCAAATGCCAAGTAACATGGGACTATTTCTTAGAAATGTGTTAGTGGAGCCGATGGCAGACGATCAATAGATATTGTAAAGAAGATCACCACAGATTTAGCGTCCAGCCTTAGTTTATTGAGAATTAAAACATTCACTAGCTTTCGGAGCTCCGCTCCTTCATCAGGTGAAGATGGAATGAATCGTAAATAGTAATAGCACAATTTGAATTAAAACAGAATAATAGATATTGTGACGTCATAGAGCGGGTAAATGAATGAACCAATTATATCACAGCTGAGGTGGGCACAGGAGAGAGGGCGGGCGAGTAGGCGATGGAGGTGGAGAAAGCTTGTGGATAGGAGCCACTGGATGTTGAAATCCGGTTGCGTAAACGTATCCGGGACGTAACCTGAAGTGATGTTGGAGTGTTCCTGGTAGGAAGTCACTCGGAGGCCAAAGTAAAACCCGGTTAAAATGAAAGACCTCCCAGGTTCTCAGAACCCTTTCTCATCAAAGTGGCTCCTGGTGAACAAAAAACTGAAACGAAATGTGTGTACTTTTTTAGGGAACATCAGATCCCGAGAGAGCATTAAGAGTTGCAAAGCTTGTGTGAGTTGTTAAGATTTGTTTTTGTATCATTTTTTGTTAGGTACATTAATTCCATTCAGACAGGATGACGTGTTTGGGATTGATATCAACATGGGATGCCCCAAAGAATATTCAACCAAGGTGAGCGAGCTTACATTGAAGTGAAAAGTTTCAGAAATCCTCGCTAGTGGAGTGATTTATATATGTATTCAAAATCAATAAATAATGATTCGATTTGCCCATCCCTACAGTACAGAACCTGTAATTTCTGGAATCGGAAACCCACATGATAGAAGATCACTTGAATAGCGGTTGTAGATACAATACAGTTGGGAGTCACAGTGGAATGAACCACGTAATGATCTGACCGCAAGTGGTTTCCACGGCTTGGTTGCGCCCTACTCTTTACAGCGACACGTTCTTCCATCTGCGGGCAATACAGGCTTACAGGGTATAGTGTAAGCATGCAAACTGGGAAAGAGGTGGTAAACTTAACCGTATTGATATTGCACAACCCTTGCATTTCACAGTGCACACTATCTCATGATAACAATCTTTATGTCATTGCTCTGACACACTCAATGCGATTCTTGATTCGAATTGCCAACTTTACGGATGAGCAACATGCCCCCTAGCCACCGTTAATATGCCAACTTGTGGCCTTTTTATATCTGAACCATGATGACATCAGATATTTGCTCACCCTTGAACTGACGAATGATGTGTGGGATCGTCTGCTAACTTGATCCCTCAATCTCGTTTCAAAGTGGTCTTGAAGATTTGCTGTTGGAAATTAAGGCTTGTTTGTCCTGTAGGCCTATATAGCATAGCATATTCGTGCATAATGGTAATGGTCAATTATTCTTACCTAGGGTGGCATGGGAGCAGCACTGTTGCAAACTCCGGATAAAGTAAAAGCTATTCTTACGGCTCTTGTAGAAGGTGTTGATATCCCAATTACATGCAAGATCCGAATTTTGCCGAAGGTATAGTATATATGTCACAGACTTGATCATGAATGTGCAACATTTTTCAGATTGAAAATATTAAAGTAGAATAGTCCTTTATGGTGTGAGACTGGGAATGCAGAGCAGCCATGGTGTCCAGTGCGTACTATCGTCATTGCGCTGCCACAAATTCCATGTGATGTTTTGAATATACGAAAGGAGGCAGTCAATGCCTCACTAGTCTCGTATCTATTGGGCAGAATCCAGAAGTGTCAGTAGTTTAATCATCAGATTCATCACTGATGCTGAAGTGAGCCCTTCACGTTTATGATAATTCGGTACCGGTATCCTGGTCATGAGGGATCACAATCCTGTTATTTACCTGGTGGAAGTGGAAAAGGAATCATTAGACGTGGAGGCGGTTGAGAATTAGCCGCTTACACATCCCTGTATTGAAGTTTAGTATTCTATTGCAGCTGGAAGACACCTTGGCCCTGGTGAAACTTATTGAAAGTACTGGAGTAGTTGCAATTGGAGTTCATGGACGTCTCAAGGAAGAGCGACCACGGCACCCGGTTCATCCAGAAGTCATTAAGATCATAGCAGAATCTCTGTCAATCCCTGTAATCGCTAAGTACGTATTTTTGTACTTCCTAATAAGTTGCGATGGGCGAATACCGGTATAATGCCTCTTTTTTTGCTATTCGCCGAATAAATAATAATAAGCACTCATTGCGGGGCCAATTATTATTCACACGTGTTTTTGTTCAATGATTACATTGATTAGTAATAATCAATAGGAAACGCTTCGATGTTGATTGAGATTGCAATTCTGCTGCAATTGGCACGCCTAGTTCTATCTTTCAGCAGTAGCACTGGGACTTGACGTATCGATTTCTTTCGGTTTATGTAAGTACTCGAACCATGCTTATCGGTCACAAAGCTTTCTCTGTAACCAGAATGATCAATCCGTGATGTAGTCTACGTGTGAATAGCAAAAATGTAAAAGTGATATTTGAAATGTTGCTAGCCTGCTACCCGCCTTTACTCCAGTGCCGGTGACTTTGTTGGGCCTTGCTTAACAAGGTAAAGTCAAATTATATTGAGTTGGATTGATAATATCTAGGTCAGTCGCGTCTATTCAGTACTAGCTGGTTTTACCGGTTTCACCCGGGGGATACAACATAAGACGTTGTGTAGCCTTACGCGAAAAATGCTTTAGACACTCGATTCACTTCTCATATGCATTATCTACACCTGTATGAAATATATCTAAGACGCCGAACCGAAGGACGGTATATAAGCAGAACATTGAAGCCAGGCTACCTTACGCGACCAAAATTGTTCCACTGCTAGGTGGCCTCGTCCTCCATTGGGTGGCCTGTACATTTTATAGTAATGGATGACATGATCCACTTATAAAGGGACGGCCTGCAGCATCTCATCCCTGCTCGATTGAGACTCGCCGACGCTAGACGCGGTCGGTCGGCGACGCTTCAAGAGTGGGGAAGTAATGGTGGATTGGGGTGTTGTTCTGTGCCCACTCAGACCTCCACTTGTCGTCGGTCCAGTCTGATGCGCCGCTGTAGGCGTCGAGATGTTAAATGAATCTACTACATTCTAGCATAAGCATGAGCAAATCTGTGTGTTTAAATCTGGAATTTCCTATTTATCCAAGGGAAAAGGTACAGGCTATTCCCACAAAATTTACATTTTGCAGTTTTGACGGCGATTTTGCTTTTTTTCAGTGGGGGATCTGAGGAGATCATAAACACATACAAAGATATTGAAAAGTTTCGAGTGATGTCTGGAGCATCGTCGGTTATGATTGCACGATCTGCTCAGTGGAATATGTCAATATTTCGAGAAGAAGGACTGCTACCGATTCATGATGTCATTAAAGACTATTTGAGATTAGTAAGTCAGTGCACCTGTCTTTTTGCGCAGGTCTCAGTCAAACATATTTTTATCCAACAAATGGTATGTTAAATTCCATGAAGCACATTTATTGCTGATGTGCAAAATGCCTTGAGTCAGCAAGAGAATTCGATGGCCCCTAACTGTCTCAGATCTGCTAAGTTACCATGTGGATTGTTATTCGGCCGCCCTAATTTGGATGATTAAGATAATCAGTAAATGAATGATGCTTAGCATATATTATGTTTCTGTCACTCTCGCTGTATTGCAGTAACCGCGATGTGTACTGGCGGAAAGTTTTTTTGGATAAAGCACATCTTCTGATCTTCACCAGATTGGAGTGATGCTCTGAAAGCTTGTGAATTATATTGCAATAAACTAGGGGTGGGTTAGATGTAAATTTTGGCGCAATTGTCTTGTATCTAACACTAAATACAATCGATCATCGATCGATCGATTACCTGTTCTTTGTTCTTTCTCCTCATTAAGTGATTGATTAATGCATTTGAATATTTTCAGGCCATTAAATATGACAATCATTTCATCAACTGCAAATTTTGCATACAAGAAGTCATGAGAGATAAACAAGAAGGAGAAATTGGAAAGTTGTTGCATGCATCAGTTTCGTTAAGAGAAATATGGTGGGTCACAAATTACTGCTTGTAAATGCAGCAATGCACAGTAGTTAGTTCTGGCATTTTTCATCACATATCCTGCTTTATAAAACAGCAAGAGCATGGATGACAGATGATTGGATGTATCTTGCATTATGGTTGTTATACGTACCACGTTGTAACCTTGATTGCCTTTCTTTTATCATGCTGCTTTAAGTCAAACGGGCCTCGCTTAGGCTATGTGCTATAATAGCCATTTACAGTGGCTACAATACGTTATGTGTAGACTGTCAGCAAGTTCTTGCTTTATAGCCATTTTCGGTGTCTGCAACAACTGCTAGTCGTTACTTGTTGTGCATCAGTTACAAAACTACAGTACGGTAGGCCTAATTTTTGCATATGAACACCATAAAGAATGTGCCTGTTTTTAAGAGGTTTTATCATAGATCTGGTATATAAAATTATCACAGATTTCAGGTACCGCATGGGAAAATAAAGTAGCCCATAAGCTAAAGCAAATTGAATTTTGGGGAAGCTGTAGTCTCAGACATTTTGTTTTTGAATTTATGACATGTTCAGCTGCTCAGATCTACACCGGGTCAATGCCCATATTATGAAATGTCAACATTTCTGGTTAATAGCTATCAGCCTATCACTATTCACAAGCACAACCTTCCACACTCCCATGATAGTGCTGATACTGACTGCTAAACAGAGATGGTACGGACACCAAAATCTTTGATTTGACTTGGTCAGAATTGGACCCACTACTTACCTATCAGAAGGCCAACTGAGCGTAGTAGTCTGTGTGTGCGTAGTACAAAGTACGAAGTAGTCGAATAGAGTTTATTGAAATAGCATGATTATCTAATGGTCTTCGAGTAGTAATTGCACGAAACATGTCCGATTTTGTATTTTTAGCTCTGTGTGGGATTTAGAAACCCTGTATGACCAAACAGAAAAAGAACGTTCTGCCTTCAAACATAAGTTGCAATATGATTCTGCTGGGCAACCATTGGTAAAGCGCGCCAAATTTGCTGATATTATAGAGATGGACTTCATTTTCAAAAGGTAAGATGGGACTTGTATGTAAGAGTGAAAAGTATAGTACAGGTATCTCCATTAAAAGCCTTCGTCATGGGAGGAACGAATGCCCCTTTTTTAAAACTTCGCTGTGCAGCCTGAAATTTCTCATCGCCCATGATTTAGTTGCTAATATTTACCAGTATTATTTTCACTCAATTAGAAATAGTTTGATGCGATGCCAGGAACGAAACCAGGAAATTCAATCAAGCCTGTGATTGCGCAATTGTTTAAGCATGGTTTCGAGAGTAATAAACCAAGGCTGATCCGAATTTGGTCTTGTCTGGGCGCGAGCCTTAACCTTGGCACTCCCTGCTTGCCTGGGACTACTGCTCTTGCTCAATGATCGAAGCAGCTTCACAGAGCTGGCCGGCCTCACAGCCGTACAGTATTGGCCGGAGTGCTAGTCAACCCGACCCTCCGTGTCTTGCTAGAGCATAGCTTTGCCACCCCTCCGACAGTCAGTGGTAGATGACCTTTTCATTGTTCAATGTGATGGCCGGCAGAGAAGCACACCCCACAGGCCCACTTTGTGTGAGCCTTCGCGTACCTGCCTTCCACCCCTCGGTTGCATGCAAAGGCCCTACCGCCTCCGCCCAGTCAATTCTGGGTAGGCTGTTCAGCAATATTGGGTACATTGTTACTGTTGTTTTCATAGGTGTGAATTTGATTTGAAAAAAGGAATCACACCTAAGACTGTTGTTCATGAGTGGACCAAGAAGAAACAGATTCGTCCTCCGGAATATCATACAGTAAGTATTGAAATAATGCTTGTGTGCCGAGATGGACGTTTTTGAGTATTTTCGTGTTCAAGTACGAATCGAATCATTTTGTCGAATCGATCGATAAATCGAATCGATGATATTAAGCATGATTTGGGTCAAAACAAATCGACTACTTGGTCAAAATTTCTAATCAACGCCGATCTCACAATGCCAATCAAAAGGTTGGCATTTCAACTCATTTTCTTACTGCATGGATTTTAGCCTTTGGTCATCATAGTACTGATGCCTATGCGACAACTGTTTGTTTGTATTTCGTCGAAAAGAGGGAAAACAAGTCAGCGGTTTTCGGTTGCGATTTACGCTTGTCCACTAATGATTCGAATCAGTCAATATGCGCTTCGAACCAAATATTCTAGTCAAAATGACCACCCTTCGCCTCATCATACGAGTGAACGCTGCGATTTCTTCGACCGTTAAAAATCAATCCCAAGTTCGAACACATAACAACTAGACTACATTTTACAGGAGTGCCGTCCAACTGACAGGCAGTTTCAATCGACAGTAACGGTTGGTGAACAAAGATATAAATGCACATCCTGGTAAGTACGATTTGTGTTTTAGTAGCCTACCTGTTGCATATTCATAATGAAAAATTTCTAAGACAAGTTATTTCAATGTGGATAAAGAACGCAATTGTGTCGATCAGTACTGATATTCGTTGATATATTATGAAATTTGCTCAGCACTTGGCAAGGTCATGAGGTAGACTGTTGGACTAACTCCTTTCCCAGCGTTGCTGAACTTGTTTTCTCAGGCATCAAAGCAGGATGTTCTTATCACCAAACGATTATCTCACATGTGCTTACCTTGCCTTTGCAGACCACCTCAATGTCAGTACAGTACTATGAGCTCTCTTTTGGTAGTTTACTGTTAATGAGGCAGGATGTTCAATTCGCGGTGTCAACTTTTTCATATTTTTTTTTTATCCGGGAGTCCAATCGCACTCCGTTGTTTCACCCTAACGGACTGTAGATTTTCTACGTAATAAGTTTCCACGACTCGATGTTCCCACCTCCGCGGGTGAATTGGGTGTAATAAATAATAATGCCATAGAAAGAAGAAGAGAGAGTCAAGGTTCTTACACCTTTTCCCTTCGTCTTTACCACATCGTCGGCGGCGTGGCCTCTATGCCGTCGCAATTTACATTGTGGCTCGTTTCTTTTGAACTGTTCAGGATGTTCTCGAGTAGTGATGAGATATACGCAGCGTCACAGACCTCGCTTTGTTTGACATTGCAGCAGTTGGACTGTTGACATGTGTATGGGGGATTAGAGTTCCCGGAAGTTCTGAGTATTTACTCGCATTCCTTATTATTAGACTTCCCGTAAGGGAAGTTTTAAGTTTTTACTCACGTAACTTATTATTATTATTATTATTATTATTATAAGTTATATTTTCTGTTCCCTAGTATCTCTTCCCATAAAACGCAACGCAACGGAATGAAAATTGACACGGTTTGTCGTCTTTTAATTCTGCAGCGTTGGTGAAAACATTGGATGGATACCGTCCCATAAATATTTGGAGAATTATATCCGTTTTTGTAGGGTAAATGCGATTTTTCTTCAAACACCATTACTTGTCTGGAATCTGGATGCCGTACGAGTCGTGTTTTGACTAGCCTATTCTGCTGCGGTATACAACTAAGATTTTCAAACGACCTACAGAGAGAGGGAGGGAGTCTTGCCAGACGCAATATTGATCCATATGACTAATACGTAGAATTTAAAATAATATGTTAACAATTCGAAACAATGTTAAAGTCTAGGCTGTCTAGTTGCTGTTCTTTTCATGTAGAGATCGACAAAACGCATTCATGTTATATTACTAAATAGTGGAGCCGATGGCGGACGACCCAAATAGAACGACCTTACTAGCTTATAGCCTACCGCATAATTCGTATATGATACCGATGATACCAGACTGGTGATTCGATTACGTGCCTGACACCGTACAGTCGTGTTTTGACTATTCTGCTTGATACGTAAAATTTCATAAGGGAGTCTTGACAGACGCAATATTGGACCATGTGACTGATACGAAGAATTTATTACTAGTTTGAGTAGCAGAAAGTTGTTATAATTGGCCCGATATATCGAATAGATTTCCAAATTGATGGGAACAATTCGTAGCAGTGGGCCTATTAGATTCTAGTTAGAATTAGGGATATATAATTAGGCCTACAGTGTTAAGAACGAGGTTGGACGCTGATGCCATTGCTGTTGACACACATTCTGACGCTGCTGTTAAAAGTGATGAAACAATATAACATTTCGCAGATTGGCAAATCTTGTGTCTTCATTTCATACGGTCGATATATTTCGGTGGGTTATCGGTCCGAAATGGGTCGATGCATATTGGTATAAGTTCTCACAAAAAACACCTTATTCCCTAGGTAGGCCTATATCACGGGTTCGTTTTGGATGTTGTGTTATATAAGCTTTACAAATGTAATTTGTATTATATTGCCGTTTGTGTGAGAAAGGCCTACGATATAACACGAGTTTAGTTGGATTAAGGAAAGTACGATTTTTCGAAGTTAACAAGATATATTCACACGCAAGGAGGACGCAACTCAAGCGAAAATGCATGCTTGAAAGTTGCATAGGTTTGTATTGACTGGCAGCGCCTCATGATAAAATGAAAATTGGAGATTGAGATCCAGTAGAATATCCAGACGGGGGTAGCCTACTCTGTCAGGGAGATGTTTATAAATTGTAAAGCAGGATATAAGGAAATTCGGGGTAATGGAATAGGAAACTTGGGTCTAATAGTGTATGGAGGGAAGTTTCCGCATTGGCGACCAAGATTCGTTTGCCTGATGATCTCGTCGGGTCCAAAAAATATTGCGGTTCCGCTGGACTTCAACCGAACGTCCATATTTGCACAAGATTTTGTTTTCTTTAGTATCTATTTGATCAGTAATAGGGAACAGCATCTTTGTAGGTTCTACGACTACGTTTGTCGCTAACAACCGCGGCTAGTATCTCAGCAGAGTGAACATAGGTCACGGTGATTACAAACCAGTGCCTGTCCACCCTCAACATGGTTGTTTACGTCATGCACGTGGGCGCGCGCTTCTCGAAGCTTCCCTTTACACTGTAAGCAGGGTTGTGTTGCCTTTTCGTCGGTGATATTGTTCGGTGCTTTACTGTCGTTTTGGAATATTGCCAGCGATTCTTTAGCGGTTACCTAGCATTAGCGATAGTTTCTGCGATCTGTCTTTATTACTGCAATACAGAGAGCGTCGTCGCGGAGCTGATCGTGTTTGATGCGAAGTAGGCCTAATCAGTTGAAACGTGGTCTTGTTTGTTAGTTTGGGAAGAAATATTCCAATCCTGCGGCATGCGCCCGTAGATCATACTGCTTCGCAACGACATATGATGCTACTGTCTTCCTAAATGCAGCGTGTGTCCTATTAAGAAAGAAATGAAGCAAATCACGATACGAGGAAGTTTTCGATTTAAATGTGATACCCTGCGGTTCGCACCTTACCCAAGTATGCGAGATTATTCGGACTACTGTATGCTGGCCGTTTTTGTGCTAGAAAAAGTATTGCGGTGCCCTTGTCGAAAAATGGGGCAGTCCAGATTAATTGCGGTAGTCTAGTCACGATGTCACGATACGTCACACTGGATTGTGAAAAAAATGTTTTGAATGAAAGCGATGAGTGAGCGACTGAGCGTGGGAGAGCAATTTGTATAGAGATTATGCGGAACAGATTACAACACTTCGAGAATAACGTAAACAGACTTGCGTTGCCGTCTCAATGTGAATAATGTGACGCTAACCGAAATCGTTGCGCTTGAAACTGGCCAAATACGCTGATTCTATTGTGACTCGTGCGATGCTAATCCAGCCAAATCCGCACTTTCGCTGCTACGACCGTTCGACCTCAGACAAAATCTAATTAAGACGGCATTGACCGCACGAGTTGCTTTGTTTCTTGACATCGACGGCGTCGTCTTCCGCACGCGATGGTAGGATTTGACTAATAACAAGCACTTCGGTACCAAAGCATGTTTCTAGGATTTTCCACTATTAGAAAATTTTATCGTACCACATGGCGATGGCTCTTTTTGAAAGGAAAGTTCTAGGATGTTCTACAGGTGGCGCTATTCCCTTTTATTCTTCGTCGATATTTAGATCATGAAATGCGTATGACTATTTTATCAATATTAGTCGCTCGCTAGTCAATCGCAAACCTTTCCAGGCCCGGTCAAATGGGAAGAGTTCTCATAGAATGGGCATTCGGCGAAAATAAATAATGATTACTAAATCATGAGTGATTTGACCTGCTGTAACACTCACAAATGTAACTTGGCCGAATCGTAATGAAGAAGTCGTTAGTCAATGGAGGGCGATCGCTTGCCGATTGAAAAAAGATTTTTCATGCCGTTTCAACGCCCAGCCACGTGCATTGGTAACTCGGTTCGGAGCTCGCTGTCCGCTCCTTTCCTATAACATTCTCGGGGCCTGTATCTGCTCGACCGGGAAATAAATCTTGCACCGCGCGCATTTATCAGAAGACTGATATCTTTACGCTTAACGATTCCTATAATCGGGTTTCTGCTTACCCATTGTGCCACCGCGAAATCTTCCCCTGAATTCACTGAACCCCGCGAACTTGTCGTGAGATAGGCCGTTTGTAACTCTACTTCAACCCTCAACCGATCGAACCACGTCATATGCCGCGTGTGCTTTTTATGCCCTTCCTACACGAACACGCCACATTTACACGTGATTGGGTCTGGGACCTGTTATGGTTCAAGTATTTTCATTTTTTCCCTGCATCCACACCACACACCATTCAGTGTGCGGTGTTTCCATGTATCTATAAAATTTACGTCAATCGCCCTATTTGCTGAAGGTGCCCTGCAACGGATCTGTCTTTTTGTCAGGGCACGGAACAAGAGAATCGCAGAACAGAGTGCAGCGATCGTGTGTTTGCGCAGTTTGGGACTCGAAGATGGAAAGCTCGATCTCATTGATCGTAAACTGTCGAGGAATCAACAGGAAGCCACGTAACTCAAGTTAGCTGCTCCACCATGATATGTAGGGTGAGAACTCCACTGCTCCACGGACGCCTAGTAGGCAATATATACCTGTGTAAAAGGCGGATGCATCATGAGTTGGCTGTCTAGGAGTGGTTCGTTTACATTTTGCGTACTGTAGTTATGTCACTAGTTACGAATTAATGATCGCCTTGGTTATTTTATTTATATTTTTGAATTTATGGCGTTTTCACCTTCTAAGGTCATGTACGCCAGGTCGATGCTCACGGTATACGTGTCAATACTTCCGGCTTTTAGCCGGGATCACTATTACAATCACGGCTCTCCGCACTTCTCCGATACCGACTGTCAAGCAGGGGTGGAACATATACAAGTCTTTGATTTGACTCGGTCGGGAATCGAACCCGTAACCTCCCGATCAGAAAGCGGACATTCTAAACCACTCGGCTAACTGAACGTTATCGCCTTGGTTTAGGGCAGGGGTCGGCAAACTGCGGCCCGCGGGCCAAATCCGGCCTACCCGTCATTGTTTTATGGCCCGCGAACAACTACGAATAATAGCAGGTCGTATGTACAATTCGTTATAATTCCACCGTTGCGTTACGTATGCGTGTATAGACGGCTTTAGTACGGCCCGCAAATTGGCGGCAATGTGTATAATTGGCCCATTAATGCAAGAAGTTTGCCGACCCCTGGTTTAGGGGGTGTTAAAATACAATACAATTGCTGTCATTGTGCGTGATATTTAGTGGCGGTATAATATTACCGGGAGTTATTCAGATGAATTGGAGTGAATTATGACGTTTCTGCCACAGACCGAACTAAAGGAATTTGGGCGTTTTTAGATCTCTACATGAAGCGTACTCATTTTCCTTCAAAACTGGGGAAATTGTCAACAAACGGAGGGTATAGGCTACACAACAAACTACGGTCTCACATTAATAAGTGATGACCTAGAATTAGAGCGTTTTAGATCATATCGTTTCGGTAGCGTAAGCGCATGAGTCTTTACAATGAAATGTCACTGTAGTGACGAATTTGTAAAGTAAGAAAATAACTGATTAGTATTTTAAGCGTTGGCAAATATGTTCATAATCTATAGCATTCGTTCGTTGTGCCATTGACATTCTTGCTAAGGGATAAGCTACGTAGTAGTCCGCTCGCTGGTTCACACACTGTGCACGCTCCGTTGGCCGTGTGGTTTGACACTCCACTCCGCATTATCGGAAGGTCCATCATGGTTCGATTCCCGATCCCGACGCAGTCAAACCAAAAGCGTAAGTTGGTGTCCGTCTTTCTGCGCAGTAAGTAATATTTTAAGGAGTGCGGGGTTTGCTGTGACAGTGATCCGGGTTATAAAGCGAGAATATATCGATATCTGTCGTGTATGATTTGAGCTTTGAGCCGGCGTTCATGGCCCTAATCAGTTAAAAACGCTATTTATTCAAAGCGCCTCCGCAGAGCGCGAGTGGTTCGGGATCGAAATTGATTTCAGTATCAAATCATTTCGCGTAGGCCCTATGCCATGGCAACGAACCGTTTACCACTAAACAGCAATGTCTCGTAAAACGGTGAAATTTCGCGGTATCCTTGATGAAACTAATGATTGATGGCATGGATAAATTATAAAATCATGAAAGAAATTCGACTCCGGTTTTGTCTATTTACGGTATGTGATAAAAAAGTTTTTGGTATATTCGCGTTTGGGCAGGAAACGGTGACAGGAAGACCAAATGGCTTGTAAGTGTTGGCCTAGCCGGAGGATAGGCTAATGGGTCAAATATTATTTTGATCTCGTAGGTCTAAGTCTTTTGTGTGGCAATATAGAACCACTGTGTCACAACCTACAGTACATACAGATACTTGCGCCTTTGTTTGCTAGAGTAGACAAAGAGTCACCGAAGTAGCTAAATGTCAGGTTCACCCTCTCCACCTTGCGCTCGCCCACTAGCGGAAACTGATGATAGCATATGTAAGACCTTTGGTATGATGTGGAGGTCCACACTCCACACCCACGTTCCAGCCAGTTTCGTAGTAGACGAACTTACAATCACAGCATCAACGGGCAATCTTGGAGGTATTTGTGATTTTGGGATTACCACTATTTGGGCCATCACCATGCTATTCTCTTGTCTTCATATATATTTCATTCCGTAATTGTCTGCGGGGCATCGATTCAGCATTTGTGTGAGTAAATTCCGCGTAAATTTGTGCGAAACGAATTAAGACATCTCAAGCAGCTGACAGCAATATGATTAATCCGACGATAAGGAAATTGCCTCTGACTATTATTAAAGTACTGGTGCCTATAATAATCGCAATTTAGCTCGAAAGAAAAACACGGTTTCAAACTCCCGATACCGTAATGTGATATGAGAAATAGTAGGCCTATATATGACATTTTTTTGTCAACACAAACCTGTTGAATATATTCACGGTGGTCTTTTCTGGGCATAAGAGTTTTTGTGCGGAAAAGAACAAGCTTCGTGAATTCCTATTATAAAGGTCATGTGTAGGGCCTGCCGTGTATAGCCGATCGAACGGATGATTTGCTGACACCACTGCAACTACCGATGCAATAGGAACGGCCTATGTCTGAGTCTGCATAGACCGCTTCATCTTCGCCTTTAGGCCTACTTAGTTTCCATCTTTTGTAAGGATGTTTTGGTTCATGTCACATTCCATCTAATTGTAATGGGATGAGCTCCGTCACGTAGACCAAACTTTTTTAAGTAGTGGGCCATCTTGGGCTCGAACAGTCGACAAAAGGGGCCACACCAGGATCAAATTGATGGGTGCTTCAATTACCCAAGCTCATTGAATAAAAAATCCACATGTCGTGAGATATGGAGCACACAGACAGACGTTGGTATAGAATATATATTGAATATTATTGCAGGGAAAATCATATTATTAATGTTTAGTGGTAGAGTTTGTGCAATGTCGTTTTTGCCTTCCGCATGTGGCCGTCGGGCCGTAGTTTGCCATGTCTGCTCTAGGTCATTATCCCCTACATATGTACCGTAGAGCCCCCCATTTTCGTAATAACGATATAGGCCTACTAGCGGGCTGTCGTTTCATATCGTACTTAATTGAGGGCTCCATCAGATTTTTGGCACTAAAAAGCCTAGTAATGCTAAGTTGATTGTCGGTTCAAACTTAGCGGCAAGGTCCATGTTTAAGTATACCTAAACTTAACTTATATATAGACCTTTACGTAGGTCTATAGGGCAATGGCGCTAGACAAATGGCTCCATAGGTGTAATAAGTAGTCTTACACAATTGGTATCAATTCTGGGATGTGAAAGAGGCCTACTTGCTGCAGGGTTTAGTGGTCACGTGATTGAGTAATTAATTATAGATATCTACAGGCTTACAGAAACGTTGCTACATTGAATTATAATTGCAGAAAGGAAAACAATTCACAGAGGAATTTGAAGTTCACTTGTAACGCTATTATTATATACCGATACGTCGTTGATACGGGACGTATAGTGTTTTTATTTACAATTGATCGGTTTGTAATCTGTATTGAAATCAAACAACCATCGCAATTCTCATATCTACAGCAGGCCGGTAGGAAATTTTGAGATTCACCATGGCCATGGATTCACTTGTGGGTTTGCGGAAGAGGCCTCACAGCTTCCGCTGTAGCCTTTAAATTACGACTCCGTCCTGGTAAACCTGTCGTTATTTTACTTAAAGCTGTTATCATTTTCGGGACATACCAGAAGAGGGTCTTCGAAAATGCGTAATTCCGTAAACGGATAATATTGCTGAATTGCACGCCATGTAAAAAGTTTCAGTGAAGTTACGGGTAAGGTTAGGACCTGGTTAGTGGGCTAAGGGTTGGTTAACATAGGGATTGGGCGACGCGGCCAAGGCAATTCCGCAGTCGAACATCCAAGTGTAGACCTATATATATATATAGTCTATATTCATTATCCCGTGGAAGAAAAATACAAAAGGAAATTCAAGAAAGCTATTCCTTTATGACACGGGCTGCCAGCGAGGACATTGACGGAATGCGGCAACTAACTACCACAACTATCGTAAATGAATTCTCGTCGGCCAGACTTTTGAGTATTGAGTGGGAGAGAATTCCATGTGGACTGTCTTGACAAAACCGCAATATTTCCAGCAATCAGTACGGGTGATGGCAACAGCTAGAACGAATTTGAGCGAGCGGAATTCATCAAAAATCCTGCATATTTCCATGTCCGCTTCCGGCTTAGTGTCATCTCTTTTCGAAATTTTTGGTGGCTTCACCTTGACATTCCAAATTGAAAACTAATTGTCACCTACGGACACGCTGGTGCCAGATAGGCAGTAGCACCAATAGTGTTGAGCAAGAGCAGTAGTAGCCATAATTGCCATTTCCATTTGAAAGAAGACTTTTACTTGGATTTATACGAGCTAATTTGTCGTGCTTTCTGCGCCATTTTCGATTTCTGAAAATCTCCCATGAGTGATTTTCTGATTGGGGTAACATCCCATTTCAACTTCTTAGGATATTCTATCAATCGTCCACCGTCGGCTTTACTATGATATTTTTCGATAGGCCTATATAAAAATATCATTCTATTCACCAAAATAAATTTTCGCCGTAAATGGATGTTTCTATAGATAATGTTAGCGAATTTGAACTCAACCACGCCATACATAGATATTAGCCGCGGCCTATAACTAGGGCTGGGCAAATCGAATAGTATGAAACATCGGATCGAATCGAATAATTTCAACCGAATCGAATCGAATACCGAATAGACGCGTCTGACCTAGTTATTAACCTAATTCGATAAAATTTTATCAAAAATATATGATCAACGGTCAGGAACATGCAGAGACGCAACTAGCTAAATGTGAAGTCATGTCTACGACTTCATGGCGTGCTGTCAGAGTAACAGCTAAATGCACAAAAGTCCAATTCAAAATTATGATACAAGAGAAAAGGAGTGTTTCAAGCTAAATCTCTCCTGGCTACGTCCACGTTGAAACGCATATAGAGCTTTCTCAAGTTGTTGTAGTATTCGAAATTCGAAAAGAGAACGAATTACTATTCGATTCGGTCCGAATATCTTGCTATTCGATTCGATTCAGAGTATTCGAATTCGAGTGCCCAGCCCTACCTATAACGTCGCTTCTGCTATACGAAAATCATTGGACGTCATTATCGGGGTTGTGCTGATAAGGAGCCGGTCTAGAAGCCACGAGCAATTACGCGTAGGTTTTTTTTTATTTGGACTTTATGGCGTTTTCCCCCTACTAAGGTCCTATACGCTAGGTCCATGCTCATGGTATACGTGTCAATACCTCCGGCTTATATCCCGGATCACTATTACAATCTCGGGTCTCCGCACTTCCCCGATACCGAATGACAGGCAGAGAAGGAGCGGATACCAATTTTAAAGGTCTACTACTGACCTGAGGTTTTATGTTGATGACGTCATGAATCTATAATAACCACAGGAATACATATAATCGCTGGTCGACTGAAAGCCATGATAAAGCCGTTTCGGTTGTTCGACAAGAAGTCGCCGTTTCAGTTTAAGTTGTCAGAGTAATCTTTAACTCTGCTCTCGCGCTAATGAGGAAATATTCAATCGCGCTTATTCAAGCTCTTGGTCACCACAACATGCTTATCTAAGTTTCGTTTGTGAGACCCGAGATAACCTTCGCATTTCGAATCGTTAAAAGAGATAATTCACCGTGATCAGCGCTCCTATAAAAGTCATTATGGATGACCATGACAATTTTTCACATCATATCATGTCATAATGATATAACAATGACTCTATTTGCAGTCCAATTTGGAGATACCACTTCGATTACGTTCATCGCGATATGGGATATCTCACTTACACCAGGTGTAGAGCTGGGAAAAATGGAATAGGACCAAACATTGATTCGAATATCGAATAGACGCGGCTGACCTAGATATTATTCAACTAATTGGAATATCAAGGGTCGGGAGCATGCAGCTTGTGGCAGAGCGTTGAATGAATGAACTATAAATCGGCAAGTAGTGCAGGTGAAGTAGAGACGCAGCTAGTCAAATGTTACGTCTTGTCCACAACTTCATGGTGTGCTGTCAAGGGAATATCACATGGAGTAGAAAAATGCCAAAGAGTCCAATTCAAGATTTTGGCACCAGAGAAAAAATAGGAGTGCTTCAAGCCTTAAACCTCTCCTGACTACGTCCACGGTGAAACGCGTAGCCTATAGCGCTTTATCAAGTTCTTGTAGTATTCGTAATTTGAAAAGAGAACGAATTGCTCTTCGATTCGGTCCGAATATCTTGTTATTCGATTCTAATTCGAGTGCCCAGCTCTAACCCCGCGCTGTTTAGGCTACACCACACTGTAGTGTATAAGCCCACAGCCCTACACTAACCGATGTACCTGTACCCACCCGCCCGGTGCTGACAAAAGGAGGGTTTGGTTTGATTTCAAATTTTTGCAGGTGAGTAGGCTATACCGGGCGGATAGGTATAGCAAGTAACTGGCAAAAATAGCACCATTTTCTGTGTAATACACCTATATGTTGGCGACATGGTTTGCTGAAATCATTTGAGTAAAATCCGAACGATTTCCGTCCGCTATTGGCTTTCACCCATAGCATATCAACACGGGTAATGTGCAAGTCACGAGGATGGGAAACTAGTTATTTTTGGCATTACGGATATATGACGAGCTCTGAGAGAACTTGACTCTTGTCCGGCGGACAGAGATGGCCCGATACAGTCCACGTAGCACTCCGCTGTGTACTATATAGTGTGTCCCCATGACCTACGAAATTCATTACGCCATGTTGTACATAACAGCATTGTTGCCTGATAAGTTATACGTACACCTTGAGGATCCTCAGAGATATATTTTGCCAAGTGACCAAAACACACATCCGATTAATCTTCCACTCTATTTAATTATTGCCATTCAAATTGGTGTGTTTAGTCTGGAGCGAACAGTGGTACAATCGGACAGAAGTTCTCCCTATCAATTAACAAATTCAAATCAGACGAATAGCCTGCTGTGCTTCGGCATATATATGTGTGTGGTAGTGGGCGTGTTTTCTTCAATGCGTCATCGCAAGTGGTCTGAGGTCACGATTATCCAATTTTTTCGGTTTATGAATCAATTTACGCAAGTCATTCCATGATTTCACTATCACCTGCGACGACTAGGCGATTTATTATATTAATCAAGGTTAGAAATAGCAAAGCAATGAACTCTCGACATTACCCTTTGTTTATCAGTCATGAAACGATAGTTTAGAAGATTAGCACTAGGTTTGTGGCTCGGGCGGATACGGCTTCCCGATATATCGTTCCCACATCACCCTTACAGAATATATCTTTGTGTGGTAAGATAGATTAGATGAAGGTTTTATTATCTAAGTGTTGTCGATACGTATGAAAATTCCCCCTCTCTCTCTCTCTCTCTCTCTCTCTCTCTCTCACTGCCTATGACATATCCTACTGTGCTTTCAGCTAGCTACTGAAGTCTAGCGCCACCTTCCGGCTTCAAATAACTTTTCTGGTGGCTGTCCTCACGGAACATTCAGACTAGCCCAATTTGAAGTGGTGTTGCAAAAACAAGAGAAATCACCATATTCGTCGCCCACGTTTTAATCACAGGCTCAAAATGTTTTCACACGGCTTTAGGAATATCATACAGTACTATTGAAAAACCCTTTTGCGTTTTGCATGAAGTAGACGTAGGCTATACATCTCTCAAAATGTAGACCTGTGTCGCCCGTGATGATCAACTTTGTGTGAACTTACACGACGTTTAGATACAACACACAAAAGAAGAAAGGTATACGAAAACGAACATGGCTCTATTTATTGTTTCAATAGCAGCTGGAAGTTATGATTTCGATTCAGTACCAAGCTAATTCTGCTCTAATGGAGATTAAGCGCGTACAATGGTATTTTAAACTGACTTGTAGCATAGTGTCAAATATCTCAATAAATCTGACACATCTGCCTCTACAGTAAGTATATTCCGAATAATCAGGAATGTTAAGAAGATTTAGTTTCCCAATCCGATGACACAAAATTTTCATCAGAATGAACAAGGCGCTTCCATCCACCTTGAAACGTGATTTGGTACTCACTGAAAGTCGCACAAACAGAGTAATGACATTATTTTCTGAAGGAATTTTGAGTAAAAACATGTTTGATGCGATATAACAACCGAAAGCGCAGAAAGGTCAAACGCACACGGTTGGCTTGTCATCATATTTCACTGTTGTTGTTTTCTGTTGTTGGTGGTCGTCAGTATTTGTACCATGCCAAATCGTTGCCACCTATATGGTCTCTGGTCCAATACAGCGTAAACTAAGCACTAAACAAGGAGTATAGAATATACCTGAATACATTTTATAATGGCTTTACAGTGATCTTTTGAATTGAGCGACTTCTATCTAAGCTCTATATATACTCCGACCAATGCCTACTTTAGCGTGAAGATATGGTCACACTTCTTCAGACTAACGCGAATACGAAATCATGAGATAATTTCCGTCTTCCGCTTCTTTCCCAATCGACGACACAGAGAATGGTAACCTGCACGGTGAGCTGCCAGAGCGTCTTCGCTGTACACCCTTCCTACAGACTGCAGTGCCGGATGTTCAATGATGCTGGGTCGGCTGCAACCAAGGGCTTCGGAATCGGATGGATGACGCTTTTCTTTGTCGTTCACTTACTTTTGGTAGTGAACGTGGGCTTCGGGAAGGATGTCTTTTCATTTTATTAGACACTTTTGCTAGCTAGACGCCTTTCAAGTCGAATTAGTGGCATATGAGGGCCTCAAACCGGCTCTGCCTGCAGCAACTCTCCCCGTTTCCCAGACGTGGTATAGGCACTGAACAAAGAACGTGGATGAGCTTCGGCTGAAGATTTGGTACGCACACAGTTTGGGATACGAACCTATAGTTCTCTCGTGTGAATTGCGAGAGATGGTAGCCATCCAATCACCAGATTTCAATCGCTGGATCACTTGAAGATCGCGCCGAGTATTTGACTGTCCGATTTCTGGGGTAGGCCTACCGAGTTCTATTCCTGACGAAGTAAAGCCTTACGTTACGTATACGTCGTTCCTTTGCTTGGTAGTCAGTGAGTCGCCGGGTGTGGAGGCCAGGCGTACAAGACGTACTTGATACTTGATAACGCCATTAATTCAAACCAAAATATCTAACCACTATGCCCGACGTTATCAAAACAAATCGTTGCACAAACGTTAATCGTTCCGGAGATTCCAAGCGATGGTCAGAATACAGAGCATTGCTACGCGCATAACGGTCGCGACCTAATGCGCCAATTGTATAGGAATTTGCTAGCATTTTACGTGATCTGTTTCAAGAAATGTTTTCCATGATACGGAAAATCGTGGAGCCGATGGCGGACGATCCAAATAGTAATAGATTTGTAAGTCACCACATATTTAACGTCCAGTCTAGTTTATTGGACTGGACGTTAAATCTGAGGGTGACTTACTAAATCTATTAAGAAATGTTTTGAAGTTTCTGGCAATGCTTTCATATTTATCACTAACACCATACCATGTATGCATGTCTAAATTTAGCGTAAATCCTATTCATAATTCGAATTCAGCTGTTGTCAATCTCTGTCCTGTCAACAACACTGTGTTTTCATACGAGAGATTTTCACTTGTTTTCTCTACTAGATATTTTGTGGTAAGCGCCAGGAGTCACACCGCGAAATTTTGGCCGGCGCCAGTCCGTCGGGATAATTTCACGGATGTCAGTAAAAAGATCAACTCGGCTTCGTATAGCAAGCTGATAGTGACGACAATATGTTCTATGTCAGAGTTGAGATAATCCGTTATGACCTTGGTATTAGCTGTAGAGAAGCATTATCAAGTGTCGTCCGTCCGTGTTATTCGCTCATTATTCCTACAACTAAGTCACTTGAATTCAGATCGGCCTTAGCCAATGGCGGTAACAGACTGAACAAATTGATCTTTTGATGCTGGTGGCATGTGACATTGATTAGAAGTCTAAGTCAATAGCATACCCTTTTAATATCGCACGTCTGTAATGTGTCTGTCCGTATACAATAGTCTACATATCGCGTTTATTTTTATGCCAGCATGTAGGCTACACTGTGGAGCCAACCTCCGTGACTTTGTCTATTGACAAAGACGTGATCGCTGAGTTTATTGGCGAGGGTAAAACCGCAGACCATGTCATCCATTCCTGTGCAATGTACAGACCCCCAGTGGAGTGACTGGTGTGAAGAACGTATAGATGAGGCCACCCAACAGTGGCTGCTCTGTCTCTTCCTTGACGTCTAGTCCGAAGAAATAACAACAATGACAAACGAAAAATTAGGACCTGAGCTCATTTCTTCATCGCTTTTATTGTAAATTTGTTAAATGACTGTTCCGCATTGCACATTTGCACTGTTCTAGATTTTTACACCTCTTAGGCGAACATTGATGAGAACTTGCGCCGGTACTAATGACCAGTTTAGATTACATAACTTTTCGACCCTACCCAAGCTAACAGTGGCTGTTGTAAATTATGTTAAAGAACCCGGGAAAATATTATAGGGCTAATATCTTTCGTTTTATCACCCCTGGCCCCAGCGATTACTGGCCCAGTTTAATTGGTGTTACTATTATTGCTATAATTACTAGTATTATATTTTCTTGATAGCATTGTTAATGTAACTGCTATTGAATGTTTTGTTCGTGGTCCAAAACACCAACCGGTGATAAGTGCCACTGAAGATAATAAATACAATACAATACAATTTATCACAACACTGTCTGCTTTATGCGGTGTTGATATATCGTAAATATAGCTGATTGCTCATAGCTTTGAAAGGTTGTGAATTAGCGATTACAATGTGAAGTGATTCTTCTTCGTAATGTGCATCAGTGCGTCACGTTGACACTTGGGTGCCTTCCCTCTCGCGATCCTTTGACATTTACCGGGACCCGTTGCCGGTTAGCAATAATGTGGCTCCCCCAATAGACGTGTTCTATTATACAATACTGTATGTACGAGGCTAGATGTCAAAGTCGTGTTTCTAATTTATTGCGAAAGCCCCATATACCGTACACAATTCCCAGGAATGAAAAACATGAAAACCTGCCAACACGTCTAACTAAAACATAGTCTCGTGCACCATAAATACAAGCATGGCCTACTTAATTTAGTAGGCCATGGTACAAGATATTAAGTATTTGCAGCTTTCCTGTTAGGTTTCCGTCATCGGAGGGATATAATAAGGGGTGTGCAACACCGCAATGCCCAGCACCTCTTTGCCTATAGGTCTACATAGTAGCACACATAGTAACAACATGGCCCTGTATAAGGACTGCGGATGTATCTGGGCATTTAAAACTGAACATCCTAAGACATTGCAGATATGAGATTACTGACTCCGATCTTCACTTTGAAACCGACAGTGACCTGCCGTAATCAGACGCGACAGCTTCCTATCACCCGGTGTCGTCGCATTGATCATATTTTTGTCCAGGTGCGTCGGCTTCTCATATAGGTCCGCGGTTAATTTTGCCGATACTTGAGAATACCTCCATTTCCGCATATGTCGTGACGTAATTTGAGCTTTCCGGTATGAAGCATTGTGTCATATCTATGACTGTACTTGCCAAAGCGAATGACACTTTACTATATCCAAGTTCAATCTTCTTACGTCTGTTTCGATACTTTCACTCAACGATTTATCTTTTGACAAAATCGTCCGTTCATCGTTCATCTTTCCGCAATCACTCAGGTTATTAAAAAAAGCGTTACTAGAACGGATTTTATGTTGGATAATCTGCGTGTGAAATATTATCGTAGTAGATGACTGGCTTAGTATATTTTCTGACACATTTTCACTCTTTATCACCTTTGACCTTGTCATTGTAAATCATGTGGTGGAAGCGCACCGTTGTTGGCGTATAGGATGCGAGTGTGTACGGTGGTTCTTTTCCGCAGATTTGCTTATCAGATTGAGATAAAAAATACCAATTCTACATATTTTAAATTAGTTATCACTCATATTTCATTGTCGATACTCGATAGTTTATAATCATTACCCAACTCCTTGGCACTGGAAAACAAAATGTGTTTTGTCTCTCGTTGTGAAATCCATAGAATACTGTGTTTGAAGCCTGCACCATTGGAGAAAGGTATTACTGTTGCTTGTCATTGTCACCTTTTCTAAATCCCTTCTTATCGCATTCGTTGAAATTTCAAGCTCAGTAGGCCTGACGATCCCTATAGTTTTGCAAATTTATGTGGCCCATAACTATATATGTTTTGCCAAAAGACAGATTTGAAGCCGAGTGTCTTTCGTGTCGCAACCTTCTCGACATCGAACTTTTCATTTTGCTCGTGTTCACGCATTCGCAGAGCTTTCATACACCGAGAACGCAATAACAAACTGGATTGGGAGACCTGTTTGTCGCTTCACACTCTCCAAACTGTTCATACAACCGTTCAGTTGGCCTATATTTATATAGGTGGAGCTTGTCGCAGTATCACGCGAATGTATGGTAGTATCAACACTGTATATAATTCATTTTCTTTGCGTTCGGGTTATTCGTTAATTTGTGCTATTGTATATATATATAGGGATCACCCACGTATCATGGCATTGTTATTACATATAGCCTGATACCTACATGTTGGGTGTAATGTGTGATACATTTCTGTGCGTATTTTGTTGCTTATAGCCTGTGAATACATCTGTGTATAATAAATTGTGGCTGTCTACCAAAAGGCGTCTTTTTGAAACCGCAACGCAATATCGAACAACGCAATAATCGACAACGCAATATTCGACAACGCCATTTTAAACGTAATGTGACGTTGTATTTTCGGCCAAATTTGGCGTTGTGATTTTGTGTTGGTACAACGGAATATAATTTACCGTGTAGTGGTTTAGACTGTCCTTCTGATCGGGAGGTCCCTGTTTCGATTTCCAACAGAGTCAAGACAAAGACTTTAAAATTGGTGTTCGTTTCTTCTATGATTGGCAATCGGTATCGGAGGAGTGCGGACTGTTGTTGTGGCTGTGATAGTGATAGGCTATAGACGGGCAGTACTGACGCGTGTACCGTCGTAAGCATTGACATGGGGTACATGACTACAGTTGAAAACGTCATATAAATACCAAAACAACAACAACGACTATTACTATACCCGCTTAGAGCCTGGAGAGGAAGCTGCCACTAAACTACACTTATAGATCTTGGAGGTTTTGCAAGGACGATTGATGTCCCGCATCGAATATGCGCGAAATCGCTGTCCTCGTCGTAATGCGAACCTCGCGGCATACGTTCAGCATGTGATACCCGTTCCCCCAGCGTCGCAAGCGATACGTTTGACACCGTTTACTCTTCTACCGTTCAGTTGGCCGAGTGGTTTTGACTTTCCACCTTCTGATCGGGAGGTTCCGGGTTCCATTCCCGACCGAGTCAAATCGAAGACTTGAAAATTGGTATCCGTTCCTTCCCTACTTGGCATTCGGTATCGGGGAAGTGCGGAGATTCGTGGTTGTAATAGTGATCCGGGCTATAAACTGGAAGTATCGACACGTATACCGTAAGCATTGACCTGGCGTAAATGACCTTAGTAGTTGAAAAGGCCATAATTTCCAAACAAACAAACAAACAAATACTCTTCAGCATTTTGTTGCTGTTGCTGTTTCGAGGTTATCGCGTGTAGGTATAGTACGCCTGGCCAATGCCTACACATGACCTCGATAATTCCGTTTTATAGTCCGAATGGCTGTCACAACCGCTATCTTGCACTCACCGATAGGCTTCCCTATACACTAACCAAGCAGACGAGCTGTGAAGCAACTGACAACTGACGCCCTGCTTATACAATACCGTGCGTCTCGATAAACACACGTATAGGCGTGCGTGCTTGCAAACCGGTCGATGGTATATTTATATTAAAATATGAAGATGTGACTTTCTGTGATATTTAACTGCATGCAATTCACAGTTTCAAGGCATATTTTGATTGTTGACTTCCATCACGAAATTTGACAATTACGAAAATCCGTTACAATCTGTTATTTCGCTAATTTCTCATTTCGGTACTTCAGAGGAACCGGATGCAAAGAGATAGTCGGCTTATAAAAAGCGCGCAAAATCTGTTTTGACGACGATCCGTAATAACCTGATTAGAAACGGCCGTTGTATTACTCATAACGAGGGATCTAAAAGGACTTGGTACAAGTTCGTGCGACATATATCTTGTCGCAGCTATACAACTTGATGTATCAATCGTTGTGGGCAATACCAAACCGAGAAATTAGAAACGGTCATCCTGATAGAAACTTTTCTTTACTGAACTCAATCCACGTAAGAGTTGATGATGTACGGATAAAAATGCAAAAATTTCATTTTCGACGTGAAAATTTCGGCGAAATGCTTTGAACGTTTTACGGCTGACGCTGCACATGGTGTTAGAAACTGAACGTTACCTCGTTTGTCAATTCGGATTAGTGTCAGGTGATGAGCGTATCAAATTTGTTGTATATTTTACGGCTATTGTTGTTGCAACGTTTGGGCGTTTTCACCTACTCCACTCCAGGCCAATGCTTACCACACGATCTCAATATTTCCGACTAAGCGGATAGGATATACAAATTTTTAAAAGCCTTTTGCGTGACTCGGTTGGTAGTTGAACCCGGGACCTCCAGATCAGAGGACGGATAGCCAAACGACTATAGGCCCACTGAGCGGTAGGTTTCGCGGCAGTTCGCCACAGCTACAAAGAATGTCCGTGAACCTCAACACACAAAATGTTGTTTGAAATTTCAGAACATGAACATTTCTCCTGCAGACCTCCTGACAATACGCAGCAGTGCGCAATGATTGCTCCCTGTTAGGCCTATATCATCAACCCCCTTTCCTTCCTTCATTTCACTTTTTGAGTGGTCAAAGCTCAAAGCCAAATTCCCTTCTTGTCGGAAACCTCCCCGTTTGCCTGGGCTGGGATTGACCAAGGATATGAATTTATGCACACTAGTGGACATATTACCCGGTAACTTACTGCACGTTGCTACTTGCTAGGAACACTATCTCCCTTCAGCATTTCCAATCTTTGCTAGCACAACTCCCCGGGAAAAACTAAAATATAATAAACGGAAATTCAAATACTGATTACGTCACCATATTAGTTTAAACACGATCACTTAACCTCATTTAAGTTCTGCCGAAATGCTCCCTCAACTTACATGGCCTCCCGTCTCGCACCTTGACAAGAATGCATGATTTTAATTTATTGGTATTAGGTCAGTAAAGCTTAACTTGCGGCCGAAACTTTATTATTGGGCTTTTCTTACATTTACCTGCGCCAACACCGGAAATTTGAGTTCGAATTAAATCCTCTCTTTACCTGTGCAGGGCGGGGCCGTTCCATTTTGGGTTTACTTTAGTACCTAGATTAGGCCATGGTTTGAGTATGGATCCGAATGCAACACTCTACTCCTTTGATCTGGACATCAATGTGCGTTAATCCTCTCCGGTTTAGGCTACTAACTAACACGAACAGTTTATTGTATATGAGCGTCCAGTGAGTACTTTTCAACTACAACTGTCAGAGACGCATCAGTGAATAGACTACTAGTGTATTGATTGACTATATTAAACTCCCGACACCCCCACACATGAAAATATAGTGTGCAACCTCAGACCACACATGTGAAATCTAACCTAGGCGACATAGTGATCCTGGTGGCTATAAAGTGGAAACATCAATACCGAGTACCGTCATCATTGAAATGGCGTACGCGACCTGAGCGTACAAAACGCCCCGTTTCAATGCCTGGCCGAGTCAAGGTTAAAATTGGTATCAACTGCAATGCTTGGTATTCAGTATTGGGGGAGTACGTTGGGTTATTGTTGTGATCCGAGTTATGAACTGGAAGTATTGACAGACACGCAAAATATATAAGCATTGACCTGGCATATATCACCATAGCAGTTGAATATAACGCCATAAATCTAAAACAACAACTATACTCATACCCTAGGATTCCTCCAGACACAATATTTCCAACATGCTATTCGTCTATTTGTTATATCGGCGACATACGCGTAAGGAATTCAAACTGTATTTCACATTCATCAGCCATATCTAGCGTACAATCGAAGGTGCATGATATTCTATAAATTTCGGAACAGTGACGTATTTTCTGCGCAATATTTGTAATATCTGGTACAATTTCGCGTAGTGTACGTGTCGCCATGTTGACTCAGATTGAGATTATAAAGTGCTGAGAGTTCAAATAATGGCTACACGCATAGATTTTGAGGTCTTCATGCACTTTTCTTTAGTTTGGTATCGCTGATACAAAGATGCATGGCAGTGATTACAACCTTCATGTCGTCTTAACTTGTAGAGAGGTCATTGAATTGCTACACCAATCTCCTGAATATTTTCACCATGGTCATATATTTTCTTCGGCAAAGTCTCATATGTTGCCATCATTCTTCATTGTATGATTTATTAAAATTTAGATGTTGCGTTCTATCAAATCCCGACATCGTCTTCTTCACATGAGTTTATCGTCGTCATGTTGTTTTCAGTGAGGATATTTGCCACTACAATGCGCATGGCTTAGCGTCGTAATAACCTGTGGCATACCCGGCGGCTGTCAAGGGTGGTGTGATTGCTGGATATGGTGGTTTCCTGTCTGATAATGCGTACTGATCATACTCCGTTTTAAACTTCATTCCTGGCGACGCTGAAAACAGAAAAATACCAATGTCAAGATATTGATCTAGGTTGAAAATAACATTTTAAATCAGCTATGTCAACATCATTCTGGAGACAACTTCTTCGTGGTGTAATGGGATTAGGTTGTCAGTCACAAACCACCTATGTTGCAGGCTCCTGTCAAGACCGTTACAGCTGTCGCGTTGGTTGGTTATCGCAGTAGGGATAATCTAGAGCTTGCATCGTCTGTATTCACACATAATATGGGCTAATGAGACAAGAGAGCGCTGCATGATTATGGGCATAAACCTCCCACTCATGTCCAGTCGTCACCCAGCAAAACTGGGAAATGGTTGCTTACAGTGAAACTGAGCGCAGGTCAATCGAAAAGGAGAAGTAAAAATTGTAACATATTCTGCTAATGCGGCCAAAAGCTCGATAACGATTTTGAGACGCTATGCTCAAAGCAAATTCTTACTCCGAACAATGCTTGCCGTTATTGGGTGGCTACAGCAGGTATAGGCCGATGCTATTGGCTAATGTTTTTATGCTGGATGCTCTTCCTACCGCAACCCTAACCAACATCTCAGGTATGAATCAGCCGGGGCTGAGAATTTTCGTTGGTGAAGCCCACTATTTTAATATATATGTCCATTCGCGGGGAGAATACGGATAATCCTAGCTCTACCCTATTCTCTTCGAACTCGCCATCTAGCGGGGAGTTGTAGAAAGCCTAACATGTCTCACGTCTCTGGAATACCACGGAGAGGATTTGATCCTGCAGCCTACCGGTATTGGTGGTCGACGATCTTATCATTACGCTACGAAGATACCAAGATATAACGAGATACCAAAACGGCGCTATATTAAATTTGGCGGAAATTATTCTAATCTGTTGGTATGCTGGTGGATCAATATATCTTCCTTCTCCAACTAGGATTTGTTCGATAAACCGACCAACAATGAAAAGAGTGTACCAGATTTATTGCGGATTCTTTGCAACTCGTGTGGCCTGCTTAAGTTGAAATACCCAGTATTTATTTAAGCTTGTAAGATATTTCATGATTTCGGGTTTTAGGTCGCGGATATTCCAACCGTCTGTGATTTTTCCTTGTTTTAATCATAGCTTTAAAGCCGTAATTTTAAAACGCTCATGTGGCGAGACGCGAGGTCTACTACAGTTTAGCGTATTAAAATTTCATCCTTAGCAAATCGAAGATGAATTTAATACGAAATATATGTATTTCACCACCTAATGAAGAAACACGACACATTAAGTCTGTGAACTACTTTCCAATAAACTGAGGCAGAACTTTAACGTTGTAGCGACCATTAAATTCGAATTTCACATCGCCATGAAATGCACTCAAACTTTGTAACAGGCAGACGATTGCTTACGAAAGTGTCATCGCAGCTTTAACCACCACCAGCCATATTTTATTGGAAACTTTGTACACAAATCGGTAAACGAATGGAAGTTACGAAATCTTGTAAGCTATGTTTTCCATAATTCCGACTGGACTTTAAAACTGTGATTTTGTAATAGTATTATATGAGACAAGCGTGCAATTCGTGCCGTAATCTAAACTACTTATAGCTTAATCACACTGCTTACCACAAATACACAGATCATGGCGTCCAGTCGCGATAGATTGGTAATAATTTTTACTAGCCAATCGCAACCCCTGCTAAACTGTGCTCCTTCATTAGATAAATTTATCAGAAAATTGTTGAGGATTACGTTTGCCTGCTTAGAAACTCAGCGAAAATTTAGATCGGTGTGAAATTTTAGCTTTTAAAAATTGCTCGATTACACCGATTTTTCAGCTCCTAGGTCCTAGTGCGTTCAAAATTTCAAGTTTCGTTTTCATGTTTTTGAATTTTTTAAGCGACCGGCGTCGGTTATCATGTGAAAGTCACATGTTGGATAAACATTGCTGCATTACCACACGGCAGAAAAGTTTGCACTCGTTCAAAGCAACAGTCACCCTGTAATTAAAATCGCCATACTGCGACATGCAGTATGTACGGATTTTATGTGAGCATTTCATTCACAAGATATCCCAAACGAAGGTTTACGTGCCGCTAACTACCCATCTTTGAAGTCGAAACCGACAAGATATTAAGGGATTGGTCTGTTGGCTTAAGTAGAGAAATCCAGTTTTAAATAGCATAGAGTTTTACGAAACTCAAAGTGGGTGGTCATCGTCATGAAATGTCACGCGTGATGTGTCTGACTATGTAATATGAGCAATTCTGTTTGTACGACGAGGCAGTATTGCATTTATCATTGAGAAACAGTGCATGGCGATCTCCCGACGGATTCAATTACTTTTAGATGTGCGCCCTTTCGCAGCATTCTTATCATATATTTGATTTGTTTACGTTCTGACATTGCCTGCAGTCAATATGAATGCTAGATTAGCACGAAGAAAGCGAATTACCCCTAATTATCTATTTAACTTGAGTCATGTGTATTCACATAAATAAGCAGTGTCGTAGCGGGTAATATGATATGGCGTTTGGTGACCGATTTTGTATTTAGGTTAGATAGCATCCACGTTACCATCCGCGCTTTTGGAATGTTCCTGCTGTACGTTTTAAGCAAATCTTCGCGAGTCTTGCGATTTAGTTGTGATATCTGGGGCGCATCATTCATCGCGAGGATGTCGTTACGAGGTCTTGCTCGCTCCGGGACTGTTTCCATTCTACTTTTGACACGTTGCGAAGATTTTAACATTGCAACCATTTCCATGTTGAAACATGGTCTACTAAATTCATTGCCTATGTCTCAACATAGAATTTCGCTAACACGTGACTTAAGGTTCCCTGAAATATGTAACTGCTAGCTGGCAAACTTAAAGTGGTCTTCGAAATTTTACCGGTGTTTATGACACAACGGAATTTCGTCACATACTGTAAGCCTATATACGGTGAATTGTACAGTATATACGGTATCAGAAATTTATGAAACGCGAAGGACGACCGTTGCTTGAGTAACCCCGATTCATCTTGCTGGTAACGCAATAATGACTCGTAAACCAAAATCACTTGTTGCGCAAAGTGACCAAACAAGTTGGGAGTCTTGTTGGTGCTGATGTAAGAGCAGCTCGCCACTACGCCGCTCAGCGGGGGAATAGGCCTACATACACATAACTCGTCTCTACTCATTCGAATCAGTCACTGCTGTTGCATTTTGGCAAGGACTAATTAAGTAACTTCAGAAGTATCATATCAATTTGCTTATACCTTACAGTAAATAAGCATTGGCTACATTGTTGGTTGTATATCTCACAAAGTTTTGTCATATCTCTATCAACAACCCAATTGAGTCGAGTATCCGATGGAGTTTTCCCGATTATCATGATGAATTAGATAAGAAAATCCACTTGTGATAAGAGTTAGTCGATGAAAACCGTTGAACACGCATTTCCAAAATTCTATCTTTACCAATATTTCATCACCATCCATATTTTCTATAATACTCAACATTTTTGTGTCACGAAGGCGCATGGTAGTTTCAAAGCTGTCAAGAGCAATACTATTCTGAATCCGATGCTCTCGTGGAATTACGGACATGTAGGCTATTGTGCAGACCCATGGGTTAAGACCTTACCAGGCAGAATAATTACCACTGCTAATTGCTTGCTTCTGTTTTTATGATGATTTCGTCTTGATAATACTGCATCAACGCCGGTTTCAAGCCAGAGCAAATAGGTTGCAACATGAACGGCATGTGGGACAAAATCTTTGCCAAATCATGAACGGTTCGATCCGCTACAACCATCCGTAATTGGAACATGGCGGAATGACAAAGTGGATCTTGCAACCCGTTTGCTTTGCCTTGATACTAGGCCTACATATGTTATTGCTGGCGCTATCTACATTTTGCTTTATTCGATCATGACACAAAAGAATATTTTAGAGTGAATGTTGTATTCTCAATAAACTAAGGCTAGACGTTAAATCTGTGGTGATCTTCTTTACAATATTATTTTAGGTATTGCTTATACCACCAATATGTCCTGTATGTATCTCATTATACATTTATCAAGCATACTCCTGGTATATACGCGTTGTCAGATATTCAACAACACCAGTTCAGTCCAGTTCAGTTGGCCGAATGGTATAGACTGTGCGCCTTCTGATCGGAGGTTCCGGGTTCGATTCCCAACCGAGTCAAATCGAAGACTTTAAAATTGGTATCCGTTCTCCTTCCCTACTTGGCAGTCGGTATCGGGGAATTGCAGAGAGCTGTGATTGTATAATAGTGATCCGGGCTATAAACTGGAAGTATTGACAGGTATACCGTAAGCATTGACCTGGCGTAAATGACCTTAGAAGTTAAAAGCGCCATAAATTCCAAATAAAACAAAACAAACACCGGCTACTAGCATAGTATATGTCAGCAAGGCAATATATCCGGATGGTCATTAATGGAAACAGTCCTCAGAGCTACGACTACTGTTACGTAAATTATGCAAAAGCTTACATATGCTGAATAATTTTCAAGAGTTTGCGAAACGTCGCAGTTTTATTTAAAAGTGCTTAGCAACGCACATGATAAATTTCCAGATGACAGCGGCGACGATGACACTGAAGCGCTCTGTTAGCCACTTGCATAATTCCACTGCATTGCATAGCATTTTCACACGAAAGGTGGCTTTACAATTCGTGGGCTCGGGAATATGTCCACGCCTATTGTCTTGCGGATAACCCACGACCCAACCAAATTAAGCTATGGAAGTCGCTGATCATAATAATGACACCGACCTATGCATGATCAGGTACGCAGTGATTCTGCATATATGGAAAGTGGGGAGTTTCGTCAAAGCCTCATTCGGCCGGGCATCATTTGTGGGTGGCCAAAGCTTATGAACCACACATGATTCGTCATTAATGTTCCCACCGGGTGCCTTCCTACCGCAACCATCCACATACAGTATGTCCTGCCTTAGGACCGGCCATACTGCGTTTTGTCAAAAGGTAGCTATAATTATAGCATTATACTTAAACAGATTTTAGTAATTTGACAACATTATGCATGAAATATTTTCATATCTGGGAAGAACGAAGCCTCTCAAAATAGCCAGTCTAATGACTACATTATTAGACAATGGGGGAAGTAAACTAATTACTGCGTGCACGCACACCGATGCAGGTAGCTCTCTAAACGTGGTAATCTAATCATTAGACTGTCACAAATTAGTTGAGCGATTGACTACAGACGACGAAAGGATGGTTTTGCCGAGTCGATTTCACTGAAACATTGGTTGTATCGACATTATCATTGTGAATATTTCACTGCTGTAACTGCATGCTACGCAATTGATGCTATAATTGTTGTTAAGCCTGTTTTAGTGCGCGAGATAGCTAAATTGATTGGAGGCCCGGTGGCCGCCCGTGAGGTTGGTAGTTTGATTTTCAACGGGGCCTGAAACATAAGATGTAAAACTATGTATTCATTACTCCTCTGGCCTGCTTCGCACGCGATATGGAAAGAGAGCAGAGGGACGTGAACACGGCGATGTTCATCGACTCTTGTCGAAGCCTGCATGCTTCTACAGCAAGAGTTAAAAACCAAAATTTCCCAGCTATGGCCAGTCCCAAATCGGAATATGAGGAGAGTTGCGACAGGAAGGCCATCTGGCTTAAAATTATTGCCAAGTAAGAACTGTTCGGTGCGCTTCGCCTACTCAAGTCGAACAGGGCTGAATGACAAAGAAAAAGACGTAGGATGATGTAGAAAAGAACATTTAACTGGTGCAAAATACCGATCTAGTTGCTAAAAATAACAAACTGCACAAACATCGTCACATATGCTATGAAGGCTACATATTCTTCCGCTTTGCAGCTGTATATTCATAAAACGCTCAAAAGAAATAATAGGTCACCTTAACTCTTCCTAAACATTGACATGGTGTTTTGATTGGCGTTTCAAGGTTGTAGACTGCTTACTAGAGATTTATCATACTTCCTGATAAGTCCATGAAACAACAACTTGGAGTTATACTGTAGTTCGGACAGAATTGGAACATTTGCGGCGTAGTAGCAGATGTCAACTAGGTTATATTGAATCTATCTTAGAGGAATTAAGAATATTAAAGGCATCTGCAGCGGAATGTAACATTTTTTGTTGTTGATCAATTCAACAACTATACGCATGATAATGTCTGTTTCGAAAACAGCCTCGTGCTTCTCTAACAACCCCAATCTTGAATACTGTTTAAATATTGATCATGATGTTCAAGCAAAAGATGGGCTTACAGTAGATTAGTAATTAATGTATATTATCAGCGTCTCATTTGAATAGCATATTGCAGCCACTGTAATACGGAAGCGACTGGCGACGACGTAGCAATCAACGGACGATGACACGAAAGCGTGGTTTCAACACGCCGTATTATCACTCAGTAGCCGGAATGACTTTACTGCTAGCTTTCTGATCAGAGTGACCCGGGTTAGATTCCCAACCTAGCCAAACCAAAAATATAAAATTGGTATCCGTTACCTCTGTGTTTGTTTGGAAATATCAGGCGAGTGTGGATGGTAGAGAGAGAGGAATATTGCGCATGCATTGGCGCGTGTAGTATATGGAGCTTTGGCGTACTTAAACCAGCAGTTGAAAACGCTATAACTGCAAAACATCTACAAACACGGCGTCTAATACCGGTCGCTTATGTATCTTTGTCGCATATTCTTTGCTTACATGGACAATTCACCGTCTTTCATTACAAGTGGTTTTTTTTTGCTATATGATTTTCTACATTCGCAAATATTCACATCATCATAATATATACATGAGTTATGTGTGTAACGTGAAATCTTAAATTTGAATGCCAATTTAAAAATCTTACTTACAGTATATAGTCACCCGACGATGGACATTATTAGCCAACGAATAGAACACAAGCGCACGATGGCACGAGCGAATTTCGAAAATGGCATCTTTGATGCGACCGACCGTCTGATATATGAGAATGCAAAATGGCGGCTTTGGAACTGCTGCTATTACAGCAAACACTACCACGCTATTAATTTGACTCAACCGACTCTCATCAAAGCTCCATTGGCATTTCGCACTTTGGCTACTTATTATATCACAAATGAGGAGTAATTAAAAAAATTAGCTATAAATTTCACGGGCCTTTTAGCGACTCGCATTAGAAATTAAAAGACAATAGTAATTTTACACTAAACGATTCGTGTAATTTATGACGCGCACTAGTAACGTGAAATATTGAGGTACAGCGTATTCAATAACTCAAAACCAGTTTTAGTTCTAAGCGAATTGTTTTGAAGAATTTTTCCTGATACGGATTCTTATTGATTAATTCATATTTAATGTACGCCCTGGGGCATATTACGCTAGATATTCTGAAACAGTCGACACGGTGATAAATAACGCTGGGCTAATTGATACGCGCTGCAACAAACTTAATTAAAACAGATTATGTTGGTACTAGACGATGGGGACGGTCGTACGGATGACCAATTACGATAGATATTCAGAATTTCACCTAATGAAGGAGCGGAGATTCCAACGCTTTTCAACCAAGTTTCCAATACATTTATCTTGACAGTAACAGTCCACTTCGTAATTGATCACGTGAGAAGATATCTATTTCACCCAATAAAAGCGTAAACTCAGTTGGCTGAGTTGTTCTCCAGACCGTCTTCTGATCGGGAGGTGCCGACTTCGATTCCGGCCGATTCAAACCAACGACTTCACTGCGTTCAGTGGCAGTAAGTGCGGAGCGATAGTAATCAGGGCTATAAACCGTAAGCATCGTCATGCGCATGATATAAGTACAAGATTTAAAAGTAGTTGAAAACGTTATAAATTTAATACAACAAAATCAACAGCTTGTGGACTTATTCTTGAATGAAATCTAAGGCTAGAGCTTAATTTTGCACTGATTAGACCAAATGTCGTCACTAGCTCAGGGCAAAATGGCCAGACCAATTGATGGTATGATACTACGCAAAATCCATATGGTAGTACGAACATCATTATACAGTTTCTGCCTTTAATCATCTGTCTTAATGCGGTGGCTTGCGTGTGATAATAAATTCATGCGTAAGCCGCTGTGGTCATTTATGTTGTTGTTGTTTTTGCCATCGTCGTCGCGTATTTCAAGGTATTCGAGGCCGCATCATCGACATCAAGCATATAGCTTACTCGTACACATAAGGCAAAGAGAGATTCCAATCATGCAGCGGTAATACAAGCGATTTTCCAATACCGGGTGCACCTTCACACAGGTATAGGAAAATTTACATACTGCCACGAGACGAGGCCATGGGTAATCATTGATCAGAATAGGCGGTAGCCTAATTTCAATTACCCGATGATTAATAACTTCGCATGCCATGAAGAACGACAGACAAGCTACTACGCATCGCCGAGTGGTTTAGACTATTCGCCCTCTGATCGGGAGGTTTCTGGTTCGATTCCCGACCGAGTCAAATCGAAGACTTTAAAATTTGTATCCGTTCCTTCCCTACTTAGCGGTCGAGTCGTGGTGGTGATGGTGATCCGGGCTATATACTGGCAGTATTGACACGTATACCGTGAGCATTGACCTGGCGTAAATAACCTTAGTAATTGAAAAGCCATAAATTCCAAACAAACCAACAAACAAACAACGCATGTAGTGCATAGGGTTGTTTCCTGCGCATTTTATCAAAGCCTAACCAAGCTTCGATTAATTGGTATGGTGATGTTGAGTTGAAGCGACATTCCTGGAGAGGATATACCTCTTTTCTATCCTATAGCGAACACACTATTTCGCATTTTAACAACAAGCATATACCTTCATTGCGCTTTCGGACAAAATGTAAGACACCCCTGAAAGACAGAATGGTGTCAACATCGGTTTGCGTTGTGTCCGTAATCTGAGACGTGCTGCAACAGCAACAACGTCGTCGTGATATATCCGGCGTCCGGCGAACGCAAAGAATTACTCGATGAGTTACGCGAGCATGATTGCTAAATCTTGATGTATCACTCCTATTCCAATAAATCCTATATTGCCCTGGTCGTTGTGATTATTCTCGAGACAAATTGCTGATGAATCGGAAATGAATTTCACATTTTATGACATTCACGAGGCACTAATTAGAACACTGATCGATTTAAGGAAGAGGTGTTTTTTATTGCAGCGATTTATTGAGTTCTAGGTTGGCGCTCGGTCACGAGGAACAACGCAGTAAAAGGAATGCGTGGTAAATTATGTTTTTCCAAGAATCATCTAATATTACAATCTTTACTACTTGAAGAGTGTAGTTGAGACGATGGGCCTTAGTTTATGGAGAATTAAAACATTCACTAGCTTTCGGAGCTCCGCTCCTTCATCAGGTGGAGATGGAATTGAATGTTTTAATTCTCAATAAACTAAGGCTGGACGTTAAATCTGTGGTGATCTTTTTTACAATATCTATTGATCGTCCGCCATCAGTGATCGTCCGCAAAAGGCTACCAACAATATTCTACCTTTTGGGCGCTACACGGCTCGCTTCGCAAAATTTCAAGTTCTATCCAAGCCCGCATTATATACGTTTTCCTTGCCCACGCCTGTTCAGCCTGCACCACAGCAAAACTGCCTGGTTCTAACATATCGTTATTAGATCAGTCAAGGCAATAAAACATGTCTAGTGAATGAACCTGTGTCGTTGGGGGTTTTATCGGTTTCCTGTACCGTAGTACCGGCCTGGTACTCACCCGCAAAGTTTGATTTGACCCAATCATTAGTCATACCAGGCGGAGGGTCCCGGCGGGTTTGGGATTAGTCCCAATACAATACTCTGCTGTATAGCTATTTGCGTTGAAATACTAATCATAACGTCGATATAGTTAATATGAAACTGACAAAAACAGGGGGAATTGTTTATATTATTCGATATTCTTCCACGGTTTCTTTAACGTTACTGAAATAGAATTCGTACTTGATATATTGAAAAATATTTTTCGATGATTGAATAGGTGAAATTATTCCATTCTGCAAATATATTTCAATAATTATGACATCCACGCGGTTTTAACCTCGCTATTATTTCGATAGTTGAACTTGGTGAAGCTATTAAATTGGTATGCCATCAAGCTACTCAAATATCGTAAGTGAGGCGTGATTTGGCGTTCAGCATTGCAACATGATGGTATACGGTACGATCCTTGAGTGACGGAGAGGCCAAAATTTCATACGATAATTTTATGACAGACACATATTTAACTTTATTCAAGCCGATTCTAACTCGAACATTTAGGCGCCGAACCAGCCCAGAATCAAACCAACCCAAACCCCAAAAACCGACCCGATTTTTAACTCTACTCTCGTAGCAAAATATTGATGGAAATTTTACGTCCAACTCCATTCGTTTTAAAACTTAGTTCACAAGCCCTCGAAGCTCGTCACTTTCATCAGGTGAAAACTGAGATGCTTAAAAACGGGGTCGTGATACAATCTACTGTACGTGCACAACAAGCCGAACGGCATCGCAATCTTAATGTGTTTGACAAGTTAGCTCTTGGGTAAATGCTTTCTCAAATATTCTATTGCTTAACCGCTTTACAGATAGCATCTCGGTAGATAGATCGAAAAGTAGCCGTAGTTTGCGTCGGCAAACCAAACTCTTTCTTGTCAGCGGCCACAGTGTGTCCCTGTAACAAAACGTACTCTGGAAAGTACGTATAGTTTGCCGCCGCGCACTTCGTGCATTTTTCGCTGCTATTCGATGGCTTCCTCGAAGCGCTTTTCATCAAGACATGCTACATAAATAAACGGTTTTGCGACGACTGCAGTGCTTCGACATGATCCAGGAGTCACTAATCTTTACCTGAGACATATATTTCACGACTCACCGCGGCTGTTAGATCCAATCCCGTGGTTGAGCTTCGCAAAAAGGTTATGGTCACAGGCCTAGCTGTGCTCCCTCCATTTTGATGGTAGTTTGATATTGCGTAGTCTATAATTAACTGACGCAGGAGTGATTAATTTGGATACAGATTAACTTTTTTGCTCACCTAGTCATCAATAATTACTATAGACGGAAGGAGGTTACTCCAAATTAGCACAACACGCTATTATCGACGACTAAAATGCAGTCTAAGCGATACCCGACTATTTGAAATGGCGTGCTATTTATTAAGCATAAGGGAATAGACATCACACAATGGCTAAAAAGTAGAATGCTTTTAGCGACAGCATTGAATTAACTTGTTATTGTGCGGCGCCTTATATTCACATCACAACGCGTACCACAGTAACATGGTTCAATCCCGCCGCCAGGACATGTGCAGGGCTTGCAATTGCAATTGCAGGTCGTTTACCGACCACAATCCTATAAGTCTAGTTCATGACTGTTTTACTAACCAGTCATTTGCGATCATAATTCATTGTTCCATCAGGCATAAAATCATTGACTTTCAGAGGTTAACTACTCGCAACTCGTTTAGATCGATTTGGATAATACTTGGTCACTATTCGGGAAAAGCAGATTCATACCATGACGATTTGCGAAGCCGCACTCTTTAGATCGGGAAGCGAACCGCTGCGGTCTTGTCACCTCAGCGTCTAACGAATATACAGTGTTAGACTGAAATGTTAACGAATACATTAGCTCAAAGGTGTGGCAGGCATTTGAGTCCGCGTTGAAAGCACTTTCATTATCGTTCATGGAAAAGCTTTTACATTTTCGCAGAGTTTCGGCCTATCACAAACTGTGAGCAATAAGTCTCCAGGCAAAATTGTAAAGCGTGTTAGTGACGCGGAATGTTTTTGAATCATCTCCGGCATAGACGTGGTAGGATAACTTCAAAAACAGATCTCACTTAAGCAAAAAAGCGTCATATTTAATGTCACACAATGCACCTCCCGTTTTACAAATTTAGAAGAAAATATTTGTCCGTACATAAAAAGTGCTAATCAAGTTTTTACAGAATGAGATTTGCACCGGACGGAGGTCATATATTATTCCGACGCCGATATTTAATGTCTAGTCAGCGGATAAGCCGAATAAATCTTGAGTATGCAATATAGAATAGTCCAATATTACGATGATACCGTCACGCGACAACAGGAAGGTTACATAAATATCGCATCTTTCATTGTCAAAAGCGGTTTCTGTATCATGATTTCCTGTCCGTAAAATACACATAGGCATAGTGCAACCACGATGTTAACGTCCGGCTTTAGTCTATTTGGAAATACGTTCACCAAATTCCGGAACCTTGTGCCTTCATCTAGTGAAAACTATTTCAAGTACTCCCAAATTAACTGGCGCTGGACGTTAAATTTGCAGTCGCGCGGATTGGTTACTGACATTTCAAATGTTGGCAAATGCGGATCCACCTTAACCTTTTCTCTCCAGAGATCCGTCAACCATCAGAACCGTGAGTTAGTTTAATCGGTCTCAGTTATTTTTTTATAGATGACTGCCTTTTCTTACGTTTGCAAGAACGTAAATACCAGTGCGACAGTTGATACTCACGGGTACGTTCACTTTGTAGCAACGTGTTAATGTTCAAGGCTCGTAAATACACACGGACGATCATCTAGATGCTAATTAAGTCCGAAAACATGATGACAACTTCCACGCACGCAATATTGACGGAGGTCTTAATCTTATGAATATGTACTCATCGTCATAGCGACGAAAAACAGACAAGACAAGCGCAACATTATGAATCACCTGTTTTGGTGCTAAACCAACCAATCATAATCATATAATCGTCACAATTTGAGCCATAGAAAGCGACTCTTAACTAAACGATGATGCACTTGAGGACCGGCGATAATATTGGAAATTATCGAGACAAGACAAGTGCCCGTTTAAACCTACCCGATAAAGCCAAAATTTTCGATTCCCACTCTACAAAACAATAACTTTTGTGATTGCCGTTATTTCCACTCCAAATTGCCATTTTATAGCATATTGTTTAGCGCCAGATACGTGACTTTTCATAATTTTATTCAAGTGAGCGGTACTTATAATATGAAAATAAATAAACCATTTTACAACTCAGAGAATTTGAGTAAATAAACAATCTTATATATAGGCAAGGAGAATCGCAATTGATACTGGCTAATAGGACTATAAAGCTTAACAGATGGATGATAGTTTCCGGCTAGTATTTTGAAAAACATTATCGGCGGAAGCCAAGGCATTGTCTAATGCAATTTGTTTTTCGGATGGAATAAACCCTCATTATGCTGGATATTTCAGAGAAGGTGACGTCACAGCCTACAGATTGCCACTTCGCGCAATTTATATTTACCGAACCGAATTAATCTACTAGTCTTATAGCTTAGTAATCTATATCCATGAGGTCGTTGGCCACCGGCGGGTAGCAGGATCAACTCCTGGCTGCACCGTTAAAACTCGCTGGCTAGGTGATCATGTCGAGCCTGTTAGATCGGTATTCTGACTCAATATGCGGGTATGTGGGTATGAAATTTATAATCCTGCCAGACGCTACGCTACACGTAAAATTTCAGCTCTCTTCCCCAGTTGGCCGCTACGTTCGTATTGCATATAATCAAGTGCAATTACGAAGTAATCAACACTCACACAAGTAGGTAAAAATGGCCGATCATTAAAGGCACCATTTATGTGCAATGCATGGATGCGAACCAGAAATGTGACTTACCTTCGTAAGTTAGATGGTTTTCACGTGCAGTGGCGTACAGTGAGTGGTAATCCATTCTTGTTCCTGGTGGTGGTACACCGTTCATAATTGGATGATGATGATCGGTTGGAGAAACCGTATTTGACGGGCCGTGGCGCATATATCCTCCGGCAACATGAGAAGTGGCGCCCGACCAATTGAACATAGATGCTGAATATGGATGATTATGAGCTACCATACCAGCAGACGGTGAAGACGAAATCTGACTTGGACGCGCATCTAACGCGGAATTCGGACAAGGTGTATTTGTTTGGTAATGAGGATGCACTGTTGGTGGGGATTGTTGTGTACCAGGCATTTTTGTATTTACTTGATGATTAGGTGATGCAGGATTTGACATGCCATTCGCAGCCGCGGCAGCAGCAGCAGCAGCACCATTTAGAAGATTTACTCCTTGCGGGTCGAATCCCATTAGTCCTGGTTGATGGCGAGGTGGAGGCATTGAGCCATGGTGCAGTGGTCCTGTGTGGCCGAACATTTCATGAGGCGTGTATCCTTGGTGAGACACCAAAGGTGAAGGACCACCGAACATTCCGTATGGCTTCAAAGCCTGACATTTCCTTCGGAATCCTCGTGGTCGTCTGCGGAAAGATCCCTCTTCAAACATGAATTCACTCGCTGGGTCTATCGTCCAATAATGTCCTTTACCTGGCCGACCGAGTCCCTTTGGTAACTTGATAAAGCATTCATTGAGTGATAGATTATGGCGGACAGAGTTTTTCCATCCTTGATAAGAACCACGGAAAAACTCAAATCTGGTCTGCAGAAAATGATAAATTTCGCTTAGTGTAAGTTTTTTAATTGTAGAGCTTTGTATGGCCATCACGATCAAAGCTATGTACGAATATGGTGGCTTTTCTGGACGTCTGTGCACACTGCTCCCCTTTTTAGATGACACCGCGGCTCCCCCATCGCTTCCGTCTTCTTCTGTTGATGTTGATGTTTCTGACCCGTTTATAGACGGGTTGGTTCCGGTACTTTCTCGGTTTTGTGTTTCTTCCAGTGCTGCCTCATCTATTTTGTTGGTGCTATTGTCGTCAGTGGGGGTTTTTGGTATTGGGTGGGAATCTGCATTAGTCGGGCTTTTTTGCCTTTGAGAATGCATTGAAATTGTAGATTCCATATTGGATGGATCATGGCTTCGTTGATGATGCAACTGTACCGGTGAACGTGCTGCTTCGTTACTGTTTGGTCTTTGAGAAACTAGATCTGCTGGGGGAATTTGCGAATTGGATGAAGGATGATGAGACTGCGACCTTTGGAGATGTTGATGTTGTCCTGGGTGATTGTACTGCATCGCCTGATGTGTCGGTAACGGGTCATGTGAATGACTAATTTGTAGCGGATGATGTCCCGAAGTTGTCGGTGACAGTTGCTGATGCACTGAAGACAAATGCTGAGCACCTTGCCGCTGATAATGCTCCGCAACACCATGCATCATGAGATGGGCTGGATTTAGATGCAGGGAATGATGAGCATTTCCACGTTGCTGCTGGGTTCTAGCGGCGGCAAGGAAATGAGGTGCGTTCAATAAATGGCTGTCAGGGACGTTGCCAGACCCTAACACACCTACTGGAGGGTTCCGGCATCGTGCCGCTTCCATAGTTGCACAAATTACTGTTACATATATTAGCGCATACGTCTAATAAAATGATGGATTTATAAATGGCGTGATAATAACCATAATATGAACATTCATAAATTAGACAATTCAGGTTTTCCAGTTCTGACACTTTTAATAAATAATTGTGCGTCAAAATGCATGTGTTCGACTCACTCAGACATTTTGGGAAACGCCACTCGAGAATGCGAATAACATACTTTATTTGAGATGTAAGGATCCCCAATTCAATATCTAGCCTCACTTACCGACAGGCTTAATCTCGGTCTCCGTAAGAGCAATATAATTAAGGACACTGCCCTTCGTGTTTAATACATATGGATATGTTGACACGTTTATAAACATACAGTGTGTATCATATGATGAAGGAGCAGGTTTGTACTATCTTGTGAGCATATTCCTATTTATTGAGGCTGGACCTTATAACTCTCTTGTGAAACTATACTTATACTGTATGGAGGCCTATGTATGGTCGTCCGCCACCATTTCCTTTCCGGTGCAGAACTTAAAGATAGCTTTCAGCCATACATTCACCATGTTTCATGTTTGCATTAGAATTTATTCTCGAACATTTTTTGTTGCCGCTCATCACTCTGTTACCATTTGTTATATTCAATGTTCTATCAAAAATTTAATTAAAATCCATCACTGCTTAGGTGTGACGTAATAGATGGACGTATCACACACCGCACAGCACACAACAAAAATATAGAGATTCGGGTAGAACTACATAATGATAAACATTTTACCATTGTTTATTATCAGTCTTACCATTTTGTTGTTATTGCGGACAACAGTTTATGTTGTATGATATAAATAGAAAAGCAATAAATTATGAAATGTTAAAACTTGAATAAATCATATTTGAAACGACTTTATGTAATCTAACTACCTTGATATCACAACATAAGGCTGACTTTAGTTTGTTGTAATGCTGATGTTGTAAATACTCGATCAACAAATGCTGCATATCGTCAATCAACTGTGACCAATAGTTGTTAAAATTAGTACCTTATCAGATGACGAGTAAACATACTCAATATCGCTTCGTCTTTTTTATCTAAATATTAGTTTTTCATGATTTATTTTATTTTGTCAAAACGTGATACAAACTCGATAATTATACAAGCACCTCTACGCTGGTTAGACGCCTTCCTATGCTGGTATTCTCTCCACGACTGCTGATCAAACTTCGTTCATCCACGATGTTTCATTCACTATACCTTCCTTTCTCGTCGCTACAGACGTGATATAGCACAGCTAATCGCTGCAAGGTTTTCATTTGTGAGGGATTGTAGAGGTGGTGACGACGTTGTCAAACTCAACGCTTAGAAGTAGACAAGAGAAAAGAAGGGAGCGGACATAAAGAGTGAAAAACTGTTCACCGACATCATTCGCTAATCGGTCTTTCTCGAAATGATACCTATTAGTCAACCACGCTGCTGTTATTATATACTTTAGACGTAAACGCGTTTCTACGTTCTTGTTAGTTTACAATAGAGATAATTTTACCAGCAAATGACTTTGTACTTGAAATTATTTTGTCAATTTTTCTCACCTGAATAGATGATATAAGTAATTTCCAATTTGTACCGAAAGTTATGCAACTCACTTTAACTGTATCAATAGAGGGTAGAGGCTAACAAGAAGTGTTCTGACACTAATTTCCACCTCTTGCGTTTGTACGGCATGGCAATAGAGATCAGGTATGCTCCAATGGACTCTAGTCCCACAACATCTCCATATATCTGACCGACTAGCGGGAATGCTTCGGATTCCTCCAGTATGACGTGGTGGACATTTGTTTCTTGTTGTTGTTGTTGTTGCTTTTGAATTTGTGGCGTTTCCAACTACAATGGTCATTTATACGCCATGTCAATGCTTACGGTACACGAGTCAATACTATACCTGGTCTCTCCGGTCTCCGGTTTATAGCCCCGGTGACTATCACAACCATAACACTCCTCACTCCCCCGATACTGTCTGCCAAGGAGACAAGGAGCAGATTCTTCCATTTATTCTACTGGCTTCGTCTTCGGCAACTTATACCCATTACCATGAAACCCCCGGAGACGAATCTCAAAACTACTTGATTAGGTGAACTTGTTGCTGTTAGGCTGTTACGTTTTATAAACACCGAATTGATGGAAATGTACCGACATGTTGTAATATTAGGTAGGGACCGCCAATCTGTATGGTCCGTGCCTCTATTTCAATAGTAATAAATATAATAAGTCACCACAGATTTAACGTCCAGTCCAGTTTATTGGAATATAATGCATAAGCTTTCGGAGCTCTGCTCCTTCATCAGGCATACACACATCTCCCACGAGACTTCACCCCATTCTTTGTGCAGCCTCCGTTCACTGTAGCACTGTACGGTACATGTTCATGTAAACGCATCATCGCTGGCAAATTTTATAAAATTCCACACCCGCGGCCGGTCCTAAGGTCGAGTAAAATCAGCAGGATTGCCGCAAAGAGGGTATTTGGTGTTCAAATACGTAACCACAGCTGACATCAGCGCACTGCATCATTTCGTTCATTCAGTTTTTTACTTTTTATTTGGAATATATGGCGTTTTTAAACTACTAAGGTCATTCACGCCTGGCCGATGCTCATTGTATACGTGTCAATACTTCCGGCTTATTACCCGGATCAATATTACAATCGCGGCTCTCCACACTCCCCCGATACCGACTGCCAAGAAGGGAAGGAGCGGATACCAATTTTTAAGTCTTCGATTGGACTCGGTCGGGAATCAACCCCGCAACCTCCCGATCAGAAGGCGGTCAGTCTAAACCACTCGGCTAACAGTTATCTGATAACCTTCTTTTCTCTCTAGGCGCACGTATAGGCTCAATTTCTATCAGAGCGGTGGGGAATGAATGATACTCTCTAGTTATCTCTCTCATTCACGCCCCAGTGCATACATAGACAGACGAGGGAAAAGAGCTTTTTTTACTTCGTTGTTATTGCGGTTAGTGCTCTAAATTAAATATGTATTTAGCGTATTTAGCCTCGTAGGGATTAGGCCAGTGCAACGTATCCTTTTTTATTGCTGTAACTAACCTATTTAATAAATGGGGAGTAAATTGCACACCACTCAGTAAGAAGGCGCTAAAGGTAGAAGTTCGATGTAGCAACGCAACCCAGAGGGGTAAACGGGAAGATGGTATTATGTAGCAGGCCTAGATCTCAACGCAAACGCGAATCCGTAAACCTTCGCCGATTTAGAATGCTCGGTTTAGGTTCGAATTCAAGTGTGACCATGCTTCTATACCTTCTCGCAGTGTATCTCCCCAATCCTGGTTAGGAATATTTTGCCGGAACTCTCCTATCACAAACGACGACCCACTCATTCTTTAGCCTTTCGATTAATGATACCGTACAATGTTGTGCAATGGCATCCAGATTATGTGATTACGTCTGTGACGTCTGGACGTTAAATATGTGGTGATCTTCTTTACAATATCTACTGATCGTCTGCCATCGTCTCCACTACAATCTGTAATCAACGCGGTGACATGATTGTTTCAGGTTCGCAGGTGTGGTGGTTAGGTGTCTGGGTGTGGACTGGTAGATCGCAAGATCGGACGATCCACGCAATGGCCAATGAGCATACTGAAGGGACCAGTGCGGCCTACCTTGTCAGATAGCACATGTGGCGGGCGTATGAATGAAAAAGGGTTAAATCCGTATCCATGGTTAGCCGCAGACATCCAGCATAAAACCATAGTAAAGTCACGTACTGATCTGTAATTGGATTGGATAAGGGGAGCAGCAAGTATTCATTTATCTAATGACTAGATCAGAGCAATACCACTGAAAGGGGGTATATTTTATGCAAGCATATACCATGAGACAATGTCTATTTTGGACCATAATGTGTACTGTTGTAAAATGCTTTTGAAATCTACAAAATAGGAAGCTTCCAGCTCAATGTCATCAGCACCGTGCAGCTTCTCCATAGCTCTACCAGTTGGCCGCCGCAGTCATATAAATAGGTAAGTGAAATCACGAAAAGTACTCAAATCAATCAACGCACACGCAAATGATGACCAATACTATACTCTGTGGATTGCATCCGGGTTCGCTTCTCGATCATGTCAAACCAAAGACTGCAAATTTAGCGACTCTACTTGGCAGTCATTACCGCAGCTCTGGGAGGAGCTGTGGCTGCAATACCGATCCGAGCTATAAACGGGACGTATTGGTATGTGTACCGGAAGCATTGACACGCAATGCATGACCTTAGAAGTTGAGAATTCAAAGTACAGTAACAACAACGACTAGTCAACATGCAAGGACTCATTGATCATGTAATTCATTCCCAACTTTGTATGAATGCGATGGAATCTAGTCTACAAGCGGCGTCCCGAATATCTTGGTGCCACCTATACGACTAAAGTTTTGTGGTCATTAAATTGAGGATAGGTATAGGAGAATCAACATCGTATGATCAGATTAGACATTCCGGTATGGTGTCACCACAAAAGAATTACGCACAAACTCAGCTTATGCTTGTTCACAAGCTTCTAGCGCCCTACTACTTTATCAGGTGATAGAGTCATAGAATTTTAATTAATTGTAATTATTTACCAGCTATCTTCAGAATTCAGGGCTTGCTATTGCAAAGTGTGACTCTTCCAGTTTTCCCGTGACTTGGAAGCAGGACGTTCGTCCTAAATCTTCCACTTTACCAGCGCTGATGACCTTATTCTTGACAGATTAAAGGCGTGCGGAAATGTAACGAGTAAATTCTTGACTCACAATCAATAGCAGATAATAAATATTGCGTTTAAGTAGCCTACCGTTTAGAAAACTTATAACGCAAGGTTAGCCCCACTTTTAACGAGTTCGACCTACGGATGACTGTATCGTTTCATATCATAAATGATGTTGATATTGGTCTTGATGAAGTTTCCAAGGAAACTTGTTCGGTTTTGTAAGCAGACGCAATTAATCGCCCATATATCTCTTCCATACTAACTTCTTAAGTCAAGATGCATGTCGCACCTCTATAGACGTACACCCCTGGTACGACTTCACGTTCTTTCGCCACACAAAGTATCCAAAAATTTTGTCAAAATATCCTAGGGCAGGCCTTAAATAGGATATGAATTTTTGCTCAATTAATAGGCGAACTAAGTGTGCAGGGGCGTACGCCTACCCATGCATAACGTGTCACAGGGGTCATGCATTCGTTTATTCGCGTATGCAAGCCGTTTACAGATAATACTGGAACGTGCTTTTCCAAAGCGCCGCCGTGGCAACGCATTAGGTTTGCACTGGCCGTTTACTGTATAGCATCCTGTATACCCTAGGAAATGACATTTGAACTTTGCAGAATATGCGAGTTAAGTAATAATTGCGAATGCTTCGTTTAATAGATGATTGATTGATTAGATGTAGACTGCCGTATCGTTAACACCTTTCTTGTCTTATACCTCTACTTTCGGGTACACGCAATGTATTGAATCACTCGTATACCGTAATTGGCTGCAGCAACGATTTCCAATACTTATTCTAGGGCGTAGCGACAAGTAGCGACAGGAGAACGTTCCTTTTTTGGTTTTGCCTTACATTTCTCACTCACTCTACGAGCGCATAGACTTCATAAGGCGGTGCTTAACGGTGTAAAGTTGCGCGACCTGTCGGCGCTGTCATTTTCATGCTGCGAGCATTGTGGGAAAGCTGCAAACAAGGGTTTTCACTATTCACGCGTATGATTGCCGGATCGAAGCATCGAAGCTAAGGCCTTTTCAGATATGTTCCCAATTCCAATTCCGCCGTGCCGTCGACAATTTCGATAATCTTGTACGACCGGCTCAGCAAAATCGTTTGATATCAAATATTACTACACCCAGTTGCGTTCACATTCGGTTAGATTTCCGGCCATCCCACCAAGTCGTCAGCAAGGCCAGCGATGTCAGGCGGTGACCTTATTGCGGCGAAGCTACACTTTGTCAAGTTGACTCATAAAACGCCCTAGAATGACATCCGCTGCGGCAACCCCATGGTGGCCGTTGACAGTTTCTAGTACACATGATCCTACGATTGATGTAACCAGATCTGCTATCGCCATGCATTTTAAGCTGACAAGACAAAAATGCATATCCTCCATTTCGTGATTTTTGAATTGCGGTAGCAGTACGATTTACAGCGGGTATAAATTAGAGACATACAGCTGCACGGCTTTCATTTGTCTCTACCCCGCCATTTTGTTTCGATAGGATGAAAGCTAAAATGGTTTTATCTCTACGGCATTACGCCTATTTAAAGAAACCAGCAAAGTCTAACTACCATCATGAAACCTAATTCGACAATCCGTAGTTTATCAGCGAATGTGGATTTAAAATAAAGGCAAAGGGCTGGTTCGGAAACAATATCGATTTAGAGAACGATTACTAATTGTTACCTTATTGGCGCCTGTCAGCCTGTCAGGGTTTATTATAGAAGATTTTAATCGCGTGATAATGTGAGCGCTAATTGAAATGTATGTTCCCAATTTCCAAAATATTTTCATTGGCAATTTCCGACCGCGATATCGCGGGTGCAAGGTACTTACTAATGACATTTGATAAGGAATAATACAACGCAGTGCGCTTAGATTGCTTAAAACGCATTATAAATAGAATTCAGAATTCGACCTAAGGCATTGACTTCATAGGCTGTAGTTTACATGGAGCTTGAGGCCTTGTTTGTAATGTTAGCGGTCATTATGTTGATCGCAACACGCCTCACCGTCATCACAATGTTGATACTGTGACGGTAAGACACCAGAAATACCTATTGTGACGTCAACATCATCTATCAGTCTGGCCCTCTCCCTTTTTATGGGATTGAAGCTTCTTCACTCCACGCTTTTGCTGTTAACAATTCGTTGCAGAGGCAAATTTGTCGACAGGATAGCAGTCAAATTTTGAATTTTGTTGCGTTGTTACTCCATTCACATCGGGCGATACGAAATACAGTGATTTTATAGTTTTATACCCACATATTTTGATAGCTCAATGATGAATGATAAAGAATGTTCTCAGCGTAACAAAATGGGTTATGAATGAAGTTGCTCTATTCCTTCGTTGTTTATTATCAGTGATGACGCTATACGAGTGATACATTGTGACTCATAGAGGTGAGGTTGAAGAATTTCGAATGACAGCCGTTTGATACGTTATGGAAAATGGTGACGAGGATGTATTTTTTTCCGTCCGTGAAGAGAAAGAATGTTAGCCAAATGGGATACTGGCAATCGTACTCATTAACTATTAACGTATAATGGTTTCATACCAAGTAACAAACAGTGACTTTCACCGCGAGCATTAGCGGAAAAGGAACATTTATCAACTATCATTTCAATCAAACAATGTCACCGTTTCAATTCTGATTAAAATAATAAAATAATAAATGGCAGTATGTCGCATTAATTAACCTTACAAAGGTCGGTGTTAAGATAACGCTAAGCACACTTTCACAGTGTGTACAACAAAAACAAAACGAAAATGAGCGGAGAAATGTGACCGGCTTCTTGGAATCGAATAATTACACGGTATCAGGGTAGCACGCTGCTTGATTAGTAATATAATTTTCCGTGTGCATTATTCAAAAGATAGCGAGGGAAGGTTCGGGTAAATATTTAGACACTGATTTTAAACACGAAATAGATTTTCATTTGGCGTCGACGGATTTAGTCCGATTATGTCGGATTAATCAATACATACGCTACGGTAGCACACCAGTGTTTGAATATATTGAATATTGAATAACATAGCAGACACAGTAGAGGAAGCTTACGGTAAAGATATGTTGGCTTGGATGAAATATAAAAGCATATAGAAAAAATCTGATAGTGGTTATATATCACAAAACGTTTCAGATAAAAGTATATCGCAAGTATATTTAGAAATGAGTTCACCAGCTTTATGATCAATACTCTTTCATCGCGTAATTGTACTTTGACTGTCAGAAATTGGCAGAGTTGTCAAATGAGGATTCACCTTCGTAATATGTTGTTGCCATGCTGTAAATTTCGATAGATGCATTACGTGTTTCAGCATATGCGAAAGAATTACGTCAATTAAAGACAACAGCAGTTTTAAGCCACTCAAACGAAACGTTTAGAAGATGGATTCTTGTATCGGAACTATGACTATATCGAACAGACAGTGCCGAGTGCCAAAACGTTTTGTGAAAAAATTTCCCCGCCGAACTGTTCGTCATGCCTTCAACCTTTGTTGTGGTTGTTGGTATTGTTGTTTTTGTTGCTTTGAATGTATGGCGTTTCAACTACTTAGGTCATGTACGCCAGGTCAATGCTTGTCTACAGTACCTCCGGTTTATAGCTCCCGTCTAGATACCTCAGGTTTATAGCTCAGATATCAAGCCCTCATCATATTGGCACGTCCCCCTTTAGATATCACGCCCGACAGGACCGGTATTTCAAGTTTATCCACTGTAGAGTGTACTACCATATATAGTATATAGCCTAGGTTGTAGAACTGACTCATTCACTATTCATCCGCTGATATATCTTGGGGAGAATATGTTTTAGAACGTGAACCACACACCACAGGACTACCGTATTGTTCAATTATGTAGTCGTGTTCTAGTCATATTAATATTTTAAAACGTATCGATGAATAAAAAAAATTTCGGCGAAGCATAAGCTACGTCACACGGTAGTTTTCAATCACCATTTAGGCATCCGTGTCATAGCCCGCGCGTGGATTATCGCTCAATCTGCAATTTGAACGGTGCAGTTAAGATGAATTCCACTCTGCAAGACGTGTTCTACAGTAGACTTAATAATTGATGGCTTACACAAGATGAGAAAAACACCAGAAGCTTCCTACTCGTACACGCTTCCGATATTCGGAAACCTCAAATCAAGATATATAGTAAAAGTCGCTGTGATGGAAAAACGAGAGAGGGAAAGAGAGAGAAAGAGAGAGAGGATGCGTCAAAGACGACGTCCCAAATGCAAACGACGTTTACGAGGGCATAGAAAGCCATACAATCTTGGGTATGAACAATTGAAGTTCAACTTTTGAGCCACTCAAAACGTTATAGATCAAATGCTCGTTATAGGCAATGTAGCTGCCTCCGCACCGCGTGGGTATCCGTTCTTTCCCGGCTTGGCATTCAATATCGTGAAATGAGGAGAGTTGTGGTTGTGACAGTTATCGGGCTTTCAACCGGAAGTATTGACCTGACGTATGACCTTATAGTTGAAAACGCCGTAAATGCATAAACAACGACAATAGCGATCAGATTTGAGAAACGAAGTCCTTGAGAAAGCAATGTAGGCACACGCCTCCCAGTTTCGTCCTCAAGCTATACCGAATTTTACACGCCACAACAATATTCAATGCATTGCATATCGAAAAGTCACTCATACGCAGTGCGTAAAACAATTAACTCTTTGAGAAATTTGTACGCATATTATGATGAGGCCTGCAATTCCCAGGTTACACTTTAGAATTTTTCAATCCGTCTCGTGTTAACTGTCCGAGGGAGAGGGTCTGTGACATACGAAAGACACTGTGAATTGAGGAGCTATGTTCCCTCGGCCGTAGAGGGCACCGTCTCCCCCGCGATTGAATGAAGGACAGATTTTTCGCTTTGGCTTACAATCTCCTATGTTGTATATACTCAGATTGACACCGGGTTAACCATATGACCATAACTCAATTTGGATCCTCATTCGCAATAGCAAGTGCCAAAATCGTTTCGTGAAATATAGCCACTGCCAAGCAGTTTCCATACTTTTATCATATATTTTAGCCATCAGCATTATTTCACCGTAAGCCCATTTAACGGTACATTTTTAGCGCATACCGTATCGTACCGGTATTCGGAAATCCTTCCCTCCTATGATAACTTGATTGGCGCAATGATTGATCGAGACATTTACCAGGGATGATGATGAGGTGATTAACCTAGCGACGTGTAAAGGAACTACAATATCGAATGCAATAATATATCAACACACCGGTTGATAATTTGTTTATATTTTCTGGAGACCTTGTCGCCATACCGTGTCGCGCAATCCATCATCATATTTCATCGCTCCAGTCAACTTTGATCTTACAGTCATAATTCAAAGTAGAGTTCTGCTTGAAGGGGGCTGGAGAAAAATATGATCATGGTTTAAATAAAAGTTAGCGGCATAGTTTTAGTTTCAGCTTTATTATGATTTTGCAAATTGAAAACGTGGCACGCAAACAATCAATATGCGAGGAAAGTACCAATGATAGGAATCATGTTGCGCGATGCCGTGCAAACACACAGAGCCCGACCTCTGCCAAAGAAAATGAAAATGCAGATTAGATTCTAATTAAGTCAAATAAACATGGCGTTTTAGTAGCGAAACAAGCAGAAGTTAGGGCCAAAGTGCAAATAAGTAATGGCAGGCCCTGCGCAGTTTAAGGTATAGGGAGGGTATACCGAGGGAGTACTGCTAGGCAATAGCTAATCCTTTGGTGATATAGAAGTTTCATGAGTCCCTGGGAGGATAATCTACTGTAGCTTCAGTATTTCTTGACTGGGTGTTTCTTGCAGTTGAAACTTGCGGTGGATATGTTTTCATGACGTCTCGGTATTAGTGCTTTGTCTGTTTGAAACCACTTAACCCATTGTTGTGAGCTAACCTTCTGATCCCTCGGCAACCCTCACACTTGCGATATGCTGGTGCTTGGAACGGAGCGTGGCGGAGGAATTGTCATTAACTGGTTTAAAACCAGACCTTACTTATGGATATATATGTTCATGACTTTTCAAGTTCAAGGATCTGCTGCTTAAGTCAGTTGAGGTTAAAGAGGTTAGACTTACTTTGTGTAACTACCCACTCATGATCAAACAAAAAAGCTTCGGAGAGGAATTGGCGCTGCGCGATATTCGCTCGTTTAGCTCATCGAAGGTTTCCTTTGGTGTGGTGCAAGACTTCCTCGCCACATCGGAAACATCAATTATAAATTATTTTTCAAATAATTTTAGATAATCGCTCGGGAGATGTTATATTTAACACGAAACACGTATATTCTTCGAAAATATGACGAATTACTTAACCTTCCTGGAACTTATATAATATTTAGGTGCTGAGGGCTGATTACTTAAAAATTTCATCATAAAATATATAATTGCTGCGAATAAAATACTTGTTAGACTCCGTGAAATAATAATTGTCTTGCTAATTGGATTTAACAAACTAAAATTATAGTGTCCGTTTAAGTAAACCACAAAAAGTTGTTCGACTGTTTTTCTATACTCATGTATGGCTAGATGTTAATAAGTCATCGCTTTTTCTCTCGGTCGAGCTACTCAATATAAATAAGCAAAACATTAGACATGGATGTTACCGACAGGAAATATATTTACAACCAATTACGCGCCTACCATTGCGAAATGATTTTCCTCACCCCGAGGATATGTTTTCAGAAACCCACGACAGTGCTTGTGGTCTTGGAAAAATTTTCTTTGCCACATGCACACACACACACACATACAAACACATCACACCCGCGCTCGCACACAAACACACACAAGCACATACACACACACAGATGCGAAATCTTCAAAAGAACAACCTCTTGAAGCAGTATATATCCGAAGTCTTGTGTCGTGGTGATCTTCGAAACCACACTTAGTCCTGCATGCTCCACACATCGATAATCCTACACCTCAACTACTCGGTGAGAAATGAATTGGTTGCTGCAATTGTCTCAATAACAAGCACTCACGTAAGATATTATAGGAATCCGAGTTTTCTGTTATGCAATGAGGTTACAAATCCCTCCGCACGGCTGTTCCTTAGCCTGGGTAAATTGAGCAGCTTGTGGGGGACGGGCATCATGAGCAAGCATCGCACTGCAATAGGTAAGTATGGGTAGCCTATAGGGGTTTGAGGTGCTCAGCTACCAGACTTTGTATGCCAGACAGTGTTATGGCTCAAGTTAAACCTCCCTATTGGTTGGTAAACAATGCTGGAATGCTGAGGAGCAACGCTCTGAGGTCCGCTGGGACCCCGTGACCGCAAACTGTTTGTCTGTTTCCCTTGCGTGTCGAGGACAGTTAATGAACGAAATGTTCGGTGTTTCCGGAACATGGTTACGTGTCACAGAGATCAGTGTCGTGTAAAGGGTGGATGATTCCATCCTTGCAAGGCGTGGTACAGTCTGAGTTCTCTTGATGCAAATTCCTGAGCCATTGTTCCCAGTCAACCATGTTAATGTGGATTGTTTGCATTTATTCTGGCTCGTGGAGTGTGCTGGGGCCAATCAATAATCAAGAGGTCGAGCGGAGACGATTGTTATTTTTAGGGTTAAATTTCTAGGGGCGCGTATTACCTCAACTATGAAAGAGCTGTAATATACTCTCAGTAATAGCGGATCTTCGAATGGGAAAGGATATACCCTAACTCACAAGAGTGGCAGCGGTAATGGGTGCATTTGAGCCAAACTCCATCTTTACCCGTAAGTCATACCAATTTAACGTTTGGTCTGACTCGTTCGGGATTGAAACCAGGTACCTCCCGATCAGAAGCAATTACATTGTTTTGATCATCAAAGTGATTTTGCTAAACGATTAAAATACTTCACATATGTTGAAAGAAGAGGATGTCCATGATTAACGGCATGAATCGAACACGTAACGTTGCTAGTTTCGTTGTTATTTGAGATAAAATCTAAATCCGGAATGTCGAGCGTTCGTTAACAAGGAGTCATTAAGCTTGTGACTTCAATCAGATAATAGTGAAATATTTTCCTGATGGAACAACAACTTTCCATTCTAGATCTTGGAAAGGTCATCTGGAATGAATCGATCCATTTATAACTTTCGGGAACCATTAAGTAAGACTGTCTCCTTTTATCATAAGATCTCGGATTTGACCCCCGGCCTAGTCATACCAAAGACTTCAAAACAATTGATATACTTTTCGACTCTGTGTGGCAGTCAGTACCGGGGGAGTGCGAAGGGTTGTTGTTGTGACAGTGATCCGGGCTATATACCGGAATATCACACGCTTACTAAACAAGCATTGACCTGCCGCCGCTCGGCTTAAGTGAATGCGACAGAGAGAGGGGGGAGAGAGAAAAAGAGAGAAAGAGAGAGAGGTTTTTTCTTACATTACAAACAAATATATACTAATACTGTAAATGGAGTGATCACGTGAATTTATAAAACTTAAGATTCACTTCAAGACTTCAAGGTCATCGGCACAGTTTGAAGGTCGCTGTAATATGACTCAATGAAGCATCATCATTTCTGTATGCTCGCACTGCACGGTCTGCGGATGCCTGGGAAATTCCCATCGTTTACCGGGTACCCTGTCATGCAACCGGAAATTCGCGAGAATTGTAACAGGAAGAGGCATCTGGTGTACAGAAAAACGTAGCTTCGATTACCGTGGCCAAGGAATCATGGCGTCGCTTTATGGATCATTACGTTAGTCAAAGAGTGCATTGCCCGTAGAAGGAGAATGAAAGCTAATGATTGCTATATACTCGCTGCTGCTCTGCACTCTTCGATTCGAATATGAATTTGGCGGAGCAGTTAATTTGCTTTTCTTTCACAGGTAAAATTTGATCAACAGTCATTTTTTACCGGTTGTATAACGAAATGTTACAGCAGCCTACGCAGTACATAGTAATCCCTGTGACTCAAACAAGCGATATATGCATGTTACTACGTTTAGGGTGGCAATGCATTCGGTAATTTTACCCGATTAAAGAGCAGTGCCCCAAAAGCTTGTCAACTAAGATCAAGTAAACTGGGACGGATGAGAATCTGTGGCGACACTTTCTGTAATCGGCCTCTAAGGTTACCGGGACTCTTCAATTCCAGACCGCAACCAGTTTTTGATTTCGGACAGCTCATGATGACGCCACAATTCATCTTTTATCAAAAGCTTGTGAACTCACTTGTAGATAAACTGAGAATAGACATTACATTTGCGGGGAGATTGAATATGATTGAATAACCTCCGCTAATTGTAGGCCTACGACGTTAGCGCTTGGTGATCAATGGGTTACAACTTGGATTAATATCGTAAAGAAGATTCACCGCAGATTTAATATCCACCCTTGGTTTTCACCTGACAAAGAAGCGGAGCTCCGAAAGCTTGTGAATGTGAACCAAGGTGGGACGGTAAATTTGTGGTGAAACGTCTTTACGATATCTACCGATTGTCCGCCATCGGCTCCACTCTACTGTACGTGTATTCTTCGAGTAGGATTAAGAGATACTCAAGTCGCCAGACAAAATAATAGGCTACTCAAATCATCACAAATTCTACTCCATCGTTCGCTTTCGATCACATGACACAGGAATTTCGGGGGCCGCGATTGTGGGTCTAGTCGAAGAATTAAATAATATAAATTTTGTGAAACTTATATCGTTGTATTTGTATCCCTGCTCGCATATTTCATATCAAACATATTGATCTGATTATAAATGTCTCGGGTTCACCACGATATGGTAAATATTTATGAATTATGCAAAGATGGTATCACGCCGTATTTTCGGCTAACAAGTCATCAAAACTGACGGAGAGTCATTTTTCAATGTTTTTTGTCCCGAGAGAACACAGATGCATGAAATTGTTTCTTAGATTAGTGACACTATCGCACAACAACAGCTATTATTTCTGGTGCGCAAAGGGCAGAAAACATCTCCACTAATATTTTAAATATTGCTATGCCGGAGGTCGAATAAGTAGAGACATGGTTAAGGGCTCATTGATAATATCAGGGCTATATATTAAAAATAAATTACGCTATGCACAGCGTAATTTATTTGATATATATATATATATATATTATATATAAATACATATATATATACCTTTTGTTTTTGGTGTATGTGTAATCTTTGCAGCCGAGTTGTCGGTAATTTTCGAATTGTTTGTTTGTTATTTGGAATTTATGTCGGTTTTGACCTACTAAGGTCATATACGCCAGGTCGATTGTCACGGTGTAGGCTTCAATACTTCCGGCTTATAGCCCGGGTCACTATTGTAACCACGAATCTCCTCAATTCCCCAAACCGACTGCCAAGCAGGGAAGGAACGGATACCAAGTCTTCAATTTGACTCGGTCGGGAATCGAGCTCGGAACCTCGCGATCAGAATTAGTAGGGTTTTTTAAATACTGTATACAGTATAAATCGCGTACAACATGCCAGTACGCGTTCAGTGTCGAGGCTTACGGTATGTAGTTTGAATCATTCCCTATACTGACTGCCAAGCGGAGACGAAACATTCTGATTTTCAAGTCTTTGGTTGACTTGCTGTCGGGGATTGAACCTGAGACCTCAGGATCAGTAGGTGAGCAGTCACACCGCTCGGAAAATTGGCCGGCGTGGCAACTCTTCATATTTACAATGCGCGCTATTCCCATATCACAGATGATGTTCCCAAACCCGGGTAAATATTGGGAAGTCTGAAACAACAACAACAACAACATTGCCAAATCATGGGCGGTTCGATCCGCTGTTGACACCCACAAACGCAACAGCCGAACGAAACAGGAGTGTTACGAGATGCTAATAAATGCCAATTTCTTATTAATAAGCCTGGGCAAGTGAATAGATATACTGCATATGGACATAAAGTGAGACAATTTGTCTTGTTACGAATAAGAGATATGGCAGTTTTCAGAATGCGGGCATCGCTGGTATTTTACTTTTACGAAACAACGCAATGCCATACCTATACGCATCAAAATGACATTTTCAACGCAAATTAGATATACATAGCGATAAAGCGATGGGCGGTACTGATAGGTTATCATACTCAGCAATCAATGCCTAATGCATGTAGTCTTACATCTGCATTTGGCACAACACAGCGGCTAAAGAAACGCACGTTACAACGATGTAATGCTACTGAATATTCCCATGACATTGTGATAAGCGTCTGTTACAAATGCATACCTTCTTTTCCGCCAATATAATCGTGACTGCGGCGTGAGAATTATACTCCTAAAAAGAAGTGAGTCTGCTGGTGACAGGTTGGTACAGTTGAGCGAATCAGTCGTCGTAGACTGTGTGGTTGGTTGTTGTATTAATTTATGGCATTTGCAATTGCAACTATATTTAGTCATCCCAGGTCAACGTTTATACACGTCTTGATATTCAAGGTATAGGCCTATATCCCAGACCACTATCACAATAAGCACAACTCTACCCAACACCCCCAAATTACTGACTGCCAAGCGTTACAGGAACAGATTCCAATTTTAAAGTCTTCGGGTTGACTTGGTCTGGAATCGAACCTAAAACCTTCCGATCAGATCAGATCAAATTCAAGTGTCGACGTGAAAACTGGTATCCGCAACTTCCAGAGTCTGGGCGTCTAGGCGCTGAAAGGATACTGTGTAGGAATGCTCTGACACAGCTAATTCCACCACTACTTTGTGTATTCTCTCTGCCGTACGCGTGCAATGACGTATGAAATATCGAATCGATGTTTTGAGTCAGACAAGTCATTGCGAGAGGCGCAGAAAAGGCGAACTGTGTGCATTCAAGGGCAATGAGAACGACCGTCATTTTTACGACGATGCAGCAATCTATTCGGTACTCGATTTTATTAAAGCCGATCATGCCATCAAGGTCACTCGATGTCACAGATATATTGGCGATCTTGCTCTCCACGTATCTCTGTATTGCAATAACGTTAGTGGGTAGGGACATGAATATAACATTATACATAGTCCTATACGCCGGTTTTTCATGCTATGTCGCATATGTGTTCTGATTGTAGGCGGATCCTCAGTCGCTCAACTTAGGCATCGGCAGGAATTGTTGGCGAAAACTGCGCAAGTTTCAATGGCTATCCTGCTCTACCTAGCGGACTGAAATAGAATTGCTATTAGTGAGAGACAACGCGACAACAACAAAAAACAACAAAAGTGTTTTGCTTTATTTACATCAGGGATGTGGAAGCGGATACTCAATCTCTTCAGCGTCGGCTTTTACCCTATAGTAAACTTAAAGTTCGCTTTGCATCCACCACTTCACGCATGAAGGCGTGTGAGGGAGAACTCCCTGGCCATGTAGAAGTCTCTTACTAGTAGACGAATAGGGAATTCAGATATGAACTCGGATTAGGTCGATGGGAATCCCCTACACTGTTCCTCCTTTTTTCGAAGAATTTTAGCCATGTAATGAAGGACTGATGCTCAGGACTCATTGACCCAAATATGCCTGTCTTTTTCGTGTGCAGCATGAGTCGCCTGCCTAGTTACCGAGACGTATAGGCGCCGTATTTCTGGAAATTGTGAATTGCGCAATTAAGGTAAAGTGTGAGGTCCTACGGGCGTGATAAAGCGTGACTTTGATTGCCGAGGAGAGAGTTACATGTAAGCTGACTTTATACATTGACACGTGACGGTAAAGTTTCGATACTCCGTAAATACCATCACGACCAGACTAGGCCACAGAATAGGAATCGCCGTCGTAGCTTTTGCGATCTCTTGTTTCCAGTGTCTGATGTCCTTTCCTATTAGGTTAGGTAAGCTGCAGCACAAGGGCCTCGTGGTTTACCGAGGCCTCGAAATTCGGCGGACGACCATCTTTGTATAGCTGTCCACTCTGGGATATATAAAACCACTTACTACTTAGGCTTCCATTGCCAGAGACCTCCAACTCGAATTAGTCGAGGGGGCCTCTTGAGGTCTAGATCGGCTTCGGCCCTGCCTGTCTGTCACAGTCATGATTGATAACAAAGCAGTTTATCTTCATCTGATGTCGTTCGGTTCCTATGTGACCGTTACTGAGAACGTTTTCGCCATAGGGCTACTGTACATTCGAATCGCGTAGTCTTGCTCGGCTGGTCGCGCTGTTGGCCTGTATTCAGCCTCTGCTCTCTCGTTTGCCTCTTCCTTGAGTCATATGAGATGCCCAAAGACTGACTTGCAGTGTAACGCAACCAGACCATGTTTTCATGAATTATCAAATTTAATTCACACACAAGATTTGCAATTTCATAGTTCACGTGAAAAAATTTCATGAATAAAACTATGTTCGTAGCCATCAGAATGTTTCGTTGATAGCCGTATAGGCTATATCCAAGCCCGCCATGACACCAACTCGGTATAAAGAGTAGGTTTGATTTGAAACAAAATTCCACTATACTATGGTCATGTATGCCTGGTTAAGGCTTACTGTACACGCGTCAATATCTCCCGTTTATAACCAGGAACACCATCTCAACCAAAACCCTCCGCCCTCCCCGATTGCTAAGCAGACAAGAAATGGATACCAATTTGATGTCTTTGGTTCGAGTCGGTCGGAAATCAAACCCGGTAACTGCCGATCAGAAGGCGGACAATCAAACCACTCGACCAACTGAACCGCACCAAGCGGAGTTGCTGAGCCCGTGAGAAGAGAATGAATCTCCAGCAATGCAATAAACGAGGGGCCACGTTAGGCTGCAAAGCGCACCTCGCCAGAATAGACAAGGCCATAAATCATCGTGAAATCGAAACTTGGCTATACACGCTGAAGTAGATACGCCTACTGGTATAATATGTCTAAGAAATAGTAGGCAGAATTGCAGCCAAATGCGATCAGTGGAGTAAGTTTACAGCCCTTTCTCAGAAACGTTCCTTACTCCTGTGTAGGGTTGTGGTTTTTAGCAAATTACAACAAATTGCAATCGCTTTAAACCGAGGCCTTGATTAAAACCATGGTTTTTTCGGTTTTTACTGGTTTTTATTAAAAGTAGGGACTCCATAGTGGAGACCAAGTGGTACGCGTAGAGAACGTTCACCTTCTCCCAGATTCGCCGCTTAGAGAATTTACGGCAACCTCCAAGGTTGCATTGTGGAAAAAAAGCTTATTGTACAGTAGGCAATCTTGTAAACCGGAGCCACGTTTTGGTCTAAACCAGTCACAAGTCAGCCTACAGGGTGGCCATCGACACACGAGGGGTCAAAAAGGAATTTGCTCCGACATTCATGTGTCACGTGATCAAGAGCTTTTACGACTTGCATGCAGTACAGTTACTGAATTAACTTAAGGGGCATTATTTCACAATGTTTGTAAATGATTATGATAAATATGTGACGTCATTTACCGTCATTGACATGTGACGTCACATCATGTGAGGATATGACGTCATTGGGCCCCCTCCGAAATAAAAAGTAGTTTGAGGCCTTGTTTTCCTTTGAGGATACTCTATCTATAATCATCGGGAAGAAATTATACTTCTAAGACTGAAACTCATTGAAGCATATCAATGGTCATCGACAGGAACAGCTCTGTGGGTTATCAAGATTGCATCTGCTGGGTACCCCCCCCCCACCCCCCAATGCATTTTCTACACAAATTTCTGCCTCTCGATACTTTTAACATCACTTCTGGTATCTTCAGGAAGCTGGCGATATAGTATGGTAGGCAAAAATGAGAAAAAACCATTAAAAACCGAAAAAACCAGGTGTTTGATAAATATCAAGAGCAAAAAAACGGTTTAAACCATCTGGTTTTAATCAGGGTTGATTAAAACCACAACCCTACTCCTGTGTCATAGTAAAGATAAGTCGGTTAGAGTAACTAGGTTACGAAAAAGGTGTTTGAGGATTTGAATGATATATAATATGAATTTTAGCATATTATTCTCACTAAAATTGTTTTAACGGTCTTCACAAATATTTTGCGTTTGTTTCGTGTTCTTCGCCATCTTCCTCGACGTATTCAGGAGGTGGAACTACTTCCAGTAATTTTTGCAAAAACACTGTGATTTCATCTATTATAGACAGAGAAAGAAGAGAGAGGGATTAGAGTGAGGAAAAGTTACAAATAGTCTAGTCCAGGTGTGTCCAAACTACGGCCCGCGGGTCAGTTTTTATTGGCTCGCAGCAAATTATGAAAATATAGTTGAATACGGCCCGCACACGGCGCTTGAGCTCAATTCTGTTGCACTTCTCAGTTTTAACACTACATGGAGCCAGTAACGGAAAAAGTGCTTCTCCACTAAACAAAATTAAGCAAAGAAAAACATTTACCACGAGTAGGGATGCACAATACAATATTCGAATCCAAAATGCCGTCTTTGATCGGGTAATAGGATTCGAAATTAACAGCGAAAGAAAAGGCGTTTATTTAATGCGCCGACGCCAACTTGTTGAAGAAACGATAGAAGACAGGCGTGAGGAGGTCAGGGACGTGATACGATGCCGTGAACTTGCCAAATGTGAATGTGAGTTAGAAATACACGCAGTAATTATGTGTCAATATGTCACCTCTAGTGTGTGACCCGAGCCTTTGCTTATTTAACAGTATTTGGCCCTCACCAAAAACTTTGGACATCCCTGGTCTAGTCGAACGCTAAGGAATGGACTGTACGGTAGGTAATTGCCTTTCGATTGCAACAGGAAAAGAGGTCTTACTAAAGAATTTTAGAAAAGCCTGTGTCCTTACCAATGACATTTCACAACTACAATACCACGATCGCAGGGTATTGAAATTATTGAATATTTTTATGGAATATCTGTCAGATTGATATATTTGAAGTTGCTTACTGTTGACGTGGTCTGGGAACATCACACGAATTGCATCTAAGATTCTACCTAGGCCAATAAGGTCGCACGATGAAAATATGTCCACGGCTTGAAGAAAAACCAAAAAGCATGGCAAACATTTTGGCAGTGCATATATTACGTCAAATATTTTGGTTTGGCGATTTGAATGCCCATGGCCTACTAAATTAGTAGGGGCAGGAAGAAAGTGCCTACTTTTTGCGGAGCTGGCTTCAAGCCACTTTATAGAAGAACCTTGGACGTTAAGGGAGCCCAACCTTAGGTACGTTTGCATAGAAATATTAGAGGAATTGGACATAGAAAACGTCACACCAAACGCCACGAGTGCCTTTACTGACAACACACATGGCCTAACATAGAATCCAACAAGCAAACGGGGAGAACGTGCAAAGCAAAGTATAAAGCCTAGCGCTAGACCACTACATATAGCACCTACACTTACGGATCATACTCACCCATATATGGCAATGATTTCTTGAAATACACGAAAGGAAAGTAGATAATCAATCCGGCCACTATGAAGATAGCAGCGTACAGATACTCTATGGCTGGGCTATCTATGATCGGAGCAATCACCAGATAGATAGAGCATAGAAAGCAGATGATTGGCACAATTAGGAAGACCTGTAAACAGGAAAAGGTAGTAATGGAGTGTTGATTGTGTTTACGGCGACGCGTTCTACAGTAGGTGACCAGAAATTTCACTTGACATAGAAGACCTACAGGTCACAGCCCCGCAGGAAGATTTCAGCATGGACACAATTTTGACTTTGTGACTTCACCATTGCATTTCGTGGCTTCCTGAGGAAATTATGGCGCGAACATGACATAATGGCAGCATAAATGACGTGAAAGATATGAATCGGAGCAATAAATCCCGCCTTGAAGTGATATATGGCAGATATGTAATCTAAACATATGCTGCTGTTGTTGCTGCTGTTTCGAATTTATGGCGTTTTCAACTGATACTATGGTCATGTACGTCAGACCAATGTTTACAGTACACGTGTCAATATATTCGGTATATAGCCCGGATCACTATCACAATCACCAGCCTCCCTCGATACTGACTGCCAAGCAGACCGGGAATGGTTAACAATTTTAAAGTCTTTGGTTTGACTCGGCCGGCTATCAAACCAGTGATCTGCGAGCGATACGAGGCTGTGATTGGTTGTTGCGTGCTTCTTGATTCGTTGTTGATTGAACTACCGTATACTTAATGATAGACTTTGATGTTTCATCATATTTCGAGGCTCTGAGATTACTTGCTAAGGTGTGAGCACGTTCTTTCTCTCGCACGTGTTAATCCGGTTTAGTATAAAGTCGCTTTTTGTTGCGAACCTTCGGGAACGTGTTTTATAGCAGGAACACGTCGTATATGTGTCATGACGCTGGCCGAATAAGAGCATATCTGAGTGAAATGCGAGAAATTGCAAAATGTGCGAAACGTTTTCAATGGTTCATGCTAATGCGGAACAAGGGTCGAAATTGTGAGTCTTTCGGCTCTGTCGTGACTTATCTAAGACGGTATCCAACAAACGTAGGAATAGGGTTTATGGACTTATTGCTACGACCGTAACAGCAGAAAATCGTAAAGACGCGTCGCGTCCCTGCGACGTGACGGACGAAGCGAGATCAAGCGTTATTTACGTAGTACAAAGGGTTACCTTAAAAGGTCTTTCCATATCGGGTCGTCTGAATCGAAGCACGATGACTGACAGGAATGTCGCTCCATAAAATATCCAAGAGGCGAAGGAGAAATAATCAATCAGACTTTCAAAAGTAGAACTTTCAGGAATCACCATTATGATTGCAAGGAAAGCCTGAAACGAATTAGAAAATAATAATACGGTGTAAACTGAAAAGAAGGTTGGTCACTGGGAATTGATTTCGACTTTAAACTGGAGTGCAGTTTGTGCGAGTAAAATTTCAAGCCGTTTGAAGGCTCTCGTGGTTAGCACACCGGCGACGGCGGGTTCCAAGCCCGGAAAATGGGGTGGGTGTGACAGGAAGAGCATTAGGCGTAAAATCATTCTCAAATCATGGACGGTTTGAACAGCCGTGGCATACACGAATCCAAAAATGGGTGAAAAAATAGGAGGAAGACATCCTCGGTATCCATACCAGAGGCCATATTATAGTCGTATGGTGAATGCCAATCAACGTAACTGGCAGGATATCTTTACTTAATTTTAAATTGACGATATCAGAAGTCTACATCCAAAAGACACGATCAAACTTACATTGAAAATTGCAGCAGGTGATGGTGTTAACCTCACGACGCTGACGTATGATAATATCTTTACAACGTGACCATTTCTTCCAGCAGCGTATGTCAATCTGAAACGTCGAATCTTATTAAACCTTATGCAGATTCAATTATAAAACTGCATTTTCCCTACTACTAAAGAAAGGAGATACGTCTCGAAAGCTATTTCAAAGAATCGTAAAGAAAGAATAGGCCTAAGTTACCACTGATGGCCCCCTCCCCCACTACAAAACGGTACACTGCGCAGTTCTGCTGGGTATCTATTAATAGCAGAGGCGGTCAAGTGAGATAAGGTATATTTTTCAGCTAGAAAATATATTTTTGGTAAGTATCGAAACGAAAGCGATACGACTGTGCATGAAAATGCACGTTCATCCTGAAAGCAGTTGGTAGTGCGTTATATGGCAGCTTGGCAAAATATGACTTGCTCGCCTATTACGATTTGTCGCAGTGAGATTTATCACAAGATCCACGGTCGCGTTTGTCGACTGTCATGAGATGATGATATATGCGCGTGTGACCTTAGCGGAATTTATAGTCACTTAGCCCCTGGCTGGGATTCAGAGCATGCTATTCTGGGTAATTATTAGCGCGACGGAACCATGTAGCATTCGTTTAGATGCGACACGTGTCTGCAAGTAAAGCTCGATTGAATTTGCCGGGTCATTTCGGCAGTGGTCTTCCCTCATTGGTTTGGGCCGGTCGATGCGGCCATTTATAGTCTGTGAATTATATATATTGAAGAATATTTATGTTATGGAGCATGGCCTACTTTAGTACCTAGAGTAGGCCATGTATATAGCAATTGAGAAAATGTCAACAATGACTCTCACCTTGCCGAAGTAAATGCACTCCCATTGGCAGCTCCAAATGTCGAACACGCTACTGCTAACGGTACAGTCCATGTAAAAATACCAAACACACGGTCGCCAAAGGTCTGTCAACAAAATATACAATGAGGTGCCATTGTTGGTAAAGTATATATAGCTGCAACTTACAATGGCCACTGCATTTGAATTTAGAAGCTCCGCAGGAGACATCACAGTGAAGTACGAAATATTGACCAACAGGTAAAGTACTGTCACCAATGGCACTCCGATGCAAATACACAAAGGCATATTTCTGAAATATAGTGGAAATATAACTGCAAATAATCGGAAGGGAGGTACTAGAGGCTTCTACACGGAAAATGTGGTCCTCAATTGATTCAGGTCATGGAATTTCGAGCAGGATCAGGTACGTAACCTATCAGCCCAAATCTGGGGTTGACCGTCAAATCGCTTACATTGATCCCGTCGGTGTGTAAAAGTAGTGTAACATCTCACTTCAGACCCCTCCTCTCTTTGGCATTTTGGCATATCCTACGTTTTTACAATATGCAGTATATTAATCTTGTTGAGTTCTACTTCAAGCCTCGCCCGCAACCAGCTTCTGATTTTGAAGTAGGCCTAATGACGTCACATATATCGCCACATATAAGACGAGTGTGGTGAAGCCGATGGCGGACGATCAATAGATATTGTAAAGAAGATCACCACAGATTTAGCGTCCAGCCTTAGTTTATTCAGAATAGAACATTCACTAGCTTTCGGAGCTCCGCTCCTTCAGCAGGTGAAGATGGAATGAATCGTAAGTCGTAATAGCACAATTTGAATTAAAACAGAATCATAGATATTGTGACATCATAGAGTGGGTGGATAGAAGAGCCAATAATATCACAGGAGAGATAGCGGGCGGGTAGGCGAATGGTGGGAGCCACTGGATGTTGAATATTGATTTTGTTTCATTTCAAATTGTGCTATTGCGTATTACGATTCATTCCATCTTCACCTGATGAAGGAGCGGAGCTCCGAAAGCCAGTGAATATTCTAATTCTCAATAAAGTAAGGCTGGACGCTAAATCTGTGGTGATCTTCTTTACAACATACATATGACGTTACACTTACCATCATTATGTACTAGATGATAAAATAATGCACGCTGAGGAGTGCGGCGCCAGATTTTGGTGATTCATAGGTAAAATGTGGAACAAAGAATACTCGAAACTCGTGAACTTTACACAAATCATTAGCTTTCAATCAAGTGACTCAAGAATTTCTAGGAGGCATATGCCACTGTGTTCGCTGTGTTTTCCGGTTGCGGGCCTGCATTGCGTAGGCCTATTTGGTCACTAGTAGTTCAACTCATTCCATCATTATATTCAATACCTTTTTGGATTTTCCAACTCCTCGGTGATATAGTTCAGCTGATTCCTGTAAATATGATAGAAATTTATATTTTACGCTCCTTCGATTGCTACTCGTGGAGTCGAGATTACGTGGAGACCAATTTGTAAATCGAAACGCGTCGAGCTTACAAAACTAGTACGAAAATCCGAAAGCTTGGGAACGTGAAATCGGGCCAGACGTTAAAACTACGATAACACGCATTCGATTCTAAACTTTTCGATTAGAACTATCCTCATCTTAGGGACTTAACCGCATATGACTGAGCAATGGTTTTTAAGCTGGATGCTCTTACCACAACAATCTAATGTATTAACTTGGGCTTGGTAGTGGCTGTTGTCGACAATTTGCCTGTACTGGTCAGGGCTATAGATTTAAACATTGATAGGTCCCTCTAAGCTGTTTTCAGACCGAACCTCTGCTCATCGTGTTCCGGACTCCGAAATTCAGAATCAGCACTAAAATTCGACGGTGGAAATTTTTCAAACCCCTACGCTTCCGCCTAACTAGCCCTATGGAAAATTCGTTAATTCGTGGTCACAATAGGCAGTTCCGTGTGAGCATGAAAACTGGGCTGGGAAGTGTTTCACTGCGACGTGTTGCAACCAACCCTACACAATATCCTTATAAGAACGCTAGAAATCTGGCGGGGAGACTAAGACTTATTTTCACGACCTTGGCTTGACTCAAGTTGATTTGATTCGAACCACCAACCTAAAAGAAGACTGTCCTAGCCAATTCCGCCAACTCACAGCGGAAGGTTAATTATTGTAAATATCTTGGGCGAAAATTATGAACATACCAGCCATCGTAAGCCCATAAGCCTGAGTAGAAAGCCAACGCCACAGCCGACGGGTTAGTAGTTGTTCCTGCGAATGTACTTGTCAAATACTCTGTCTTGCCATTTCCCATCATCAAAAACCCGCCGATGGTAATTGCTACCACGATCAACAATTTCGCAATCGTAAAGACAATTTGCATGACGTTGGTAGCCTTGACACTGAAGCAGTTGACCAAGGTAATGATCACTATAGATGCGAAACAAAGTTTAGTCACAGAAAATGGTAGTGCAAGCGTGACACATATAAATCGCATTAAGATAGATAGTGACCAACAAGGGTACATATTTGATAAATTGTTTCCTGGACAATAGCGAATACTTTTCCGTTGTGAATCCATAGCAAATGATCATTAGCCTAATGTGAGACGTAATATAGGCTATTGTTCTTCGGAGAAAATAGCAATAGAACGAGATGAGGTGTAAAATTCCACCTGACACGATGATGGATGTTGTTTGTTACGCGACGCCAAAGCACTGAATATGTATCGTTCGCCTGCCCAATCATTATACGCGGTACAGTGATAGCGAAATGAGTCTTTCAATCATTTAGGGAGGTCTCACATTCTCCAATCCGGCACCCCAATATTCTGGTAGCCACGGCGGATTGACCATGTAACATTTGACGTGGGATTTTACAAAGACCTTGGATTTTACGCCTGATACTCTTCCTGCCGCAACCCACTCCCTTTTCCCGGCGGAGTTTGGTTGAGAACTTTTTCGTTTTGGAAGCCAGTAAAGATATCGTGATCCTACTGATTCCAAAATACTCTTATCCGTATTTGGCGGTAACATAACATCTACGTCTGTTCGAAATCCCGGCAAATATGTAGGAACGCTTTGTAGGTTTTTACTTGATTAGCGCGTACGCGTAGGGATATGTCTATGTCTCTTTGAATCTGATTACTTAAAATAAACCGCAAGAACGACAAAATCCACCACATATTTAAGTGCTAACAGCAAACTTATTTGTGTAAAGCTAAGAAGAATTTGAGATTGTAGAAAGATTACATCGCTGCCAATACAGCGATGCTGATAACAGTGCAGTAAGAAAAATACACTATCAGATATCACCGCGTAGCTCTTACATTTGGGGATTGCAAGAAGCGCTGGTAAATCCATCTTACAGTCTAACCAGATGTGGATGATCATGTGAGTTGCGAACATATTTGGTTTTGGCTGAACAACTTGTTGTTTTGGATTTAGGGCGTTTTCAACTACTGCGGTCACGCATATACAGTACGCGTGTCGGTACTTTGGGTTTATATAGCCTGGATCATTATCACAATTCACAACCACACTCTCGATACTGACTGCCAAGGGTAACGGATACCAATTTTAAAGACTTCGTTGGACTCGGTCTGGAATCAAACCAGCACGGATGAACGACTAATAGTTTGCCGATTTAGACCAATGATTACTAGCATGGTAAGCTCCTTACGCTGTGACTCGCAACGAGCTTCAGATTAGAACACCCGCTGACTTGATCGTAACATATGAACAATAAGGTAGCTGAACATTCTAAAGTTGGGAAACAGCGAAGATACGTTCTATAGACTCAAAATCCGACGTGACAAATGGGATCACAACTTAGTACACTCTGTATGCAGTTTTTACCAGTCACAAGCACGTTTCAGCTAAAGAATTTCCTTTGAAGAATGTGAAATTCTACTTTAGTTGGACGGCGGTTGGTGTGTGTGTGAGAGAGCTCGCAGTGAAAGTATGAGGACTACTTCAATAACTCTAAAGTATAAAAAAACAATTTGGCAATATTTAATTTTTATTTTATTTATTTGGAATTTATGGCGTTTTTCACCTACTAAGGTCATGTACGCCAGGCCGATGCTCACGGTATACTGTACGTGTCAATACATCCGGCTTATAGCCCGGATCACTTTTACAATCACGGCTCTCCGCACTTCTCCGATACCGACTGCCAAGCAGGGAGGGAAGCAACGGATACCAATTTTAAAGTCTTCGATTTGACTCGATCGGGAATCGAACCCGGAATCTCCCGATCAGAAGGCGGACAGTCTAATCTACTCAGTCAATTGAACGGTTTGCAATAATTATTCACTCGGCCTTGGATGCTTCAAAATGTCTGAGAGGCAGGGAAAGGAGCATTCACCATCTTAACCCTTAACAGCCCCTAAATTGCAGGGCCTAAAACGTTCCCGTGAGTTTCGACAGATGTATCGGTTCGTCGTTTCTACGTGTCAGCAAATGAGTATCAACATAATATTAGAGTGTAGAAACTAATGATAAGGATCACTGACAAGAAAGAAATGTCCGCGGGCAATTTGAAGTAGCCAACGCGCGAGCGTTAGATATTTCGTCAAATATCGCCACTGCCCACAACGCAAAATGTGTTCCATGATTTTATCTTGCACTCAAATCGATCATCAGAGTCTCACCGCAAGTCACAATAAATACAAACCAAACAAATAAAAACATAAAATCTGGAACTTACGTATGGCAAAACAAGCAGCGCATTTCTGTGATACTATTGGCGGGTCACATCCTGGATAAAATGGTGCTGTAACGTATTGAGCGAACCCAACCGAGATGATAGAAAATGATGCGGGCTTCAGTACAATGACCGAAGTCCAAGTGAAGATGAATGCTACCATGTCTCCAAATGCAGCTCGCAAGTATGGATATTCCCCGCCAGATTTCCTTATCATCAACCCAAGTTCAATGTAACTCAATGCACCTAAAATTTCAATACAATTTTATAAAGTCTTTTCGAAAAACCAACGCCCTAATCGCAGTGTTTTGATGGGTGCACACCTTTTCCCAGTAAAGCGGTTGCAGTTACCCTCTCTAATTCGGCCAGGTTACGCTCGTTGTTTGCCACAACGATCAACCAGGTTTATGATTGATTTATGATTTTACGCTGAATGCCCTTCCTATCGCAAGTCCCATCAATCCCATATCTCTAAGCTTGGGACCAGTCGTGGCTGACATTTTACGTTAAATTACCAATCTACAGTAGTTCGTTTTCTATGCACAATTCATGATGAACATGCTTGCATAAAAAAAACTTTTTTTCGCTATAGCACGGAATAATGACGCGCATGATAACGTGTGCTATACTAATCATTGGCCTGTTTCCTGTTGACATCAGCAGACCTAATATATACAGCGCAAAATGTTTACAATGTACTCGTTACTCTCGTTTTGCCAGGCCCCATTGATATTTAATTAGAGGGTACAGTTTTAACGTAGTACAGTTTGCGGCGTGGGCAACTGAGCAAGTAAACTGAGTAAGAAGGTGTGAACTGGGCCGTGTCTGACCAACTCTCCCTGGGGGTCATTCCATAGAAGATGCGAGCGCATATTTTCTCGTTGTATACAGTAGGTGGGATGGTATGACACCATTGATAGGATTCGAACCAGCAAGCTTGTCGATTGCAATACAGGTCGAATGAGTTTTATTACTTGTTCAATCATATCCAAGTTTGATTCTCACCCATAGTGGCTAATACTCCAGTTCCAGCCCACACAAAAAGGCTTGCTCCAACCGAGTCTACATTCCTCAGTATTGATTTGGGAGACAGAAAAATACCGGATCCGATCATTGTACCAACGACCAACGCAATTCCTCCGAATAAGCCGATCTGAATAATGGAAAGAAATTATGGCAAACAACGAGGTAACACCAGGCAATATCGTACCCATTATACATTCTGATCGATCATGCGCGCTTGTCAAGATCACTAACACAAATAAAACGCTCAATGAAAGAAAGTATAGTGGGGTTCATACAGGCTACGAAAATTGCAAAATGTACAGGAAGCACATCTTGTTGACATATTAATAGCCAAATCGTGATTGTCACCAAATCGCCAATTTTTCTCATTTAATAATACGGCTAGAGGTGATATTTTATGATGGTAAGATTGGTAACGTATCTGCATCTGCAACTAGTTATAAGTTCTCTTGTAGACACGAGGCGAGAGTGGCTTTTTGTTCGCTCATGGCCAACTGGGCAGTAAGAACTGCTAGTGAAAACGCAATGTATCTTCACCGCATGCTCCTGTGTAGGTAGATCGTTGTCGTTACACAGTAGCCTGCACGGTCACAGACCTGAGATCTGTATTTGCGATTGCCATATTATTACATAATCAGCACCGGGATGAAGAACGGTTGCCGTAACGACGGTCTGTTTACGAAACCGGTCGTTAGCAAATTAGTCAAATTGGGGGTTAAATGCGCAAGCAGCAATCAGCAGAAGACTGCTTCCAAACTTCTTACGAATACGCTCGCATTGGAATTTCTACAGAATACAAGATTCATGAGTGTTCTGTGCGCTGTATCAGGCAAACACAGCCCTCCGGCAAATTTCTTATTCAACCCAAACCCGTATTATATAAATCTACTCTTTTTCTCGTGACTCATGTTCGCCCAGCACGCACATTGGTTGTCAAGGGGCGGCGGACGAACTTTCGAGTAGTTGGGTTATATCTTTGCCAGTTACACGGTATCCGCCCGGAGCCCAGCCAAAAGCTTGTAAATGCGACCTTCAACTCACGAATTGCCGATGGGTTTTTAGCAGGGCAGTCTTAGGTAAGGTACATATGTATGGGTTCCAGAGCAACACTTTACTGGCCGAGATTCAACGACGAAAGCACGAATGCGCCGTTTACTGCACTACGTACGCATGTAAAGTAAGAGGATTAGTAAGCATCAAGTCCTCACCTCTTTTTTGAGTTCAATCTTCCCATTCGCATGATCTTCGCTTTCAGACACGAGACTTCCATTTTCCCGACGTCTATTTCTGATGCTCATAGCGGAATGTTAGTCAAGTGTCACTTATCTTGTACCTACCGCTATTGAAATGGTAGAGTTTGGGTCAGTCATTGAGCTTCAGAAAAACACACAGTCGTGATTCATCGTTAGCGATAGTGTTCGTCGAGTCTGGCCAGGAATAGATAAGTTGTATCTGACAACTTCAATATACACCAAGTGGGTCTATGCGCGGCCTACTAAATTCAGAAGTCGCTGTCTAGGCAATTTGGTAGGAACTCAACGCAACTTAAGTCGTTGACTTCGCACAGTACTAATGCTGTTTACGACGCTCCTTCTCTTCGTATCATTACTGAACCTACTGAGTAGGTTGTCTACATCATTCGTTCTGCTTCGCAGACGCATTCTCGCGTCATTGGCTGCTGGACTCGCTGCAAAACTTTACTAACGGTTATAGGTTATTAACAACAATGCGTACATTGGTACTAACGTTTGGCTCGGAGGCATTTGGGAATATTGTACTACATACGATAGACACGGAATTGTCTTAATATCCCACCATTATACTCATCGTAGCAATATAAAATAATGATCCACCCGACTACCCGGGGGTTACATCATATGCGAGTTGCAGTAGAACAACAAGACCTGCGTTGCTGGTGCTGAAGATGAGGGCGAAGCTAAACTACAACTGCAACCGCAAGAGATCAGACCATAGTTAAACCTCGTTAATATTGCTCGCTTCGATGATTTTTGCCCAAGAGTAAAAATGTTAGGCCTACATGACTCTATACAACTGCATCAACAAAGGATTACATCGCAAGCTCGGAAAGCCAGAAGGTAGCAATTTTCACAGACAAAGATTGGTTCTTCTGATGATGATGGTGAATCTATTAATCTCTTACAAATTTACGTATTGAAATTAAAATTCACTAGCTTTCGGAGCTCCGAAAGCTAGTGAATGTTTTAATTCTCAATAAGTAGGCTGGACGCTAAATCTGTGGTGATCTTCTTTACAGTATCTATTGATCGTCCGCCATCGGCTCCACTAACTCTTCACAAATTTACGTGGCATGCAACGAATCAATATGCGACGAAAACACCCACAATAGTAATATATTGCATGATATTGCGTGTGGCCATACAAATACACGCAGAGTATCTCTGGCTCTAGTTAAGAAAATGAAAGCGAAGTAGGGCAACATAGAAGTTTTAGACGTCATGACTACAACAAATATTGCAAAAGGCAACGTTGATCAATCAAAGGACTAGCTACATTCTGGCTGCTAAAATATAATGAAATATTCGCCCCGACAAGGCATTGAAAGCAAATCCAATAAGCGTGACGTCCTCGAAAGCTCAATCATTACTTCGCAGCTTTCCCCATCGTCTCAAGAAGTGCGGCGACAGCTAGACAAAGCAAACTTAATCGTCGATTTGGTAGCGGAATATATTACTAACCATATTTGGATGAAAATATATGCTCCTGACTGCCCAAAACTTATCCCCGATATCCCATCGAATTAATAACATAAGATTACATTCAGAAAACTTAGTCAATGCTATATCCCTTTTATACTCGGACATGAAATAAGTAGAATGGTATTTGTAGGCGATTTTAACACTGCAATGACGCCGCAAAACAAACACATTGTTGTAGCCATCGCCACGTAGATCGTAGGAATCGCTAATTCATTTTGTCTGTAGCTTCTAATGGCTGGCAAAATGCAAGTAACGGCAAAGTGATTGTGGAGTACGTGGCGAGATCTACCGCTGCACGACGGATAGCTCTCTGCTATCTTGTCTAAGGATGTTCGATTACCGGAAATCTGCCTTTAAACGCGGCGCGTCTAACACAAGACCGATTCCAAATGATACGAAATTAGTACCAGCACCGTGGTTACAGTGTTCAAATATCATTCAATTAAGAAGTATCCAAAACATTTGTCTGTCGACTAAAAACAACAACCAAATATTAATAAAGTGAAGAGCTATTTAGAAGTCTTAGCTGTACGTCCCAAGTCCCTACTAAACCCCGATGATATCCACGAGGCAACTCCTCCAAGGGTTGCGTCCGCTCACCGTTGCTTCTCAAGGCAAAAGTAAGCACATGGTGAGATGAAGAAAAGAACTAAAGCCAAGAAAAAGGTGATTGACGCCCACTAGCGGTTTGTCTGCTTAAAGGGAGTCCGCCGCCAGGTGCTACTATCCTCACCATCTGACACATCCCGGCCCCGAATTAATTTCCGAAGGGAATTGATTCAAACCGTGGAGGATGTAATGCTGATAAGAGAAGGCAGCACACAATGTGGGGGGACGAGGCGTACACTACTAAGCGACCCACACAAAAGGCGTGAGGAAAGAAAAATGGTTACGCAGACTGTGTACAAAAAAAAAAAAATTACAGCACAAGTCATGGCAAAAAAGGGTACTCCTGAGGCCACAACAATGAAAATGCCAAAGGATAAAACAGTTGCACAGCGACAAATGCATGACAATGTGAAAAATTGAAGCAATTGGTAAAAAATGCACAACAAAACAATTGCATGCGGGTATTGTAACTTCACTGGACATCATGGCAAGACCAAGAAAAACAGATTGAAGCATTACAGAAACCGTGTATAACAGCAGCATGCAAAGGAAATGTGACAAAAATATACACAAAGGGTCCAGAGAAGAGTTTAACCAGGCAAAAAATAAACGCATATGAGGGACCCGCAGGTAGCACAATCACTAGCCCAGCTCGAGACGGCAGAGCTTCCGCACGTCTCGCTTGTACTCGCCAGCGGCGGACCGGACCTTAACGTGTCGTACTAAGCCTTGATCATCCGGGTATACCTCTATAACAAGGGCCTTGGGCCATTTACCATGGGGCAAATTCTCATCGCACATTAACACGAGATCGCCAAGAACGAGATTATCAGACCTGTCATTCCATTTCGCGCGACCCTGCAGCATAGGCAAGTACTCCTGCACCCAACGCTTCCAAAAATTATCCAAGTGACGCTGGACATAGCGCCAACCGCTTTTGAATTCATCAACTTTATAGAACTGAGTGACTGGCAATGACGGGTCAAGGCGGCCCAGTAAGAAGGAGTTTCCGGTACTACAACTGAAGGCCATTTTGGCTCAGGCAACTTGAGGAAAGCAGGGCCACTGATCCAAGTCGTGGCAGTTTCCCACTGGTCGGGCATCAGGCCTCGACTTGCGATATCTGCAACGTTGATTTCAGTAGGACAATGCCTCCAAGCAGAGACGTCAGTCAACGCATGATAATGATCGCGAGTCTATTGTGCACAGAAGTCTTAAACCTAGTCGAGGTGTTCCGTATATAACCATTGGTTATTAACCAAGCACGGAGAGCGAATCCGTCCAGTAATACACTCCGTCTAGAGGAAATTCCAGATCGCGCCTAACTTCAGAGGCCAACTTAACAGCACAGGTAGCTGCCGTCAGCTCCAATTTAGGGATGGTGGGGCGCTTCTTCGGGACTACCCTGGAAACGCCACGCACCAAAGTACAGACCACAACACCATCCGCATCACACATCCTGAGGTATACACACGCACCATAAGCAATGGAGCTCGAATCACCAAACACATGCAACTGGTAATCAACCGGATGGAAGTTCTCGGGCTTGTAACAACGGGGCATGGGAATATTATCTAAACTGGGCAGCGCAGCCAGCCACTTTTCCCATCGTTTGAGCAAATCTCCCGTGAGAGGCTTATCCCAAGGCATCTCCAAGCGTGAGAGTTCTTGTATCAGCAATCTCGCAGGCAACAGATACGGTTGAATGAGCCCTAAAGGGTCCCAAGCTTGTGACACCATGCTGAGTATGCCCCGCAGGGTAGCAGGCTTGGGCTTAATCCGGGTACGGACTTGTGGGCGGTCCCTAGCAACGTCCCAGGTCACACCAAGCACACGTTCAACCATCTCCTTATTCAAATCAAAATCACGTGCCAGAGGGGAACAATCAGAAGCAGGTACGCCCTGTAGTGCCTCCGGACGATTGATAACGAACTTTGCAAGCCGAAAGCCACTCTCCGAGAGCCAGGTCCGTAGCTGGGAAATCACAGATCGAGCCTTGTCGACAGTCGGACAGCTGTGCAAGCAATCGTCAACATACATCGCGCGGTTCACACAAGAGACAGTATCTGGGTCTGCATTAGTAATATTTTCAGAGGCGGTCTTACGCAGGCAAAACTGCGCAATCGACCCGGAAGAACGGGCGCCAAAAGGGTGCACCAACATGGCCATCTCAACCACACCACCATCCAAATTGTCATTCTCAAACCAGAAAAATCGCAACGAACCTGAATCCCTAGGATAGGTCAGAATTCTATGGAAGATCTGTGAGATATCGCAAACAAAGGCAACAGGTTCTTGTCTGAAACGGGTCAACACTCCCACTAAAGCCGTGACGTCATCAGGGCCAGATAACAGCTGATTGTTCACTGAGACGCCCTCAAAGGGCTTAGCAAGGTCGAAAACCACGTGAAATTTAACACCAGTAGAGAAGTGCGCGATATAGAATGACCGGTCTGTTTTGGGGGATGAGTCAACCGTGATGATCTTGGCATAACCATTAGAAACATACTCACGAATTTTATCACAATACTTCCCAAACAATTCAGGGTCCCTACGAAAGCGCTTTCTCATCCCGAGCAATCTGTGCAAGACAGCTTGTCGGTTATCAGGAAAGGGGACTGTTCTATCAATCCAGGGCATTTCAACTCGGAAGCGACCATTCACTTTACAAACAGAGCTCTCCATTATACGAAGGGCTGTTTTGTCGTCCACGGACGGCTCAGTACGGAATGGATCGGTTTTCACGTCCGGAAAATCGGCATGACAGGAATCACATAAACTCACATCAGAAATGAAATTAGAACAAGCAGAGGTAATCACTAATTGCTGGTTGCCTGCAGTGTTCATCCTAGCGTCCATGCCAAGCACCACCCACCCAAAGGGAGTGAGTCTGGCACCAGGCACACCGGGGGAGGGACTAGGTCTCATATCAGTGGGAGGGTGCTGACCCAAAACATCAGCACCAATGAAAATATCAACGTCATTTCCTTCCAAGGTAGTCAAGGCAATATCATGGAGGTTGGCATAATGTCTGGCGGTATCATTACTGAGCACATGGTGCTTTACATCCGGCAGCTTGGCTACCGCGAAAACATCTTTCACCATGTAACTATCAGGTAGGTTAATCCCCTGGACGGTAAGATCAACACTGCAACCGGTCAGATCTGCTAAACCATTAAATCCATAAATCTTTTTACTAATTGCTGGGCCACTTACACCCAGCTTATCAATTAATTTTCTAGAGCACAAATTTCATCTAAATATGCATAAGTCGAGACCATTGTACTCGACTCAGCGTGTCGCACTAGAACCGGTACAACCTGACAACGTACAGGCGCGCCAGCCCCATTCACAACATTCGTTTGCTTAGACTCAATAGGGTTACCTCCAGATTTGTTTTCCAATGGTGTACTCGCAGTTTCGTAAGTATCATGAATCAGCGTGTTATGCCTCCTGTTGCATCCATCCGCCTGACAGCGAAACTTCGATGGACATTTCGAATTGTCGTGACTCGGACTGAAGCAATTGAAGCACAACTTCTTCTTCTTGAGGAAATTCTTCATCTGACGAGGGTCTTTATCTTTAAACTTTTGGCACCTGTACAATCCGTGTGCTTCGTCACAGCAAGGGCATGACTGGATGGATGATTTACTTGCATCGGTAGAAGTATCTTTCCGGCCTTTTGATGCCCCATTGTCTCGTTTTGTAGAGTTGTGATGTCCGGACTTTTGTGTGTCATACTGACGAAGAATTCCATCCACGCCGTCTCTGGCCTCTATAGACTTTTCCCACACAAACTCGCAGAATTTTCGAAAATTGAATTTTAGTTCTGAATCCACCACATCAAGACTGGCTCTTGACGAATATTGGCTGAGAAATGGCCGGGGAAAACGGACCGAGAGCTCTTTCACTATATGCCGGCTATTCAACTCGTACATGGCCGTTGTGCCTTCGAGAGCATTTGCGGCTTCCAGCAGTTCAGAAGCAATCTCTTCCAACTGATCAGCATCAGTTGTGTCAATAGCCGGACCACTACCCAGCATGGCATAAGTGGCACGCAATACGGCTGTTTCTGTCCCGTATCTTCGGTGAAGTATTTTCCATGCCTCCGCCAAACCACCTGCTCCACTTGACTCACAGCGGCGAAGGATTTTTTGTATGCTGGGAGAGCAGAAACCAATAAGCTGGTGAACCTTAGATTGCTCATCCAATGCAGTACCTTCAAACAATTTCTCGTTTTCCCTCTTAAAAAAGCGGAAACGAAAAGGATCTCCAGGAAAAGTTTCCAGCTTACTCATTTGCAATTTTAGGGCATCACGTGTGGTGATTAGTACCGTTTAGAATTACGAGAGCTGTATAGGCCTACTTCTAATTATCAATGTGATTATTAGTTGATGCAATTTGCGTGTTTTGTGTTTTCCCTTATAAAGCTCTGTTCACAAGCGTTCTTTCATTTTGTGTTGGTACGTTAGTGGACGTCTTTCAGTAAATAAAAGCCTTTGTTCTCGCATTAAAGGTTGTCGTTTAGTTTCAGTAAGCACACAATCACTTTGGAGAGATACCGAGCAATGTCCTAATTTCTTACGACTATCAGGAGCTGCTGTTCTCACGGTTGGTTGAGCAGTCCTATCATAGAGGTTTATTTCTGGCTGCCTGCTAACTGGAGCAAGAGCAGTTGACGTTGTAGGATTACCAGTTACTGGAATGGTAGCTTACTCACGTTATTAAGTGTCAATGTTTCTCTTCGCACGTTATGAATATCTTCTAGAGATATCACAGAACCTCGAGAGCTTTCTGAAGATGCTTTTAACTCGGCAATTTGTTTCCTTTTCCTAGCACGGTGAATTTTCAATTCTTTTTGCGCTTCTTCTTCTTCAGCTTGGGCTTCTAAACGTTCAATTTGCAGTTGCGCTCGTGAAACAGAGGAAGAAGCTCTCAAGCCTGACTTTTGAGACAGCGCTTTCCCCGGCGTATATTGACTACCGCCTTCATGGGGAAGACTGACATGGTCAGCAGGGTGTCGAACCGGATCCAAATAACGGTTACGGTTCGGTTACGGTTTTGTTCCGGTTTCGTTCCTGCTTGCCCATAGAGAGCGGTTACCGGTTTACGCCGACGTATGAACCGGTTCTGGAGAGGTTCAAATACTGGAAATCGTTAGTTCGTTGCGGATGCGATACGCGGACAAATAACCACGTTTATCGACATATATACCCGTCACTTTATAGTGTAGGCTACGCAAGACGAAGTTTTAAATCGAAATTCTTACGATAAAAATAAACTCTTGAACTTTGATTTGTTAAGTCCCTGAGAATTTTAAGCAACGAGTCTGATCATCAGCCGAGATGTAAGCGCGCGGCTAGCAGTAATTGAAATAGCTTTTCCAGATTGGCGGCATGTTTTCCGGACGACTTTGCGAAATTTGCGATTTGACACACCGATTTATCGTTATCGTACTTAAAGAATTGAATTGAATTCGCCCTGTTCATTTCCGCCGACGCTTTGCTCGCGTGCCGAGCTGACTTGTTGAGACCTACCTTTCAATTCCAAGTGCGACAGGGCTGAATTGACCGGTCAAACTTTTTAAAGAGTGAGATAATTCAACCGATTGCGGAAACATGTTGATGTATGTGGATAGTTCAAAAAAATAAACCGCTGGCACCTCCATTTAGAAAAACGGTAACCGTTTGCTAAAAGAGCGGTAACCAGGAAAATGCCACAACGGTTTCGTTCCGGTTCCGGTTAATTGGAAAATTAAAAAAACGGTTCGGTTACGGTTTCGGTTCACAAAAATCAAGCGGTAACCGTTCTTTTTCGTTCCGGTTCCGGTTCGGTTCGACACCCTGATGGTCAGTCATTTACTTATTGTATTCCCGATCCGTCAGACGTTTGCGACGTCTAAATCTTCCGAGGAATGTTTCAGTTTTTACAAGTTCTTGAGTGTTTTTTGCTTTGTCGCTTCCGCATTCAGCAGTATACTGTTCATTAAGTTCGTCCAACTCGTCGCGAATCGCTTGAGCAATTCTATCGAATTCGTCTTTGGCCCGAACCACTATCAGGGACGATGCCCCTGCAGCAATGCTGTCCGAGAGTTTGCGATCTGCACTCTCAAAGGCAATTTGGCATCGACGTATTGCGTCATCCACGCGTTCAGTAGGGTCCTGAGCATCAGCCGTGGAAACTTGAGGCACGCCACCTTCAGCCATGATATATGTACAAATATCTGGGCGACTATGTTTTTGATGATGTGGAGTACGTGGCGAGATCTACCGCTGCACGACGGAAAGCTCTGTGCTATCTTGTCTAAGGAAGTTCGATTCCCGGAAATCTGCCTTTAAACGCCGCGCGTCTAACACAAGGCCGATTCCCAATGATACGAAATTAGTACCAGCACCGTGGTTACAGTGTTCAAATATCATTCAATTATGTAGCGATGTATAGAGCCGAGTATCACCACCGCCGTATATGAGTCGGCTAAGGTACAGGTATACTTAACTTCTGTCCTATAGCGACGCAGCTCGGTCCTGACTTTCCCGTCCCTTGCAGTCCACACGAATAGTGATGGATGATCGAATCTTTATTCCTTAGCCTAATACACACTGACTATAGTAGTCTAGTGATTCCCTTTCAGTAGGGCACATGAGTCTCATCAATACCAGCGGTTACAAGAGCATATATACTAGTAAGGTGAGAGAGTTATAGCCTACAGAGCTAGTCATGCGTTTAGAGCATGCATAGCGTACAGACTTATAGGTATATTGGAGGTTCTCTAGGGCGTTAGGATCTCCCCTACAATTAAGAAGTATCAAAAACATTTGTCTGTCGACTAAAAACAACAACCAAATATTAATAAAGTGAAGAGCTATTTAGAAGTCTTAGCTGTACGTCCCAAGTCCCTACTAAACCCCGACGATATCCACGAGGCAACTCCTCCAAGGGTTGCGTCCGCTCACCGTCGCTTCTCAAGGCAAAAGGAAGCACATGGTGAGATGAAGAAAAGAACTACAGCCAAGAAATGGTGATTGACGCCCACTAGCGGTTTGTCTGCTTGTAGGAAGTCCGCCGCCAGGTGCTACTATCCTCACCATCCGACACAGTGATTATCTCACAAACTAGCCCCAGATGAACGAAAGTAACAACAATTGTGGGTTCAGTGCCCTCGGATACTTAGTATTAGTAATATTTGACCCTTTACGGTAAAAGGTTAGAGGTAATCTTAGGGTAAAATAACTGGACAGTATTAGTAGCCGGTCAGAAGAGGACGCGAAATTGGGATTGCCAAGGTTGATCAGAACACAGAGATGAGTGGACACTGGACAGCCATACATGATCGTCGATCGCTGATGTCTGCTACAGATGACGTACATGAAGATGAAGATTAGAGGAGAGAATTCAACTTGACTGTGATCATTAACTCACCATTTTCGTTCGACATAAATGTGACAGAATGAAGCCGGTGAACTAGCATTGGAGTGATTCAGAGTATAAGACTTTAGGTGAATAAACTGCCATACATAGAGAGTTTGTTTTGGAGTCTCGGTGTGATTAGCCTCCCGTGTCATGGGGAGCGCGAACGCTGCATTTGCACAAGCAAAATCAGGATAACTAGACACGAAGCGAAAAGAATCAAAAGTACGAATCCCATGTACAGAGCGACTTGCAATGCCCTTGCTTCAGTTAGGTCACTTCCGAAAAATGAAACTGCTCCGCCATCGGACTTGTCTTCATCTTTGCCTTCGCAGTGAGACTTTTCTCCACCGATACAGGATACAAATCTACACGGGAGCATATTGCAAATGAAATCTCCGATTTCCCATTCGGCCGTATTCCGTTTGTAGGCAGCCACAGCGCATCTGAGCACTTGCAGGCCTATACGATTTGACAGAATTTTTCACACCGAATGCCCTTCCCGTCACAATCTTTCCCATTTGCCCGGCCTTGGCACCGGTCATGGCTGGGGAAATATCAATGGAGATTGAAAGTAAGTGTTGATTATTGCACTGCCACAAACAACCTGGCTCTCTCTGATCTTATTTTGCCGTAGTGATAACTAACAGCGCACTGTGTGAGCAGCTTGGGCCCCTCAAAAACATTGGGCATGGTTGATTTGACATACCCAGAACGCAGGGTCCGGGTTATCCTCTCTGAGGAGTCCTGGCTACACTCTTGCAGGCTGCGAAAGAATTTACTGTACTGCGCCGTATTGCACCACCAGCCCGTTCTATTTCTGCAACGCCGATAGTCTGATATACTGATACGGGGATTTATGCTGTTGAATGATTTAAATAAAAATTGCATTACCTCATCACATGTGCGATATAACTCTGTTGATGTACACCATGAAATAGATGAGCCATTGGTCCACGGGCATATATAGCAACATCTTCTGCAGTATGCGATTCCCACCTCCTTGGAACAGCGGATTGCTGCTGGTACGAGGGACTCTCTAAAAATTTTATATGTAGTAGGCCATAGTCTACTGGATTTGCAAAATTGCGGACTGTGCAACAGTATCGGTGCTTCAATTTCATTGTAGGAATTGTAGGTTGCCTATTCTCGGGATATGACATTCGGTTAACACCAACAGAATCCACGTTTCAACATTTTCGGTTTCGATAATTGAGATGTTATTTGTTCCGTTGTAGTAAAGTAGATACAATCATTTTTATGTAGTTTAACTGTCGTCTATATCTTGATTCGGGGAAGATTCTCAGCATGTGTGAGCATAAATAAGAGTCGTTTGGAACCGAAATTGATATAAATACATCGTGTGCCGCAAGATGTCGGATGTAGCAAATTAGCACCTACCCTAACAGAGATCGTGCAAGTAGCATGCTAATTTTTATAGTCATTGACGCAGGTAGCCAATTCCTCTGTGCTTGGGGATAAGCGAATTCGTGAGGAGTGGATTCAGCCGCAAGTGTTGGCGGTGGCAAATGGGATAGTAAGTCCAGCGCATGTTTAGCTGATAGTGAGGAATGTGCCTATTGGCACCCTATCAGAGGTATCATGCAAGTATTGCCGACTCAGTATCATAGCCATAACTCTCCGCACTCCTCGGATACTGATTACCAAGAATAGACGTAACGGATATCAATTCTGAAGTCTTGGTCGGCAATTGACCGGAGGACCTTTCGATCAGAAGGCTAATCAGAACAGAAGGCCAACTGAGCGTTCTAGACATTGAGCATCTACCATGGCTAGTACCGTTTTGGTGGATGTGGCGATAGCATACAGACTAGGCATGATGATGGTCTGAGGTGATTTGTGCCACGCATTTTACGGTATACTATATCGATCCCATTTTACATAGATAAAGGGCTGTTCTATATAAGGAGGTAGCATTCGTCGTAGCTTAGGCCTATATATGAATCATATCGTTAAACGCTTGTGAATGTAATAATTCTCAATAAATCAAGGCTGGACGTTATATCCATGGCCTACTCTGGGCTAAAGTAGGCCATGTTATATCTGTGAAGAATCTACCTTAATGATGTCATATGCATCCGGGACTCGTGTTGTATGAAATACAAACAAACATTTTCTGCAGTTAGACCTTGTACAACGGTTCAGAACATCTAGCACATGCCTGTGCAATACATACCAGTGTCGACACCGGTGAGATTTTCCCTGGTCAACTTCACGTTCGGGTCATTCTCTACCGCGGCAATGGTGCCGTTACCTAAATAGCCAGGTCCGTCACCGTAAAGAATAGTGGTGGCTGGTTTTTCAATCAGCTCAACAGACATTTGTGGCGCGAGACCTGAACGGAAATAAAATGGTTTAAGCAGGTGAGAGCGATTTCGTACTCACAGGCTGGAAACGTTCAATATCGGTGTCGCGATCGACAAGAAGACGTCTGGTCCTGGTGTAATAACATAGTCTTTAGGCTGATTGGAAAGTGGAAATCAAGTAGCTACTGTACTAAACATTAAAAAGTGATCTGGATTTCGGATTGAAGAAACCAAAGTTACGAATTGGCGGCAATAGCGACGCTGAATTATTATTATTATTATTATTATTATATATAGAAGATTTTCAGTGGCGCTTATCACCGGGCGGCGTTTTGCACCACGAACAGGACGCAGGCTGGGGCAGATACATGGATATAATAGTCGATAGTAACAGAAATAGTAGGAGTCAGTAATTGCTGGGATAGGGGACAATAAAACACAGGAATGGGGGTCTATAATATTGTCCCGGATTATAATCGCATAATCGCAAACAAAAGAGGCTAGCTCGGGAAGGGTGAGCAAGACGTTTAATGAGAATTCGACATTGGCATTGGTGCAAGCTCTATCAGTATTTGCCTAAGATGAGTGAATCGACGGCAATGCATTAAAGAATGTGGGACTATCTCGGCACATTTGCACATCGGGCATAGCGGACGACGCTGAATTGTCCACCGTAAACAAATCTATATAGCAATTTGTCTATGATTGAAGCAGGATTTCTCGAATAGGCCTCTTTCTCGCTCGTCTAGCCCTTTCGCATCTGAATTGCTTTGGCGAATATGATATTTTTGACAGAAACATTTTGACAATATTGTTTACTTAGTAAAAGTCCTCGTCGCCGTGTAGTTATCGCACGAATTTGTGTGACTTGGCATGAAATCCTAGTATTAGGCCTATAGTCAGTTTCCGAGAACACATGCGAAAAAATCGGATTATTTGAAATTCTCAAGCTGTTGCAGATCGGGTCAGATCTAATACGAAAATGTTTTAATCCACAAATTACAATTTGGTACGCAGCATCAGGATCCTTGGCATGGACCCATGCTGGACTTTATGCTAACCTGTATAAATCGCGCCTGGGACCCAACATGTCCAGCTCTGGCATGTATTCCGGATTATTCAAAAGGCACAGATAGTACTTAAGTATAAGTACTCCGACGATATGTCACACCACATTTAAAATTTCAGTGATGGTTCTACTCACCGAAGACCGAAGTCCCCCTGTCTGCGTATCCACCGATGGACATAGTATGTCCGTGATCTGCTGTAACGATGATCATCGTGTCTTGATCAGACGTCATATCCACTGCTTTCCGAACCGCATCGTCAAAAGCAACCATATCATGAAGTGCTAACTTGGCGGCGCTGTCGTGATGGGCATGATCTGAAATTGGAGAAGTGAATAAATTTTCCAATGTTGTAATTTATGGTCAAACCGTTCCGTTGGCCGAGTGGTTTAGACTGTCCGCATTCTGATCGGGAGTTTCCGGGTTCGATTCCCGACCGAGTCAAGTCGAAGACTTTAAAATTGGTATCCGCTCCTTCCCTGTTTGGCAGTCGGTATCGGGGAAGTGCGGAGAGCCGTGATTGTAATAGTGATCCGGGTTATGGGCCGGAGGTGTTGACACGTATACCGTGAGCATCGACCTGGCGTATATGACCTTAGTAGGTGAAAAACGCCATAAATTCCAAATAAAAAACAACAACAACGTTTGGTCAAGTCAGAATGAGCACATCATGTATTGCAGCGGATAAAGCTTCCTGCGGGAAGAGGGTGAACTTATGCTTATCAAAAAAAGATGTCTTTCTTCTTATTGAACTTACCAATTCTACCGCCTTCTACGATAAGTAAATACCCATTTTCGTTCTTCCGCAAGATTTCGATTGATTTTTCCACCATTTCTGAAAGGGTGGGCTCGTCATCCTTTCTTAGCAATTCATAACTCATATGCTTAGGTTGAAACATTCCTGAAACACATTACTGGTCGTTACCTGGTATAGGCCTTAGATCAATATAAGTAGGCTTACGGTACATTAAAATCATAATAAATTGTCGAGTATAGTGGGGCCGATGGCGGACGATCAATAGATATCGTCAAGAAGATCGTATCACCACAGATTTAACGTCCAGTCTTAGTGTATTGACAATGTTCTAATTCTCAATAAACTAAGGCTGGACTTTAAATCTGTGGTGATCTTCCTTACAATATCTACTAAATTGCCATAGATATAATAAGTAACCACATACTTAACGTCCAGTCCAGTTTATTGGAATATAATGCACAAGCTTTCGGAGCTCTGCTCCTTCATCAAGTGAAGATGGAATGAAAAATTAGTAATAAATTGCCGCAATTCCCACAGAAGCAGAAATCTATGTTTCATTCGGCCCTGAACGCGTTACGTACCCCATAATCTGTCGATGCCTCTAATATCTAAATTCATTAGCTGGGTTTTATTCCAAACGAACTCTCTTTTCTCAGCGCTTGGTGATGCATTGAGCCATTCTTGTATCAAATCACGCCCGTCTTCTCTTCGACCATTACTACTTCCGCTCTCGTCTCGGGTTGCGGTTGAGCGAAAATAACTTCGCCCTCCACCCAGAGCCACCTATAGATAAGACATGTGGGATCACACCATGTAGGATTGTAGGCAATAGTTTTTTCTGACTACGGTTGTAAAATCAGGCTTTCAATTTTAGACACTTTTGCTCGAATATTGTGCATCAAAATACACTGGTTTCTCGTCTAAGCCTTGAAACATCGACACTGAATTGCATATGTTCATTGTTCAGTTCACCATGAAACCGTATGGAAAAAGGCGCTTCAGAATGCATACATATGTACACATAGGCACTCTCGTGGGTAGTTGGGCTTGGTCTTGTCATTTTAGTAGGTTCCCATAATTGGGGTGGTATGCTTCTGGTCTTCCCGTCACAATAAGTGCGGTCTTGTGCCCAGTGCGCCATGCGAGTGTGGTGCAGAGGAGCGAACCGCAGACCACGTCATCTATTCCTGTGCAATGTATAAGCCACCCGATGGAGTGACTGGTCTGAAGAACCTGAACGAGGCCAGAAAGCAGGGACTGTTGTGTGGCTGCCCTGACGTCTAGTCCAAAAAGAGGAAAAAGCCAAACAAAAGATGAGGAAGAACTGTACTGTAGGTTCTCATATATGAGGTCATCAATTAGGGCTAATTAACAACCCCATTTGTCGTTTCTGCAGCAGCTCCCTTTGCACGCCGCGGTCAAGGACCCGACGGTCAAACAATAAGCGCAATCAGCACACACACCAATGATAACCGTTCGACGCTACAGGCCAGTCAACCTCATAGCCACGCACCATCGATTTCTGAAAGCTCATGAAAACATTGCCTTTATAAACTAGCTGACCGATTTTGAAAATTCCGTTTCTTACCGTTATTTTTTCTGACTGGTTGAGGAACTGCCAAGCGATATCTTTGCAGCCTTCGTCTTTAGCCTTCTGTGGCATGTTGGCGTCGGCGTACCAGTCTCGATCTACAATGTGGGCGTAAGGAGCTGCCACAGTGGCGTGAGTTAGTTGTGTTGTTGAGACTATTCCTGTCGCTTTCCCTGCGGTAAAAAACACGGTACGATGTCACATACATACATATCCCAATACCTTGATTAAATCCGAAAGTGACCGAGCAATGCCTTCAAACAGGTAGTTTTACCGGTTTTGGCAGCTCAGACCACCTCGCAACTAACCGCTCTGCTGTTCATGGGCAATTAATATAATTCTTGCTTTATAAAATAGGCTTGGATTGGTCTATGGTCAGGCAATATTCGTGCATTTAGGCCAAGGACTCAAATTTGCACCGAGTTTGTTGACGGGGAAAGTTCACCTCACTTGAGTCGGTTAAGTTAAAAACGAGGCATGCTGAAAGCAGATATATTTCGTATTAAATGTGTACTTACCAGCTTCGAATGCATCAACAAGGACAGATTGCACCTCATTTCCTTTACCGCTTTCGCAGTCTCCGCGTCTCACCTTTCCTTGCATGCCGAGAGTAGCATCCATGGACTTCACGCCGCATAAGAATGCAGTGGCAGTTGCAGCAGAGTCTGGGGTTTGTTTGTCGATGGAATATGTCTGGATACATCCTGATATTAGTTATTTCTCGCCAGTGGGTGGATCAATATTTATTGCCACTGTATAAATTTATCGGCAGATAGACCAGGCGCTGTATCGGGCATGATGGTTACCGTGCCAGCGGTCTTGATACCGGCGCCATCAGCCCATCAGTCATCCATGGTCGCATGAATCGATTGCTAACGAAGGCTCAAACAACTGAAGTGAAAAATCTCCAAATGTCCTTGCCCAAGGCATTTTGATCTGGATATGGGCAATGCTAGGCCGAGAATAGTGTGCAGCTGTGCGTGACGATCGGCGCAACAACGACATTTTCAACTGACTAATGGCCGTTACCATATCTGACGACTACTTTTGGACGAGACTTCCCTTAGTGTTTGTCATGCTTTTCGATATATGTCCGTCAGGTTTTCGCTATATAACGAAGGATTCTGCCAGATAAATGGACGATATGAAAAAATGGTCCTCACGTGCACCATACTAACACGCAACCTCGTCTATCTATATCCACTTATTTTATGCTAACTAACGCGGAAAGGACTTGCAAACTTTGTAAGTCGCGTTTTCGAAAGTTATCTCGCGTATACCACAGCTCGGGCGGGCCAAAGATGATATATAACGAAACAGCAGCTAAATTGCGTTCATGTGTTTAATGCTTACACTGACTAAAACGACAAAGCTGCGCTTGAGTAGCCTATTCCGATGAAACGGTTTCGCTACAACGCATTGCCTACTTCAACCCGCTGGAGCTCAGTCATTAGCCCGTCTTTCCCGATTTCCCGCCTACATCAGGGGCGAGATCAAATAAACGCGGACGACCGGACGTCATTCATACTTTGCTTACATTGCCATCTTCACCTGATGAAGGAGCAGAACTCTGAAAAGCTTGTGTATTATATACCAATAAACTGAACTGGACGTTAAATCTGTGGTGACTTATTATATTTAATACTTTGCTAACTAATTAAGGAACGCGGAAACGATTATTTAATAGTTCACTATTCTAGTTTATGTTGAAATTCGGCAATTTCAATAAATGCATCGTCATTCGTCAGCAAGACGAATCGGCACCACCCTAAATGTATTGTCCTTAAACCAATAATTGCACTCGGTCTTTAGCGGTATATAGAAAATGATAGTAGATATCGGATGTACATTCTGGTACGAAGTATTTTAAGCTGAAATCTCTAACGTTGTCGATTCACGAAATGTCAAATTGCGTCGTTCGTCAACCTACCTTCCAGATTGATATTCGCGATAATGAGAACCTTATAGTATCGTGATATTAATTCTGATAATTCATCGATTTACGGCTCAAAGTGAATAATACGGTCAGACAATTAATTTCCACCTGGGCACGTTTGCTGAGAGCATGACAAAATCTCATCTATCAAACACAGTATTTTTAAAAGTAAAAACAGTATTTTTATCAAAAGACGAATTACACCTACGGTCTACGCAAGATATGCGTGGGAATAACAGAAGCGAAGATGGGTGAATCGACGGCACTGCATTAGAAAATGTGGGACTGTCTCGGCGCATTTACACATCGGGCATAGTGGGGTGTCGGAGCATTTAATGCGATTTACTGTAATTAACTTTCTTTCTTTTGAGACAGCATCATGAGCACAGTGCCTTTTTATGGGAGGCGGCATTTCGCGCAAGAATTCAAGGGCATTTTATTGCGCAATTTAGTCATTGCTTCCACATCTTATTTGGGTTACACATGTATAGTCTCTTACCCGAGAGATCCCTACATGCGGAAATTCATCCATCGTCAATACATGCTCTTCCCCGAGATCTCCTTGCAACTGACCCTTCAAGATTCTTCCTGCCGTGACGGTCGCCATTCCCATTCCGTCACCTGACACAATATTGCGATATGCCCCGTTATTAGACAGTCAAATATTATAGATATGGTGTCTTACCTAAGAAGAAGATGATATTTTTTGCCACGTTTTTATTCAAATTTTGTGCTGCGATGGCAATTTTCAATTCTTCCTTCGATTCTTTGATCCAAAAATCTGCTGTTTCTTCCTCGTCTGCACGACATGGTTTTTCATTTAATGCATTTATTTTCCACATTCTCTTCCTTATTCTTTTGGCGATGTTCCGTTTGAGGGTGGCCATAGCGGATCGAACCGCTCATGAAGTTTTTCGAATTTATGTCTCAATGCGTAATCGAGCATAAAGTGAGGCAAAATCTTATGCTGCTGTTGGATCGTTTCAGTTCAAGATTGATAGACTGAATAACATGCGCGCTTTAATTCGCTTGCTACATAAACAACGCTGAAGATTTTGGCAGAGATCATCGACCCTTTAAGCTCAGTCAGCACGGTAAAGAAGTCTCACCAGTTCAGTGTGAGCGATATTATAGAAAAGACGGACTTACCTGTCCACACTTTGTCAATAGCCACAACATTCAAGCATAATAATTCAAGTATTAACATGGGTAATACCGCACGCAAGAATAGTTGCCTCATACTCTTTTTGAGTCTATTTCAGATTAAAACAAATAGACGTAGACAACAAAAAATAGGCAGCTCTATTATTCTGTCTCTGAAAATGAAGACTGTGAAATTTAATCCCGAGTTAATCCGATGTCAAAGCACTTATACGCAAGGGCACTCAACTGTGACGTGTTTCTGATCGAATGTCATTATAAGTTTCGAGACATCCGGAGAAATTCATGGCCAAAAAGATCTCTCAAATACTTCGGTGTATAGCGTTATTAGTAATACGATGTATCTGTTCCAGAGACTGTCTTATTCATGGTGAAAAACGCCGCCCGGTGATAAGCGCCACTGAAAATCTTCCATACATAATAATAATGCCTCACTGCCAGCAGCCTACTAAAGGGCGGGAAACCACACCAAAAGGGATGTAGCATTATGATATGAGTAAAATTGTTGCGGATTGAGCGAATGGAGAATCGAACGATTCAGCGGTGGATTCTAGCAGACACCACCGTAACTAGTCTGCGAAGGTACAGGTTATACTGAACTTCTGTCCTGAGGCGGCGTAGACCGATCCTGATTCCCGTCTCTGGCAGTCCACGTGAGTAGTGATGGACAGCCGAATCTTCATTACCTTAGCCTAATGCAACACTGGAGGGGTGTTGTTGGGTTTACGATTATCGTAATATAGTTGAACTTCGCGCTGATCTGACTCCAAACTGCGTGTTCGAAACACCCCACGCCAGTGACGTACGCTTCTATATATAGAGCTCTTCAATCTGTCTACACTGTTCTTACACGAGTCTCAGTCGAGACAGAATCGATGATTATATTGAGCCAATATTACAAATTGATATGTCGATAGATTTTACACAATACAACAGCAGTCCTTCAGTAAATCACGTTGATAACAAGTTCGAACGATGAAATAATATTAGCAAGGCCGAATAGATAAGTCGAATGATGCATCTTCTATGACTAGGGCCTGCATGTCTAGTTGTCTACAACGCATATGTGGTCCGCTGTGCACGAAGGCAAATTATCGCTTTGTTTCTCCGTTTGAGGCTAATAGAATGTTCTCTTCACGATAAGTCGGTAACGACCAATATGATTCTTGGTATAGTCCATTCTCGAGTTTGTCGCTCTTGGTAATGATTTAGAACCATCATCAGCATCTATTACTGATTCCTTCACCGGTCATACTCTTGATCTCCAAGGCAGCAGAGTTCAAGCAATTTATCGCATCGTTCAACACAGTCTTCCGTGCCCTCATTTGATATGCACCATTTCTTGAGTTTTTGCAGAAGCGGAACGAGTCCTTGACTAAAAGAATATCGTCAGATTAAACAGCCTATGCAAGAAACAAAGCATCATAACAGTAGTAGTTAATTTGGCAATTGGTCAGGATCATTGACTAGAAATGACACAGAGGGTGGATCCTCTTTTCCCAACACTGGGAATTTCAAATAGCCAAACACGAACACAGAAACGTTTTGTGAAATATATGAGTTGCCAAAACTTTTTCTGTGATAGGCTATCGATATATATTGGTATGGAAGTGGCTTTGTATTTTAAAGCAAAGAGGTTGAAGATAGTTTTACGTTATTGTTACAAGGCTAGTGTCTCGTAGTAAGCACAACTGCATATGTATAAGGCGCTGGAGCAGCTGTGGAGCAAAGAAAACAGAACAATTATGGAATTAGGAGCTCGAGTGTGAGTATGTTGTTAGTGTTTATTGATAATTTCATAATGCAATGCGTTTGAATAAACGGAACTGGAGTCAAAAACCCGGGATTGGAGCTGAAGCAAGCAAGAAATGTCAATATATATTTGTTGAGTAGGAATAAGATCTGGAGCAGGAAATGCCAGGGGCTGCAGAGCAGGAATTGCAGCTGAAACAGAAGAACTGGAGGGTCCTGGAGCTTGGAGCAAAAGCGGCACCAAAAATGTTACCAGTTACATACAGCACACAGCTAGACACATACCTATGATTACTGCATTCTGCCTTTGCCTCTTCACAAGTTGTAACGAGAGTTATAAAACAATCCAAGATATCTTCCACTGTAGCATCATATGTGGCATCTTGGTTATCACACCAATTACATACCAGAGCATTCAGAAATGCAACAATCTGAATTTCCACTTTGCACTCATGAAAATACCTGTACAAATGCCATAAGTATCAAGATCAACTACCGAGAGACAATTTTAGCAAAACCATGTTTAGCTAGGCCTACTGTTAGGAAAATCATTCAGCCAGTTCAGTTTCCAGTTGCAGACTGTACACGGTAGGCTATATAGAATAGGAAATGAGGGGGGTTACTTTTGTCCTTATTTGATCGTAGAGAATTTGAAGACTCACATGAATTGTATGATATACATCTTCACCTGATGAAGTAGCAGAGCTCCGAAAGCTTGTGTATTATATACCAATAAACTGGACTGGACGTTAAATCTGCGGTGACTTATTATATTTATTACTATGATATACAGATGCACACGTCATACACACTGCTGGAGCATATGAATGCAAATCACTGAAGCATGATGCGTACATGTAGGCTGGACAAGGAAGCACCCTTGGAAGGGACTGGCAGGCTATCAAAGTTAAGCCCACCTGCACTATCCCAATGTCCTGGCAGTCTAGCGAGGATCTACATATACCACTTTGAACAAATCTTTGGGTATGTATGAATGATGCAGTCTCAGGAGTTGAGTACCGGACATACTGAGTTTCCAGGCCGATTGAAAATAAAAATGAATTAGGCTACAAAGCTAAAACGACCAGCCCCTTTTCGTTCTTTGTCGTGTGCTAATAAAATTTATGCAAATGTGATGACATAATGAGGAATTGGTCTGCTGTCTACTAATGCATGATGGACCCCCATAAGACAATTTTTAGATGAAATTGCTGACCAGTAGATTATGTGTTCAACCAATTTGTGTCATTTGGATATCAAACCAGGCAGCATGCTGGAATCTTACTTTGCATATTTTGGATCCTCTTTGCATACTGATTTGATGAAAAACATCACCTTCAACTTCAATCGTCTACTGTTTGAGCGGATAAGCTTCGGGATCAATGAGAAACCATCACTATTTTGAAAGCAAGTCATTGCCGAAGCATTTCCCCTGACCAAGCACGACAAGGCAAAAAATGCCGTTATTCGTACAGAGTCTTCTGTAAATAGAACTGCACCATCATGCATGCTTGAAATCAATAATTAAATAAACGCAATGAAACCAGGAGAGCACAGTGATAGGCCTGGTTGAGATATTTATTAAACTTTTTTTTTGTACCGGTACTCATGTTTTCGCAGCTTGAAATTGCCAGCCAGGAAGAGGGGACTTGCCTCTTTATCCCATTGTTATCAACAAGCCTGCCCATAAGTTATGAGAGTCGGAATACTGCAACATTTTTCAGTTACAGTATGAGCACAAGCAAAGCGAGTACGGCTATGAAGACCAATAGCTGAGACTGACAACATATAGGCCTACTGGTACACGGAATATGACAGCGAAAACTCATGAGAAAATGTTAATTAAGATCGTGGACCCCCATTTCTCAACACTGGAAATTTCGTAGGCCTACAGCCTACACTGGAGATGAGAGCCCTTCCAGAAATGCAACCACCGTCAGAATTTTTTCTATTCATCAAGCCATCACAACTTACTATTATCTAAAGCAGGCTTCTCAATTAGGTTTATCAGAATAGGAAGAACATTCATTTCAATCAATGTGTCTTGACAGTACTTGTGATTTTGACAAGCTGCTCCTAGAACCTTGCAGGATAATTCACTAGAAAAAAATACGAGGCCATCAGTTGTATTTGTAATTCAAGATTCAACAGACCTGTAGTATAGGAAAAGTTAAAATCATGTCAAATGGTTGAGATCCACTGATATAGCATAAGACTATGAAGGGCTGATCCAATCATTCTTGATTTCGAATACGAATCGAATAATTTTTTCGAATTGAATCAAATCAGCCCCTTTTCATCAACACAATATAGAAAGAAATCCCCCTCTTTTCAAAAAAACAAAAAAAAATAGGTGAAGAGCATTGAGAGGCCAAGCAAGGAGTGCGTGAGAGAGAATGAGGAAGTGAGCGTCGCAGAAAAGAATGGCGGTGGTAGTAAGCCCGATTCAAAATTTGTGGACGAATCGAATCACTTGCGATTCAAATCTATTCCGAATGTTTGATTCGAGTTGCCCATCCCTAACTGTACCGGTACTGTATCCAGTAGTCTTAAACTTACAGCATCTTAATGTCTGAAGATTGTAAGCATTGAATTAAGACATCAAATCCACCAATACGATGAAAATCGGCAGCGAGATCAAAATCTTCACAGTACTCCGCAATTTCAGACAATGCATGATGCACATCAGAAACTTCCATGCCTATGCCTTCATTGGTTGGATGTAAAAATTGGTGAATTCTTGAAAGATGGTTTTTCATACAATCGACCTACATCAAATTGAACAAGGTAATGGAACAAATCATCAAAGAAAAGATTAACAATAATAATAGGTATATAGGCCTACTGTAATGTTTTGTATCAATATCGTTAGCCTTAGTCAATAAAACCCCGGGGACTGGAACATCTTATAGCTTGTTGCTTAGGCAACCGTAATTCATCTTGTCATTTTCAGTCGTCTCACTCTTTCTGTTATAAAGTGGTTCCGGGCCAACATCGGAAAAGGGAAGATCGACATACCCGGATACTCCACAGGATATATTAATGCAAGGTTTGGCAGTGGGCATAGTTAAATTTCACAAATACCGGTATATAGTTTCAATGGTGAGGCCTGTATTTTAGTAGTTTAAGAGAGAAAGAGAGAGATTTATTTCGTCATGCCCTTCAACAAAGTTATGACCCATGAAAATAGTGGTACCGATAATTCACAAGCTTTCATGGCTAAACTGGACCGGAAGACTCGGACACTGGAAAGTCATATCGATCCACCATGTCAATACCGGATACAAATAATAAGATTTCATGTACCTAGTACTTAATACTCTCCTGGTTGATGAAATAAAGTTCTCTCTCTCTCTCTGCGGTGGCTTATTCTATCTATTACTATTTGGATTTTCCACCACAGGCTCCACTATTTTTCCTTTTTTGACTGTCGAAGATATATATTATGCTGAAACTCAATTGAAAATGCTAGATCTGCTTCTTTTTTACCACCACAATATTGAATTCTCTCATCTGTAGGATGATGAAAGATAGGCAATAGAAATAGATTCTAAAATACATCTGTATGTCCTGGTTAAGAACATCACTAAAACTCACCGGGTTTACAGCAAGAGTTGCATAGTCATGTATTGCCTCCCGTAACCAAGCTCGGTCTGTATTGAGATTATCAATAGGGGCATCATCATTTTTGCCATGACTGCCAGCAGCAACAGCAAAACGTAAGAGATCTAGAAATCGCAAGATACACAATGCAATATGCAATAACACATGACTATCAAGGAACATACTTTGTAAGCTCTGCTTTTTTGCTTCTGACATTGCTAGGGGAAAGAAAGTGTGACTGGCCTAAGAAAATTGGGATCAATAATAAAACTTGAATTTCAATACATATAGAAGGGCGATAGAATATCGACTGCAAAAAGACAATTCACCGGTACATCATAATATTATGAAGATAAGACCTCTATCAATAAAAAAGTTCAAAAAACCATTTGATTTGGTAGTTGAATTGCCAATTATGCACTTATCTGTATTTAAGTCTTGCAGCACAAATATATAAGCCTTCTATTGTTGTATCTAGGATTTGGCAATATAGAAATTGGATAAAAATAAACTATGTCCAATTTCTACAATGACATTGCATGGCATCCCACAACAGTAGAAGGTTGATTTGTCCTACGGTACTTGAACACAGACAAGAATGCAAGTTTATTTCATTTCACTGAAGTTCCCGCATGAATGATCCAATGAGTGAGGTGACGGCAAGGCGTTGCAAGACCTTATAGGCCAACCACTAAAATCTACTGAGGTGCTTGTGATTGCATCACTCAAGAAGCACGAGATGACTGAGATTGCCCCAAGCAGAAAACACAGTGTATGTAGCCGATAGCATAGGAGCCTATATTAATCTACTATCTACACATTATTCGGTACCGGTACTGTAGTTCAATGGCAATAACTTTATCCAGGACCACGACTTGTAAACAAGGATGCCAACCGCAAATGGAATTATGAAGTCACTATAAGCCGTAGCTACTTGCTACATAATACCCCCGAACGAATTGCAGATGAGGTTTATGGAAAATGTTTATGCAGCTTTCAACTTTCCAGCAATGTACAGCATATTATTCTCAAGCATGCCGGTAAATTTGAAATAGATTTGGCTGGATGTTAAAACTGTGATATTCTCTGTATCTACACTGCAGGGACACTATCAAAGCGATCATCAGCCATTGGCTACAATTAAGATAATATTACTGTGGTATAGCGGTTACTCAACTCCCGTTTTTATTAGCAAGAAGAGCAAAGCATCTTGGGGAAAATTTTGGATCAAAAATACATTGAATCCTTGATTGAAGCCCATTTTCAAATAGGTAAATACCTCTATCTAGCAGAACAATTGTTTCTACAAGAGGTGCAAGAAGTAAACTTAAGGCGTAGTACATGACAACTCTCCGCCACTGAGAGTGCATAGAAGTGACAATTTCACCATGAATCTTTTCTAATGATGGAGCTGGAATACCAAGCCTGTCAAAAGCGATTTTAACATAGCGTTCAAAATTATTCAGTTGGATTTCTTGAGAAATTCGCACTCCTGGTCGTATGAGTTCTGGACAGGATTCACGAATAAGATTTTCCACAATTGATCGACAACAATGTACACGTAAATCATTACCGTTGGTAAGGAGTTTTGTCGAGAAAACTTCATTAGCATGACAAGCAATGGCCCTGCTTTGGTAACTTAGATACCGCATTTTTACAGGTAATGAATTCACATATGAGCTCATAGGATAACCATAAACTGTATTTTTTGATCCAGTGTCTTCAGGTGTTGATAGTTTCATATAACAACACGATACAGAGACAAGCGCCTTTACTTCATGACAATTCACAAATGTGTGGATCATGGTGGCACTTAAATCTCCACATGCATGTAACCCTGTCAGCAGAAGTCTTGTATTGGGTTCTACATTTTGAAACAACTTCATAAAGTTACAGGAGCTTATGAATGGTTCAATATAACAGGCATTGTGTGAAGGTACCACTTTCGGCCCCGATGGCTGTTTCTTAAAAGCACATTTAATACATTCCTTGTCAAATTGTTTAGCTGCAGCCACACTTTTAGCGTTTAATTCGAATGATGATACGGGGATTTCATGGCCAATGGAGAGGAATCGCGATAAATGACCGTGACCAGATCCTACATCCACCACACGCATTACTTCCGATTGCTCCGCTTCGTTCAAAATAATGTTGACCAGCTTTCGAATTTCGTGTTGTTTTTTCGGTTTGACGTGTTTCCGAAAAATGTGGTCAATCATTTTACTTTGACACCTCAACACATTGAATTCGCCCTCATCTGCCGAATGATCATAATCCCGTGATAGTCCAAGATGTAAGCAACAACTTTTAAATGCAAGCAAAGATAATGGTAAGACTGTGCTGTAGCCACGATGAGGTTTTGTTTGGAAAATTTCATTGCTAAAATCGCTCGGTTCCATCTGTTCAAATACTTTCTTCCATCTCTGATTCACTTTACTCCAATGGTCCTCCACGAAAAATTCGATAATGAAGGAATCGGTGAAATGGCGGTACATATTCACAATAGAAAGTAGCCGTTTCACGTGTTCTTTCACCAAATGCACATTGCGGGTGTTTATATCCATGGTCCATGTACAGTTTACTGTATTTAAACAATTGGCTTACCAATAATTGCACAGCACTACTAAACTGTACAGCATATGATATTTCAATATTGCAAGTGCATGACTGATTTCTAGACTGCTGGCTTGGCTTGACTGCTATCCATAATTTACAATGTACCGAGATCGAGGATATGCTACCGATGAGGTACGGTAGGCTTACGGTATATATATAGGCTATATGGAATATTCTGTCACATCTTTAGTCGGAGTCTGAATTTCCTTTTTCATATTATCATTAATAAAATCATATTCGCGCATGAAGGCACACTACCGCCCGCCGGCGCACGTTGTTCGACAAAAATTATTTTCGTTTATCATGTGGCCGGATTCGGACATCTCTTTCGCAATGCAAGCGAGCATGTTATTTGTTTTGATCAGCAGGGAGAGCATCACCTCACGAATCAACTATTCTATATTCGACAGTGGCTAGGTGTCGCACTTGTTCTGTTATATTTGTCACTCGCCTTTTAAAGACTTTCTCTAGAATATGTTTTGTCTATACTCGGCACTCGGAAATGCTGTAAAGTCTCTCAAAAGTCAAAAATGCACCTTCGAGTACAATCTAGAACTAACTCGTCCTTTGCGAATAAACACGTCCTTTACGAATTGCCGTTTGCCGCCCTAACGTTTGCTTTTTCGTTAGCTTGCTTTTATGCCAATGCTATTTCCTTTCATCAACGAAATATAAGTAGTTGCTTTCATTAAGCCCCAAATTGCTTATCGGCCGGGACTTCTGCTTTTGATACTTTTATGCAATTGCTAGACCCAGAGATCTTAGATCTTAGATTTATATATAGACTACTCTGCGCGGCAAGACAGCAACCTGCAACATTCATTATACTCCTATCGTGGGTACTTTCGCGGCATATATTAACTGTGTTCTGGCACAGAAATACTGTAACACTAATAATAATAATCCTCTGTTGATATCTAATCTAATCTAATCTAATCCATTTTTTCTCACCAGTTTCCATTGACCACAGATGACAGATCCAGTGGCCCGGCACTAGGTGGTGTTGATATCTCCTTGGTAACGTATGTTGTTCCCTTTGCCGTTACTTTGGTTGTCAGATTTTCGCGCCGGGATTTTCGAGATGTGTAGATAGACTGGTAGGACAATACCAGCGTGGCAGAAATTATACTTTTCATAGAACAGTTCCGGAGAAGGTTAGCGTATGGCTGCGGATAAGTGATGAGATAATATAAATCGACGGTGTGGAGGAAGCGACGAAGGAGGGTTCCCGAGTCGCGGCCCGGGCCTCGGGGCGTCAAGCGAACGTGTTAGGTTCAGAGTAATATTAGCGGATTTTCAGATTCCGTTCGCCCATTCGACCCTACCGTTGTACCGGTACTCTGCAAATACTAAACTACCGGTGTATACCGATATAATCCGAATACCACAGTTATCGGTCTGCTGCTGGCGTAATGGATATCACGCAGATATCGCATTCATCAAATTTTGTGGCATGTTTACTACAGGTCAACTAAAGTTCATGACGTTGCAACGTGATTTAGAACGAAACCGGGTACCAGTATTGGTATATCAACGCCGCCGCTCGCTGACTCTGGGAAAATCTTCTGGTGACCCTTAATTTAGACTTTAGACTTAGACCCCCTAGGGCCTAGGCCCGTACACAGCATACCATTTATTACTTGTGCCTACATATTTGTGATTTATCAATTGGAGTACGACTTGTCTGTTTAGATCTACAAAATCTAGCTAGCACTGTTGTAGGTACAGGTTTCAAGATGCCAAGTCCCGGTAAAACCGGACGACTTGGAGCGTCTGTTGTTGAACCGAAATTCAATAATCTCAACAGAGATGGCGGAAAAAGCTTAGAAAGCAAAGTAGTTGCCCCGAGAAATCCAAAACTCATTAGAACTGCAGAAGAGACGAGGATACGGGTATGTTTCTAAAATCTTCTTCCTGTTCCGATTAGAACGTGTGCTGTGATAATATAGCTTAAAGTAAAAATGTAAAATAATTTTTTCCCACCAAAAATAACAGGAAAGATTTTATTCATATCAATATTAAAACGTTTAAAAATTTTTTTGTTTGACTAATCGGTAAACATGCCAGAATTAATTTTGAATAAAATATTGTAGCTCCGGCAATCTGGTATTCTGGCATCACACAAACAAAATGCTAATATTAATTATAAAGTTTGTAGTACCACAGGGATTGGGTAGGATTATACAAGGCAAAATAAGAATGAGAAAACAAGTGAAACAACAACGACAACAAACAACACAATATATATATGGACATTAGTGGGTTATTTTTAGGGAGTATACAAATTCTTTTTGTTCGCACAATTTTGGTTTATGGAGCTTTATAAGTGTAGCTTCCAAGGTTGAGGTGAAAGCTGGAGCGACACGTGGCAAGAACAGTGAACATTGAATCACAAATGACTGGGCATTTGTAATTTGTTGTGAGCGGTGTCATAAAATTTTACCAAATCGTTCCAATTGGCAACAATGACCTTCATAATTATACAGCCGCCATGCCGTCATTCTCATTCATGCTTTTGAATAGTGACATGTCTACTTCTTACTTAAAACGGTCATATATATTTCAAAGAAGAGTGATAGCATAGTCTTAGCTGTACTGGTACAACAGGTTATTTGCTGATATGCTTTCATAGTTTTATTACTGTGTCCACGCATCTTTATACAGGTCGCCCACCAGCACCAGTTTAGATCACAAATGGTCATGTACCGGCAGTATATTCTAAGGATGTAGTTTTGTTCTTTTTGCGACATTTACGTAGTGGCCACTGTCGTTATATTTGTGCTGGGACAGACACTACACATATTGAGTTGTCCAATTAGCAGTAAAGAAGACAGTCAAGCAGTCAATAGTAATGGAAGTATTCCGAGTCTGGACCAATATGATCCATGGGAAACATAGTTTCTGGGTGGGCTTATTGACCTATTGTAACCACAGTGATACCCCGGAGATCCAAGTGTATCTGTGAACCATGGGCCATTCTCACTCTGGATCGTAAAGCCCTTGTTTGGTCATGGCTCATTCATCTCATGATATGTACTGGCAGTAGCCTAGCTGCACGGTATACAAAATGTAACAGCTAGATTAAAGTTAAAGTGTGAAAATTTCTTTACGCTGATCACTGATATTAACTTCTTCCCAGGTAACTCCCAGTATGTATTTGAAAGAGATGGAAATGGATACGAAACAGAAATTAGCTAACACTCATGATATGAGACTTCCAAAAGTGATTGAACTCCTTGATATGTCAGAGACCACCCATCAAAAAGTAAGATAACATTGGTTAGAGTGGAAAAACTGGATTTATAGGGCACAGAATACTGTTTCTAGTATAGAATACTGGTATATCAGAAAATACTCTCTCTCCGCGCCCATTAGGTTTGGCTACAATGGTGAGAATAAAAAGCTTATATACTGTGTTACACAGCCTAGGCAAACTGAGCCAATAATTATCAAGTCTGCCAATATTTACAGGTATCAATTGTGGACATTGAGGAAGCTATATTTCAACCCTTTCCGTCTGAGATATATTTTCAAAATTTTGAACCATTTTGCACTTACGAAGTTCCACTGCTGCTGCGGAATAATGACAAGGTACAGTATGATTGGAATTTTCTTAATGTGTGGATTCGGTACTAAATTAAGGACCTCTGTAAGCTTGGGAAGGAAAGCTTTTAAAGTAGGAGGTGTGTGCTGTATGCCGTGGCGTAGGGTTGGACCCCCTACCCCCCAATTTGAAATTTTTTACGTCCCTAAGAAGCATTATGTATTCATTTGTATCAACTAACATCAATTTGTGTCAAGTAATCACGCCGCGCTGAAGTTGAGCGGCGACGCAACAACATCAGCGACTACAATCTCAGTCTCTTCTCACATTTCGAAACAGCGCGTCTGTTACGCAAATCGGACTTGCGCTATTTCTCATGTTCACACTCTGGGGCAGCGCGGCGTTGGATTGATCTCGATGTTAGAGTATTTGTGGCATCGCCAGACTTGGCGGCGCCGCTATTGAACGGTTCACGCAATGTCGTAAACAGGAAATGAAACATCCCGAAGTTCAAATACGGAAACTCGCGTCTCGCAAATCGTTGCCCAGAATGAAGGCGCTATCCGAAGTTGAAAAAAAAACTAGCGGGTTTGCGAACGAACGCGTGCTTCTTGCTCGCGTCTTCGCAATTCGTTGCCCAGAATGAAGGCAGCGCTACATAAAGAAACGAGCGGAAAACAGAATCCATCAATGGCATTCAATGCCGATCCAGGTGTTAGCGCTATGTGGACGGGGGTCTTGTGACGGTCACATCACTCACATTGCCTAGTAACATGACTGACCGCCCGCAGCTGTTTACGCGTCCGAAGGTGTTTACGCGTTCGTAGTTGTTTACGCTGTGCGGACAGGCGTGCCGTGACTGTCAACATGACTGACCGTCCGTAGTTGTTGACGCCTATGCGGACAGGCTTCCTATGACCGTCACAATGGCCTCGTGGTCAACATGATTGGCCGCCCGCAGTTGTTTACTTACCCGTAGTTGTTGACGCTTTGCGGACAGGCTTCCCATGACTGTCTTGCAGATTGCCGCAGCAGCAAAAACGTGCATAGCGCCGGTGCTTCGAGACCGAGCACGATTCCCGCAGGCGAACATGCGCCGTTTAACACACAAGAAAACATTTCGTCATTTTTTCGCTCTTGTGCAGTGTTCGAACACCCAAACACCCCCTCTGTATCCGAGCTTGATAACAGAATATGTTATGTCCATGGGGAGTTGAAATATATCCTGAAGTTTAGTTGTCTGTCTGTTTGTAAAACTAAAACTGATACACATGATAGGCCTACTGGTTTGATAAGTCAAATATGTGGGGGTTTACTGGTTGGCTTCCGTACTTGATCTCTTTACAGCAAGAATTTTTCATAGAAGTCCTGTGGGAATGAACGAAGGACATCTAGATCTAGAACATTTGTACCGGTACCGTATGCTGGTTTACCGGTACCTCCCCATTCTACTTCTGATTTCTCTAGAGCCACCCAACTTCTTGATGACAGACCAAACTTTCTTCAGCTTTCAGCATTCTCAATCAGGTTGAAACTGTGGATCAATCTTCTCCATAAATTCATTGACTTGTTATTCCAACTTCCCCCATATCGCCCTTATTATTACCACAAAAATATCTTCTTCTGCCTTGTTTTTCTTCTAGATAGGCTTTGTAAGCTAAGCATTTTCTGGATAATGTAGTTCTGTAAACCTACCCTCGCCTATAATGACCATGTCCATACCCATCTAAGTTTAGGTTCCATTACTTTTGATCCTAGTGGTTCGACATAGGCTGTTTCTCAAATTATTATTCTATCCTGTCTAATGTACTCACGGCACTCTTAGTGCAAAAACCTTATCATTCCCAGTTCTTCAGCCTCAAGTGTGTTCTCATGACTGAACAGGAAGTTAAAACTACGGTATAGTCAGTTGAGGCAAAAAAAGACATAATTAATAAACTTTTAATTTTCTCGTCCCTAAATGAGCCTAAATTCCAACTTATAGCTTGATAAGGACAAAGTCAACCCCCTGTATAGATATTAAAAAAGTTGTGCAGTTTTGTTCATCATTTCAAATTTTATTGAAATTGAATTGGTGTTTTTTTTTTACCCACCAAATGGAGCAAAAAAAAACATGTCCGGGGGAAATAAAAACATAACAAACTTTTCATTCTTAAACTTAACGCAAAACTCAACACTCATAAAACCATTGCTTGCATGCTAAGATGTAAAGGTTTCACGCATTTTGCAGTCCAAATTTGTTCAAAAACAGGAATTCTGCTTTGCTTTTTACCTGGGGAATAACTTGACTTTCTGCCCATAATACATGCTGTGAAGGAACCCAAAAGAATGATGTTTGATACAAGCTAAACATTTTTTGTAAAAAATTTATTTCAGTGGGGGGTTGTTTTTTTTTACAATAAGTACCCCAATGTTTTTTTTTGCCCCAACTGACTACACTTTCAATTTTTTTAGGTTCCAAGATTGGTTAAAGTCATTCAGAAGGACTCTCCATACTTCAGAATCATTAGTCCCGATGATGTAAGCCACAAGGTAGCACCAGGAATGGCGTCAGTGTTTAGAATATTGTTCAGTCCTGAAGATAACAAAGATTACATGCATGAATTGATATGTATGACCGAAAGAGAAAAATTCACTGTTCCTGTCAAGGTGACTAACTAGCCTACCGGTACTTTTTGTTTTCAGTTTTTAGAGAATGACTGGTGTTTCAAAGGAATGTCCATACCAGCTGTTTCGGACTACTCGTTTGACCCCAATCACTTTGGACCCAACCATTTTTGTCCGAATCGTATCAGACCCAGTCGTTTTTATGTAATGTCAACCCATATTATTGAATTTTTTTCAGGGAATTGGTGCACATGCAATTCTTGATTTGCCAGACCAAGTGAACTTTTCGATATGTCCAGTCAAATACAGCTCATCAAAAACTCTGTTGGTGCGAAACATTGGAAAAGCTGATGCAAAGTTTTCATTCGAAACTAACAGGTAATACGCAGGAACACATCACAGTATGAATATACATTATTAATTTGTAATCAGTAAATATCTACCGGTGGCCAAATAGTGGCCGATACTTAAAGATAGTCTGAAATTGCTCTTACGATTTCACTCACCGTTGAAATTCAAAAGCCTGAATGCATATGAATTTATGTTCCAACCATGAGTCGGGCAAAATATGATGTCAGGCGGTGATGTTCATGGCTGAAAAATGTAAATAGGATGGACCTGCGCTTTTAGTAACAGTAATTTGGGATGTCAGGAATGTGTCATATAGGAACTGCAACTTAGTTTTGGGTTCGGCGAATTTAGAGATTGCCAAAACCTCAGTCCAGAAGAGCATGAGACGTTTCATACAAGACCAGTCACAATTTGCATTTGAAGCTCCCTGCTTGCTGCCTGACTGTGTTTGCCGTGCCCCATTTGTTAGGGCAACTCCACGGCCTGTTTAAGTTGTAGGAAGCAGAAATATGTCAGATGGGATATTTACAGAGGTCTGTTGTGATAAAAAATTTCCAGCTGTACAGTATGATTGCTTGAATAGGCTCCCCATATTAACGTGATTCAGGTTCAGGTTCACAACAATCATTTTATGAATTTTTCATCTTTTCAGCCCATTCTCCATCACACCGAGCTCCGGGAGTTTATCTGTGGGTGATAGCGTTCAACTGACATTAGAATTCACACCGATGACAGTAGGTGACCATCAACAAGATTTGATATTGCACTATGGTTCAGGTGTGTCAAACTAAATATTACTTTGTTTGATTTTATAATGAAGATTCCTTACAGATTTAACGTCCACTCCTTCAACAGGTAGAGATGGAATTCTCGATAAACCAAGGCTGGACGTTAAATCTGTGGTGGATCTGTTGATCATCTGCCATCTAATCCACTATCTCTTTATTAGTTTGTAATAGATAGAATAAGTCACCACAGATTTAATGTTCACTCCTGATGAAAGAGCAGAGTTCCGAAAGCTTTTGAATTATATTCCGATAAACTGAACTGAACGTTAAAAATGTGGTCACTCGTTCTATGTACTAGCCTACTATTTGGACCGTCGGCCACCGGCTTCACTAATTCTCGTATCATTTATTGGATTGATATGTATCACACATCAGTACAGTACCATACCATATTGAAAGGCATGGTCATGTAGATCATAGATCAGGAGATTAATTGAGATCGCTGAAGCAATGTGCCATGCCCATAAGAGGATCCGGTCCTTATTGTTTTATAGATTACCTGTACTCATCATTTATAAATGTATCTGCAGGTGAAACGGTATACGTAACCTTATATGGCGCTGCCATTGACACCAATGTACGTCTTGAAAAGAATGCTATCAGAATCGACAACACCTATATTTCCATGTCAAATCAAAAGACGGTGACAATACACAATCGTAGTAATGTGATTGCTCATTTCAAGTGGTCGCCATTTGCTACACAAATGGAAGAAGATTCACAGAAAGACAGGTAGATGCCACTCATTAGAGGTGGTCAATTTAGCTGCGTGTTGCAATGATCACACGCCAATTACAAAGCTGAAATAACGTTCCTCGTGATCTGCTGCTGTGAAATCGCGAAAAAAATCTTCAGTAAATCTTACGAGTGTAGGTGGGAATATTTCTCATTCGTATAAAAAGGTTTGACAGCGAAAGAGTCAAAGTTTTGCGCTTCTGTGTCACTCCGTAAACAAGAAACATACATCTTACGGGAAACATTTCGCCAAATTATGTCACACACTTTGGTACTCTAACCTAATTGCGCTGTTTGCTGATCCAGGCACATTAAAAATTAAAAATTCGAATCTTATCTTGTAAGATGTCATAGCCTATAAATGTATAAACCTGACTGCTCCCCTCATAATTGCACTTGATCTTCATGACTAATAGTAAACGGTGAAATTTGCATTCGGATTGCATGATAATTAGATGGTGTGCACACTGTCTTTTGGCATCCCTGTGATGAGGGCTGATAATAATCAATGCTATTGCGAACAACGATTTTCTCATATAAGATTCCTGCATTGGACAACAACTGCAAATGGTAGTCCACACAGCCATATGTGGTTGCATGGCTGCGGGCTGCACACGAATGAGGTAATGCATTTACCATACTTTGATGAAATGCAATTTCAGATTTTGCAGTGATATATGCAATGAAGAAAGACAGGAAAGGGAACGATTTCTACAAGAATGCATAGATGATGTGACGTTACGTGATCGCATGTCAATCTTGACAAGAACTTTTTCGAACAGACAAAGTATTGTGCATGATGATCCTCTACTTTTTGCGGATGAAATTTTTTCCATCTATCCTCTGGTGAGTAGGCCTATAACTCAACTGGAAATTTTCATGCATTAACCCTGACCTGTTCTTCATGAATCCACTCGTCAATATTGCACCCTCGAATTAATAAGGACCCACTGTTTGATGCATATAGCTCTACCCCCAAAAGTTATATTTGAAAAAAAATGGGACGTAAAATCTCATTTCTGCTTGACATCTAGACAAAATCCATGCGTTGTACAGCATCCAGTGATAGGCCTACTGGATATGAATTTTGGCAGATAACCAGTAAACCATCACATCCCCGTATAATCAAAACGGTATCATGTGTATTATGCAATGAGGAAACTGATGTAGTATGTAGGCCTACTGTTTTTGTTTACGTGTAGTTTATTGCCGTTTTGTGAGTCTGCAGCAAAGACATCTGCTGTATACGTTTTTAGTGTTATCCTATCTTCTTCCAGTCAGAATCACCGTTGCTTCCGAATCTTCCGTCGGGATATCAGTAGGCTAGTCAATGAAACACTATGGACCAGTTTCTATTATTATGGACCATTGCTTCGGCAACCATGATTCACGTTGGAGTCGATGCAATAATACAATTTTTTGAATATAATTTTGTGTCGAACGAGTCTGTTTGCCCCCACTTATAATTCAGTTTTCTGCTCTATGACTTACCAGACTCTGTTTTTCTTATGGTTAGGAAGGAGATATCTGGCCCAATTCATCGGTGGATGTGTCGGTTGTATTCAAACCTAAAGATGCCAAATCCTACCAGAGAACCGCATTTTGTGATATTACTGGAAGAGAAACAAGACTACCCTTGAAAATAAGGGGTGATGGAATGGGTCCGAAGCTTGTGTTTTCGTATGACTCCTTGGATATCGGAAAAATATTTGCCGGCTCAATACATACTTATGAAGTAAGTAGCCTATTATAACGTCGAAGGGTGGAGATAGAATTTGACAGAGACTGGCATAAACTGGGTTTCCGGTCAAATGATGGTGATGTAATTGATGAAAGTGCACAAAAATATCGTGTGCCAATAGTCGTTCCCCACAAATATCAACTGTATTAGTGTGAGAGCACTTCAACTTTTGCACCTCTAGTGGGGCTGGTTTTGCACTGCCGATCCTGATGCAGATCTTAAGTTCATCGCAGATTTCGTACAAATGTAGTAGGCTACGATGTAGCGTCTAGACAACTGTAGTCTAGACTCTAGACAGGGTAGACCTAGACACCACGGATTATTGCTTATTCAAGTTTTCGGGGTAGGCATTGTACACATTGTATTATCCAAGCAAACTCATGAAGCAAGAAGTGGCAGTATTGTTCACACCTGCACTATGTTCTTTTAAAATTGCTCATGTAATTGAAATCTTCAAATTGCAATGCCTGTTTGAAATGCTTCATTCGATATCTAACCTTCTATGTATTATTTTTAGGTTGTGCTCTCTAATAAAGGGGACATTGATTCGATCTTCAGTCTGTCTCCATCGAGTGAAGGTCCACCAAGAGGTGGTGTTGTTGCAAAGAACCTGCCTGATTCAGAATTTCAATTTAATCCCGTGGAAGGAATAGTTCTACCGGGTGGTCACCAATCTGTGGAAATATCTTTCTCATCAGAAACCCTCGGTGACTTTTCAAGAGACTTTTACTTTGCAGTGGATGGTTCGCCAGAACAATTGAAGCTCAATTTCAGGTACCGTAGCATACCATAGCAGGATTTTTACGAAAACTCAATTCTATTGATAGAGGAATTCAAATAAAATCGACCTTCATTCCCATTCTTGATGTATCATCTCATACTTTGAATTTCTTGACAGGGGATGCATAATTGGACCTACTTTTCACTTTGATGTTCCACGATTGCAGTTTGGAAACGTGTCGTATGGATTTGTTCATTCCAAACTATGTACTTTGTGCAACACTTCACTTGTGCCAATGACATTCAACTTGAGAGTGCTGGGTATGTAGAATGTACAATTACCAGTACTGGTACGGTAGTCTGTTTTCTTCGTTATTAGACCATGTTTCATAATAAACTGTGTTGGCGACTAAAGTGGATCGAATTTCTTATGATTTGACAGTGATTGGTTATGCCAGAGAGTCATCGTCGCAATTTTCCTGGGGTTGGGACTGGGCATGGCAGGGGTACTGTACTTTAAGTTTTGGCCTCCACCATACATCACCAGACCGTGCAGCACGCGGTGTAACCATGACAGAGGTGCTGAACACAGTGGACAGACATTGCCTTGTTGCATGACCCATCCCAACCAATTGAGCTAACTACCTACAAGAAGTCGGTATTTATCACGAAACAAAATCTGGCAATTTAAAATTTTGATATTGTGAGAACCCCCAGGCTACATCACCATAATAATGAGTACTAGTTACCAGGCCTATTTTATATAACAGGCATTTATTGCCGACTATGAATGACGGAGCAGGGAGCTGATTCGTGCCTGAATTTGAATTTGAAACCTGTTTTTATTGCGTCATTGGCATAGTGACTCACACTTGCTGAAGCAATGGACTATAATCCTATTCTGTAGTTAATTACCATAAGAATAACTTCATATTCGTAAATTGGAAAGGTCAATTTGCTTGTTGCGATCAACAATTTTTGCGTCAGTTGACATAAAATGGTAAATCTTTCTCTTCAGGAGATGGAACAGGAGATCTAAGTGTTGCAAGCACCAATGAAATGCATTCGGATGAAAATCAGAAGACTGCTGCAACTGTGAACAGTTTACTCCCACTTAGAGAATTTGATATAACACCTTCCCAGGTAAACTGACTGTGCTGCTAATCACCATAAATTTGTTTCTATCAGAGATGGTACAAACCGGCCGCGGATTAGATGTGATGACATCACGAAATACTTGTACAATATATTATGTACATGCACTGCACATGTAATCAGAGTCACATGCTGGTACTACAGTAGAACAATATACTAAGTTCCACCTTAACTTTCGGTACGGCCAATTGTGATGTAACCAATAAAATAGAATTAGGCGTGTCAACCGTAGCAAGAAGTACCACGTTTCTCGACTTTGTTTCTCGCTGAACGTCTAAGCATTTCCGAATGATTGATAAAATCAAAGCTTGCGAATGTTTCGTTCACAATGAGTAATTCTTGCTAATCTGGAGAATAGTCAAAAGGTGGTATTTGCCTGGTCGTGATCCCTACTCCACTACAAAATATCGATCCATGCCTTACAGTCCAAGCTATTCTTCTATCATACAAAAATATGTACAGTATGTATTATATATCAGGGCACCATCAGAGCCCAGAGTGAGATGAGAATTCAAGTCAGCATTTGCTCCAATACTCTGAAGAAATATGACTACTCTTTAGTAGTGGATATCAAAGGTGTTGGTGACGACGTTTTATCTTTACCAATAGTCGCCAAATGCATCGTTCCAGATATACAGGTAATATACAATGTGCTGTCTACTACATATGATCAAAAGTAGTTACTGGTTGGTTGTGAAAGCATGGAGAGGTGGCTTGAAAAGACTTTCTAGTAATATGTCGCCCAGGAAAATGTGGGTAAGCCAAGAAACTTATGATTCCAGGAAAATCCGTTGCGTCTGCGGGAAATTCTCTCACTACTTCAACACGAAAAGTCTGTGCAAACACTACTATTGTGATTGAGTCTGAATATTACACCCGCCCTTGCGGGAAATGCTAATCACTTTCCAGGGAGATTACCAACATATATTTTCTGATGTTGCGTATTATCTAACATTTAAAACAGTAATAATATAGAAATGACAAAACATGTCCCTACGCTCAGTACGTGGGAACGTACCTACTGTTACGTTTTACGACAACGAATCCATGTTTCTTTAAGTATTGATCAGTCTTGAATCCATTTCCAATACAATCTTTCAGGTCCTCACTCCTTCTGTTGAGTTTGGTCGATGTTTCCTGAACCATCCATACACTATGAGCGCTAAGCTACTCAATGATACGGATTTACCAGCAAAATACGATCTTCTGCCCCAAGTAAGTCTATAGAGATCTGTGCTCTATCTATATTCTATTCTATAAAACAACGACTGAAAAAGTAGTAGGCTACACCCAATTAATGAGTGAAATCAAAGACTTCAAAATAGGTGGTATCCATTGCTCCTCTACATAGTCGGTATTGGAGGAGTGCGAAGGGTTGTGACAGTGATCTGGGCTGGAAAGTACATCGCACTATCGCTATCACACACTATGAGCAAACATTAAACTGGTGTATATTATGACCAAAGCAATGGTGAACTGCAGAAATTCAACACAACAACATTAACGACGAAAAGAGCGATGAACTCCTACAATTGGTTTGGAATTTGCCACTCTCGCCTTATTAAACTTGGTGGATTGATTTTAAACTGCTAAATTGGTGTCATGGAACAACGCTGTGTCATACATGTCCCATTGTGCAAGGCATAATGAAGCAATCCTTTAACTGCTAGATAGGCATCTATATCTACGTTTATTAGATATATATACCATTGATGATATTCAGGTACGGGAGGAGCTTACGACAATAGTATATGGCAGTCCTAACCCGAAAGGAATTCTTGAACCAAGATCAACTGTTCAAGTTCCATTGCTGATGCAAATCCATGAACTGGCTGATCATGAAGTTACTGCAAACTTTTCTATCTTTGGAAGCAACGATACTTTGGTATGTTTAGGAGGTACCTGTAGCTGTAGCAGAGTTTTGTTCTTTGCTTTTTGCTGCATTTACACATAATATGCATAATTGCATATGCAATATGCATTTGATATATACACTCACACTACTTGTCAACGATGCATCGTTGTCTCTTTTCTTTGATTCATTATCAATTTTTTTATGGTGATATCTGTTTTGTTTTAGCCTGTACAAATTCTTGCAATTGGAGAAGGACCAGTGGTTTACATTACACCAGATAAGCTTGATTGGGGACATACCAAAGTACTGACTCCAGTTTCAAAGACTGTGCAGCTTTCAAATGAATCTGACATCCCAGCAGTTTATATTGCTCAAATGGTAAGCATGTTTATTACTTTCATGTTCCATCAGCACTTGATGAAGGAGCAGAGCTCCGAAAGCTTGTTATTGTTATGCTATAATTGTCAATGAACCAAGGCTGAATGTTAAATCTGTGGTGAATCTTCTTTACGATATCTATTGATCATCTGCCATCGACTCCACTATATTCTTCGATATGTTCATTTTTGTAATCAAAAAGAAGATTCACGACAAAGTTAAGGTCCAGCCTTGGGTTATTGAGAATTTTGACATTGACAAGTTTTCGAAGCTCCGCTCTTTCGTAAGGTGAAGATGGAATGAATCATAATATAGCACAATTTGAATTAAAACAGAATCATAGATACTAGATAGACATATGAATTTTCACAAAATCGAGTGTGCCCTCTTAGTGACATCACTGATCCGTGACTCTTGTCATCAGTACCGCCTTCATCCCTAAATTATATCAAGGTATGGGCCTTTGCTCTGTTCAAAATGATGCTCTTCAAATTCCATTCTTGGCTGTATTGTGTTTCCCCAACAACTCTGTACTACTATACCAATACTCTCTTTTGCCCACCACAACATCAGTGTGACGTAACGCCGATAAACGAATTCAGAGTTTGACCGAAAGTAAACCCGCCTCAGGAGATTCTTCTGTATGGCCTCATAGAGCATGACGACTTCAAAGTGGCACACCTTAGCCATACCTTATTAATATATAGATTGTGGCATCATAACTCATAATACTATGACATCACAATAGTTCTGAAAATGGTTTCATGCCAAATTCGTAAGCATAACTTTTGTCTCCTACGGTGTAGGCTACTTATTCTTTGTTGCTTCGAGGTAGTGTATCTAATATCTTCTTGCAGATGCGCTCGAATTCTGTGTGGTCGGTTGAGCCCGCTCATGGGGAGATAGCTCCAAACTCCATGGAAACAATCACTGTGACAACATTTTTGGATGATTGCATAAGGTAGAAAGTAGGCCTACAGATGAAGTAATTTTTAAAAGAAACATTTTACAAATTTCTGGCAAGTTAGCTCAGTTTGTTGGAAGTCCTGTGAGGTCAGTAGCTCGATTCCCACAATTCGCACTATATATATCTAAGATGTAAAAATGGGTATTCACAGTCTCACTGCCTAGCATCATCAGTATATTTCGTACGGTAGTGCAACATGGTTATGGTGTATGGTCTGCGGGTGTGTACTGGTGGGAAAATTGAATGTTCGCAAGTCATGGCCTAAACCAGGACAAAGAAAGGTTGCAATTAAAAGGACTACTATTGTAGGCTAATAAAATCATTACTAAATCACAAGTGATTCAATGTGCCCACCCACAACCTGACCATGACCCAGAACGTGAGCGAGAGGAGACACTTATTGGAAATAATACCCCATTCATTTGACAGATTTCAAGATAAACTCAACGTTAATGTTGTGCAAGGCTCTAACGTCACTATCCCTGTTCACGCTTACGGCTTTGGCACGACTATTGTCACAGAACCTGTACTGCCACTACAGTTTGACCTTGGCCCAAACTTTGCCAAGTCAAAATGTTTGAAAAAAATTAAATTGACCAATCGTGGACGACGTCATCATTCACTCATATGGGGAACGGATGGATTTATCAAACCGAAGCACAATAGACGTGGAGCAAATCTGACAAATGCAAAAGATATGAAGATTAGGGTAACTAGTTAACCTTATATTCGATAGCTTATGTAATACTGTCTGATTAAAAGTTTTTGTATCGTGGCCAGGGCGGTGGACAGCCCCTTGGCTTCATAGTGATGTAGGAGCGGAGCCCAAAAAGATGGCGAATGTTCTAATTCTCAATAAATGGTACCATTGTCAGACCTGAAACCAGTGTGTTGTTGGTTTAAGTCCCGAACACATCGTACTAGGAATGGGCATTTGCGATTGCGAATATGAATCAAATATATTTTTTGATTTGAGTCAGATCATCGAATCGCCACCTCTCCAGTTTCTCCCTATTTATTAAGTCCTATTACATAGAGTTATCGGCCCAAACCTGGTGTTGTCATTATCTTCATAAATGATAAAATAACTGTCAAGGAGGTTAGCTCTTTGTGTCCCATTGATTGCGTGCCTAGTATGCAGCAGACCGTCGCAGTGGATGGAAATTAAAAATAAGCTTGTAACTGATAAAAAGTCAGACACTAGCCGACCTTGCCTTCGAATCGATTCGAATCTTTTGTAATTAGAGTTTAGAGTTGATTCCGAATATTCGATTCAAAGTGCTAATTCCAACGTTACCGATACCCAAAAAGTGCTAAAAGGTATCCTATCCGTATCTTTCCAGCCATAAATAATATGGTCAGGGTCTAGACTGAATTAGATGTTGTTTCTCTGTCAGTCTCGTTACTTTTTATCCCGTGTAGTTTAGGAAGATGTCCGAAAAATAATATTTTTTTATTTGGACAATGACCGGTAACATGTACACCCACATGCCCATTTCATATCTTTTACATCACAATTCCAGATATGTTCAATGAATCGCATGAACGACCAGATAATGACTGACGGGGAGGGGGACAGCCTTGCCATGTCTTCTGCAAAGCTAACACGCAACTCTGCCAAAATCCCCTATTTTATGCCCTAACTAATGCAATGAAGATGTGGAAATTTTGTGACTGACATTTACCAACATTATCATTTTATTATCTGCATCACAACTCAGGCATGAAAAATTTGAAGGCGCCTAGCAGATGATAGTAGACACTTGTCTAATTTATGTAGAAGTCTCCATCATGACAAATATAAATCCTTGAGTGTTTTTTATTATGATTAATATCCTTCCAGGACAAAGTTATTCCTCCTAATCCACCTTCTCCTGTGTTTGAAATCATTCCAAATCGTCTAGCTCTTGAGCCTGGACAGAGTGTATGGGTTACGTTGGAAGGCTATTGTGATGGGTAAGCACGATTTCTCTTTTGTTATACCGATACGGAATATGTCTAATGAATATTTGAAAAAGCTTGAAAAGTTTTTGGTTTGTTAATCTATATCATAATAATTATGTTCCTCTTCATATCCAACTACCAGTAGGCAATCGGTTCGAATTCTTGTGTAGATGATATCTCCATGTTGGATAAGCGGTAGGCCTACTGGTACCAGTACTATACAGATTATTTATGTGTCTGATTGATTCTGTGCATGTCACTTTTTCTCATGAAATAGGCGCGTCCAGAAATGACGTCATTTTTTGACCTCACCAAATTTCTCCCACCTCGATTTCAGATGCTAGTATCCGAGTATTTTAGCCGGCACGCGCTGTAGTCTCGCTTCGAAGACCTAAACATCCCCTCTGTATTCGCGCCTGGTCTCTACGCAAGGTCGTATTGCTGTCACCCTTTTAACTTCCTTCTGTGTTACTTGTGTGCAAATAAAAATCTGTCTCTCTTGTCTGTCTGATTGAGATAGAGTACAAAGATGCATTAAACACAAATAGGAAACCTATACTTCTGAATCATTGACATCGAAAACCAACTTTCTAGCTTAAGCGATTTATGCGATATGGCAAAAGGGAGTTTTTTCCCCACCCGATATCTTGCCTCCCCACCAGATTATCCAAACATTTGTATTTTTCAAAAATTCTTTTTGCATCATGTTTCTATGATCATTTGTACCCTCCCATTTTCTAAACCTATTGGAAATTCTAAAAAAGTGAAAAAAGCGAACGGCGCAATGCACAATGTATGGTGTTTACACGCACCCGCACATGGCGAATTCATCCTGCACCTGAGAGTTTATTCTATAGCATAATACATTCTAACATCCATTTCCAGACCTAAAAGAGTAAATGAAACTCTGACGTGCCATGCGATTATTGGCAAAGCTAATGGCAAAGAAAAGATTCTAAAGACCCACCTGACAGCCGATTTTGTGTCACCAGTGTTGGAACTTTCAAATCCAAACTTATATTTTCGCATTGACAAGCTACCAGACTCTCCACCAATGAATCCACAAACTGCAAGCTTCATCGCAAGAAATGTTTCATCTTTACCCCTCACTTGCGTCATGAAAACTGAATACCCATTTCAGGTGGGATATCATATTTCTCAACATTAGTGCTTTTCAAGCGAGCGAGTTAACTCAGTTGCTTGAGAGGCTAGCGGTTTGATTCCCATCAGGCACGTCAAACCGAGCATGTGAAAATAGGTATTCACAGATTTCCTGCCAGACTTTCGGAGTCAATGCAGTTAGGCAGTGTATCATGGCATAACTGAATGGGAGGTGCTGTGAGCTGCAGTAGAAAGAATGCACTGTAACAACTGTGTGCGTGAAGCCATTGTTTGTTCACTTTGTATATTGGATGAGCTTGTTTTTGTTTACATCTTGGAATTCAAAACAAGCTATTTGTCGTCAAATACAATCCCTGTTGGTGGCGTAACGGTCAAGGCGCTGGCTGCCAATTCTGGAAGTCTGGGTTCGAATCCTGGTCATGTAAGACCAAAAACGGTAAAATTGGTGTCTGCAACTGCCCTGCTAGGCACCGATATCATGGGATTAGTGTGGAGGCAGATGCTCACTTAAAAGAGTGACAGCTCATATCAACCTCTCTGAAAGTCAAAATAAATGGAGCCCCTCTTTCTCGTTGCTGAAGCAATGGTGCATAAGAGGAGTCGGTCCATATGCAGAAACTTGTCGTTCATAGGCTACTTGAATTCTGTCCGTCTCCATTGCTTGGATTTCTATCATGACATAATAGCGGATGTGTTGTAACACCACAATGACTACTACCAACATATGCGTACACGAAACGAATGGCTCGGAAAATTAAATCTTGATTTACGACAAATGTTGGCTAAATTCTGTTGAACTTATCACTACCGGTACCGGTACCAAAATCAAATCAGTTCTTCAGTTCTTATATTTTCTGAAAATTTGATCACTGACTGCTTGATATGTTTTGAGCAAACATGTTCAGGTTTTTACAGCCAAACCAGATAGCAACATCTTAATCACCATAACCTCTCTGCCTTGGAGGTATACCTAGTTGGTGGAGGCAATTTTAGAACTGATATTGATGAAAATTTGATTTCTTAATAATGTATCAACTGATATCACACGATACTGATGTTGATTGCGCAATGTGTATTTCAGCTTCTTGATTTCCAAAATATTCCACGGCCAGAAATTGTTGTCAGTATGGATCTTGACCAGGAGAGAGAGATAATCGTCTCATTTGATCCAAGCTACAAAGATGATCTTTTTTCAAGAATGGCTGAGAATGCTGTTGTTATTACTTACAAGGAACATCCTCACACTGATCAAGTTAAATTGAAGGGAGAGGTAAAGTTGTTAAATATTGCGCAAAAGCTGTGCTGCACTTTATTTTATCTAAATAAAAGTGCCTACCGTAGTAGAGAGACTGAGAGAGAGAGAGAAAGAGAAGTATATTAGCATTGAGAAAGTTTCACAAAATATCCCGAAAGATCAAACAGAGATACGACCATCAGGCCAGCCAGTCAGCTGTTTTAGGTGTGAGAGCGATTGCGACAATATGAGATAACAATAATTTGAAGTTACTGGGTATGCATGGCGCTATAGAGGTAGATAAATTAAAAATCACAATACAAATACAAGAGTGTAGTGGAGCTGATGGCGGACGATCAAAAGATATTGTAAAGAAGATCACCACAGATTTAGCGTCCAACCTTATTTTATTGAGAATTAAAACATTTACTAGCTTTCAGAGCTCCGCTCCTTCATCAAATTACAAATTACATGGAGAACGAATATCATACCATTAACGAGTACTAAATGCTGTTTCTGGGAATCTTTAATAAGTATCTATGCAAAAAGTTTGTAAGGTGACGTTTCAATTTCTTATGCTCTAGTTCTTTGAGGGTGATTGGAATAGAGTTCCACACCTGAGACCCGACAAAAACTATAGAGCATTTGGGTTTAGTGGAGGACATCCTTGAAACAAATAGTTTTTTTGTGGCGATTAAGAGAGTACTCAGAGACCTTAAAAGGGAGCCTGTATGAAATCTATGCATGATCTCTGCGATTTCGAAAGTGTAAATGGCACACAATTTTAGAATGCCCAGAGATTTGTAGCTTGATGAAACACTGCCCCGGGTCCCAAGTCCTGACAAAATAGAGCAGCTGGGTCATTTGACTGCCCGGCTTCTGTACCAGGTACCTGGTTCGATCCCAAACAAAGTTAAACTAAGCACTTTAAGATTTCAATTCTTTTCCCTCCCCTTAGCTGTCAGTATAGGGAGAATGGGTGTAGATTGCAGAGGCTTGTGGTTGTGAGTGATATGGACTATAAACTGGAAATAATATATAGATTGCATAATATAAACAATGACCTGGCGTAAATTACCAGAGCTGTTAAAAATGCGTTATTATTAAAATCAAAATAACAACAGTACGTAAGCAGGACGTTGCAGCCAGGCAACCTTACATGGCCAGAATTGATGAAGAAATTGTTCTACTAGATGGCAGAAGCGATCTAAAAGGTGCATCTCTGCTTCCTGCGTACCGGAACGTGGAAATAACAGCATTGAGCGATGTATAACTTGGGAAATATACGCTGGAAGCACTGAAAAGCCACCTGGTTGAACGCATAATGTCCGTCCCTACTCCCTACATCCCTGTAAAATCTTATGGCGATAGCTTCAGTAATAAAAAGTTGAATCGTGCGCAGACAGACAGACATACAAACAGACAAGCAGACTCTTTTATTTATATATATTTTGTAGTTGTTAAGTATCACTAGAAACCTTAATTGTTGATTTTTTTTCTCAGGTCAACTTTCCTAATTTGGACTTCAGCAGTGATGAAATTGATTTTGGCTGTATTTTGAACGATACTGAGGTGTTGAGGTTTATTGATATCACTAACAACAACCCAATGCCGGTTTCTTATCGTTGGTCATTCATTGTAAAAGAAGGAGAAGAAAATATCAAGTACAGTACCAATATTTTGTGTTACAACTTGCAAGTTGTCTTAGTATTCATTACTACGAAAAGTTTTTTACAATCGTGGTTTTCCTCTTCCTGTTTCATTCAACAAGTTTCGTTAGTGGATGAACAGCTCTCCACAGCAAATTCTCTCGTGACTTGGGAGCGAATTTTTCCTCAGTTGTCCTTCCTCTTGTACACTCCTAATTTGCTCGAATTTGAGACTGAAATGGCTGGGAAACTTTCTACAGCTTTTTGTCGCCATTATATTCATGCACAGTTGCACACAGCACATGTCGATTTCGGCAAGGATGTGTTTGACACGGCCATGTTCCAACTTCCAACACCCCTCTGCATTTTCTTTATGACCCAAGAAAGCTGACAGGGAAGCTGCAAATTGTGAAACCCATTTTTTTGCATCTTACTGTTTGTTTGATGTGATTGGTGGGAAGTATTAAGCCATGAACCTGCTCACTTGACTCGATGCGTGTGTTATCTTTGTTTCATGAAAAAAAAATGAAAAGAAAATACTATACAACAATTATTAATGGGAATATACAGAGTGTCTCATTGAAATCGAATAATCAATTCTACAAATTTCACAAAAAGCATCTTTTTCAGATATCTTGGGGTGCTTCCAACAGTAGAGGATGATTTGCAAAAACTTGACATGTTACAACAAGATTCTATGTCTGACCAATCACGAGGTCCTGAGGATGAAACTTTTGTTGAGCAACCACTACATCTAACAGGACAATCACAATCAAATATGGAAGAGGTTTGTGCTGGAACTGTCAATGTATAGGCGTACTGTTATTTACTCTATGACATTCATCTCTGTTGGATTAGCCACAACCCTAATATTCCATAATAATCAATATCATCTATTCAGGATACTCCAAGACCATCATCTGGAGTTGTGCCGAGTGTACAAGATGATGGAGATGGTGAAAGTCGTGAACTTGTCGATGAAAACAAAAGTCAAGTTGCTGTAGAAGAGACTGATGTGTCTGCGATTCAGGTGTGTGGTCTCTTTTCATATCCCTATTCCTATTTTGTCTCAACCTGATGAAGGAGCAGAGCTGCAAAATCTTGTGAATTATATTTCGATTAACTGGACTAAATGTTAATAGACTATTATCTGGATTGTCTGCCATTGGCTCCACCATTCTTCTATTCCCTTTCCATAATTCTTGCTCCTCGCAAAAGTCAGTCGCTGGCTGAAATGATGCCACAGGCACATGTATGTACGTGAATTATTGATGTACCCTATGCCTATGTTCTCCTTATAGACATCATGATGCACATCCATCGTGTACATACACCTATCATAGGTGCAGCCTCCAGGTGTGCGGGCGTGCGTGGTACGCCTGCATTTAAAAGCGGGCGTGCGGCATGCCAGGAAATTCTGGGCAACAAATTGCAAAGATGCCAGCATGAAGCACGTGCTCGTTCGCAAACCCGCTAGTTTCTTTATTTGAACTTCCGGATGTTCCATTTCCTGTTTACAACATGGCGTGAACCATTCTGTAGGGTGCCGCCTAGTCTGGCACTGGCAGGAACACTCTGACATCAAGATCAAACCAACTGCTGAATGTGAACAAGAGAAAAGTACAAGTCTGTATTGCGTAACAGACTTGCTGCTTCGAAATAGTGAGAAGAGTGTGAGACTGAGATTGTAGTGGTGGTGTTTCGTGCCGCTCGCCTTGAGCACTGCGTGATTACTTCACACAAATTGATGTTGGTTGATACAAATAAATACATATAATCTTCCTAGGGACATAACAAGTTTCAAAGGGGGGGGGGTCCAACCCTGAAAACCACCCCCTGGCTCCGCCACTGCATACGGCACACGCCTACATTACAAGCGTGATTGTGGCTAGCCAAGTCGAGAGTCACGTGAAGCGAGACTACTGCGCGTGCGGGCTAAAATACTAGATAGTTTTTTTGGGGTCGGATAGTTTGAAGTATTCGAGTGTACTCGGATACTAGTATCTGAAATCGACAAGCCTACTTGCAATCTCATATTTACGTCACAAATGCCTCGTTGAAGCTGCCGAAAACGATGTTGCAATAGGCCTACACAGATATAAACTAGAGAAAAGTCATTTTGATGTCATTAATTTTGACGTCACTAGATCGGTACGCCCGAGAATAATCGAAAGCCGGCGCCTATGCACCGTATATATGACTGTTTCTCTAAAACTGGCGTAAACACTAGCGTTACCTAATTGTCTTGCAGGAACTTTCTGATCTCCAACACAGTCTTGATTGGACAAAAGACGACGAGGACTTTCTTCATAGTCATATGACTGATGAGGATGTGATGAGAGAGGATGAGGAATTTCAAGAACTGAAAAGAGTTGCTAGCAGGATGTCATCCAAATATCAACCGACGCACATGTCAAATCTAAACGCTGCTACGTTGCCCATTTTACCCTGGCTAACTCCGGGTGCAATACATCTCCCCAGTGGTGTAGAAGAGGTAAGGATGCAATGTACCTTAAACAAGTGCCTGATCATGAAACGCGATGCATAGTAGTGCTTTGATGGTTCGGGTCGACTCCAAGTCGCGTCTTTCCAATGAGTTGACTTGACTTGAGCCAATAGAAGTTTACAACTCGACTTGACTTTGGATTTGGGAAATGACATTGGTGACTTGACCCGGGTCTCGGGATTATATTTTAGCAAGTCACAATTCAACAGTTTTCGTTGGCACTTTCATTCGTTACTAACTGGACCTACGGAGAATTGGCAAAATCGAGCGTGCCCTTATAGCGACACCACTGACACCACCCTTGCTTTATTGAGAAATATAACATTCGCAAGCTTTGAAATCTCTGCTCCTTCATCAGGTGAAGATGCGACCAACTGACCAACCAACCAACCATCAATCAATCACAGTATACTAACAAATCAGTAATCTAATGGTGGGCGGCGGTCTCGTTATTGTTTTTTCCAAATTGACTCTATATGCAACCGTTAGAACCGCGAGCGTCTCGAGTTCTTTTTCATCATTCCCCTGACACATTTCTCTACATTGTACAATCGATAGGGAGTCTACCACTTGTCTTCAATGCTCTCGGTTCGAATCTTGTCGATCAAGTTAATTGTTCAACTTCAACAGGTGTACGACATATTGCCGATTTATGGAACTCTTGATCCTGGTGAAACGCAACGAGTTACGTTTTCCTTTTATGGCCATGCTGATGTCAGCACCTTTGCAACGTAAGTTTTATCTGTAAATATGTCTATATATGGTATATTATAGTTTTCATCTGATTTTTTGCCAAAACTATATTTCACTACTAAAATTTAGTGCTGCACCTTGGACCTTGTACCAGCTGTTGAAAATAACTGCTGCTATCCGGTTCAGATTCAGCGATTTGCCTAACGGTATTCAAAAACTGATACCTTGCTCTCACACTTTTATCACAATGCCGCACGGTAAACTTAATCTGCCCCTTCATCCATATCACACCAGCTGACTTGTTCCCATCCACTAGGCAATTAACTAGGTTACCTGCTACCAACAACTGGACTGAAAGGGAATGAGTAGGCTACAAGTATAATACTATGCTTGGCACTAGACACCACAGGCATACAGTTGAAAAGCTCTGATAGGCATGTATGATAGGCATGGTTGACAAACTCGGTTAGGCCTATGAACACCCTACTAATTACCAGTTAATAGGCAATTTCTCGGTGCACTCCAAGTAGATTGATAACGTTGACAGACTGAATATAAACCTCACTCTTTTCAGTGCTGTTTGCCAAGTTAATGGAGGACCAGACTATGAAATATCATTAAAAGGCGAAGCATCTCTCATTGAGTATCATTTTGACTGCTGTGAGATTAAATATGGAAAACAGGTACCTAGTGTATGCAAAATGTAAACATTGCAGTCTAGGTTAAGAGCTCCCCTCCAATCCAATTGAGCTGGCCATCTCGCGAGAAAGCTACACATACTATTTTCAACATATCTTTGGTACGATTTGGTCTGGTCATGGCTTTTGAACCCAAGACCAACAGGTTTTGTTGCCAAACACCTACTATAACTCCACAAAGCTGGTCATTATGTTAGATGAATAGGAAAATTTTCCCCAGTTCTATGAAAGTCTAGTATCTTCCTATATTGTACATTTTAGATGTTCGATCAAGTCTCAGTTGGTGAACTAAAACTGGAAAACCCTGGCCGGGTTGGTTTCGATTTCACAAGTCTTGACATGGAATTTAGTGGTACATTGGATAACCCAATGCCAGGCATCCCTGTCCTTGTTCCAAGTTCTGGCCATGTTGATGCATACAATGAAACTACGATAAAGGTCTACTACTTACCTGGACTACCTGAAAAGTTTCACAAATCGTTTGAGGTAAGAATATGAACAATTGAATTTTTGCTATGAGTAGCCTATAGTATGGTTTCTTGGAGAATAAGATATTGTGAGTGAACTGAATATTTAATAATAGTGCCATAACTGTATGCAGTAGTGCTTGTGACAGACTCTTGAGAGCAAGCATTAGCAATTTCTGTATATTGCTAAAGATCGGGTCGTCTGAAGGACTGTTGCTATGGTAACCCAGGTTCATCTTATCTGTGACCCAACATTTTGCAAATTCAAAGATGTAAGTAAGCTCTGGTTATTTGGAAAGTGACCGGATGGTTTCATGCTGTCTGCTCTATCGTCACCTGGTACTTGGGCTACATACTGCAGCTCAGAGAAGCTTCCTGCTCCATCGTTAGTAGAGGGCAAAAATGGATAATTTGGTGCAATTCCAAAGATTTCAGTAGGGGAAAGCCGCGTTGTTGCTATATAAAATCGTGTAAACCTTTTATGCTATCAATTCATTTTGTTGACAAGTGGCAAGCCATTCAGAAGTAATGTCTGTCTATAAGACTGCGCCATGTAGGTGTGTACGCTACAATTATGCATCCTATTACTCAACTTCATCGTACAGAATGTTTGTAACTGAAAAATCTTCTTCAGATCCAAGTGGCTCATTTTGAACCCACCATCATCAACATACAAGGAGAGGGAATATTTCCTCGACTTGCATTGGATCTTCCACGATTTGTTGAAAAAGATGAACGATATAACTCGCTGCTGAAAGAAGCACGCGAGACTCTTGAGAATGAGACGAAGAATAGAATTCAAAGTAAAGTTTATTCAACTTTTAACCTACTCCTATCTCCTCGTTCTTTCACCATGTTCCGTTTCTGGGTGGCCACAGCAGATTGAACTTCTCGTGATTTGGCAGTAAATATTTATACTGGGTGCTTGTTGGTGTCACAATCCTCCTTATATATAATGGCTTGTGTCCATATTCGATCATTGTGGCTTGAGAATTGTCATATTTTGTTGCCACCACACGGTAGAGCAATAGTTTGAGCATGACGCTTCGGCAGTAGGTGCAGGACATTTCCATATTGCATAGCCCTTCTGTGGTATCCCGATAATGCACGACCTAACTCATACACTAGTTTGGCATGCCGTTATGTATAAAACCAGTACGGTATCTATTTCCACTTCTGCTACATCCTAGTGCCCTGTTGGTCACAGTAGAAATACCTAACCATAATTTTGTTGTGGGTTTTACGCTGGATTGGATACCCTTTGTGCTGCAATGCATCCCATTCGCCCATGCTTGTTGACGAGTGTTTCCAGGAATTCTCAAAGGTGTTCATTTCTATATTCTGACTCTGACCATTCTCATTATGGTGTACTGCTACACCCTGACCCCTGCACAATTTGATTCGTTGTGGTGTGTCAGCAGATATTATAAGAGTCATTGGCAGTTGATGAACATATTTTTACAGAATCTGAGCATGACAGTGTATATTCTGACCAAAATGATGATGACAAGAATAAATTTCCTCTCATGGACGAAGTAAGTGTCAGAGTGTGAGATATATCAGATGTGCGAGAGAGTTTGGATTGGATCTGAAATTTTCAATTGTTTAATTGCCTGTGTGTTGCTTGCTCATTTCATCTGATTGAGAGAGTTGTAACAACTTGCTGTGTCTAACATAAAATCTCTCTCGAACGGAAGACCAGCTCCAATATGTTCCAACAAAACAATTTCTAAAATATCAAATCAGTGGATCATTCTACTCATCTACTCGAGTGAATGTAAATGAGAGAGGGAATTTGCAAAGCACAATACTTTTCTTGAAATCAAATTTGTGAGAAGGGTGAGGATACCAAATCTGGCTTTGTTGCATCGCCCGCACGCGACTTATTAAAATAATTAACTCATTATAGTTGTGTACTGTAGTGGGTTTTTGGCAAATTTGACTTTAATCGACTTGAAGGTAATAAAAACTTGCCTGACCTTTGACTAGTAATTTTGAATTCAAAATGGTACTTGACTTCTTGAAGGCCATGGTGACTCGAAGTGACTTGTGACTCAGATTCAAAGATCTAGTCATAACACTACTTAGTTGTATATAGCTGTATTGTCTACTTCAGGACTTGCCATCAGATACAGAAATTCAAATGGAAGCGGAACGTCTTCTAATGAAAGAATTTGCAGCAGAACATCAACGATTCTTCGAAGAATCACATTCATCTTTTGAGCCGGTATCTTCTGATCAAATTATGAAGAAGAAAAGAAGATTTCCTCGGTAAGATGAATTAAATTTTTTAGAAAACAGCTAGTAACTTCAACTTGATGAGTCACGATAAGTTGACTTGAATTCAAGTCATTGAGTCACGTTTACTGAATGAATCGATTTGAATCGAGTCAATTGAGGTGGATGGAAAGGAAAGTGCATTGTTTAAATCTGTCCTTGTCTGATTTTTAACGCAGACTGACATAATACGCAAAGAAAATCTACCAGTACAGACGCATAATATGTGAGCATGATGTGCAGTGCTTTCATTCACTATGCAGGTTTTACGAGGAGGCCCTGGAGGAGCTGATAGCTGGGTGGCTATCAAAGTTGAGTACTCCCCTCCGCATCCGCTATGCACTTGTAATCTAGTCAGGAAGCTACGGATATCATTTTTGACATCTTTGGTAGTCTATCATGCAGTCTTGGGACTGGATTCCAGGATCTACCGACAACCTACCATTAAGCACAAAGCCGGCGAGACTTGTCCCAAGACTCATAACTGTAGTGGCCATTGGGTACTGCATTTGGACTCGTCATTAAATTTTATGTTGTGAAATTCATCATAATATTTCTGCAAAATCTGACAAAACATTTCTAACAGATCAGTCCAAGTTAAATTCGAAAAAAAAACTTATTCATAATGAAGATAATAATGCTGTTTGTTTTCAGATTGAGGCTGACGGATTATTTGCTTGATTTTGGATTTGTGATTCTTGGCGATGTGAGATCACACATTGTACGTGCAACTAACGCATCACACTTCCCAATCTCATTTTCTACCGATCGTAGTAGTTTGTGGCATTCAGGTATGGGATTTATCGTTTTGACATTCCGTTGTTTATTATTGGTTGGGAGGAGGGGGTGGGGTTGTATTTAAGCCGTTGCCTTGGTATTGTGTTTGTGAGAGATACTTTCCCACTTTTAACATCTCCACTTGAGTTGTCGTAGAAGATCTCTCTCCTCCAGTAACTTCTTGACCTAGTATCCTCTTCTGTTACTCCTGCTTTCCTCGTCTGTCCTCCATAGCAACATCCAAATAGTTTTCTTCCCTCCCCCTCCTATAAGTGTAGCTTCTAGGCATGGTCAAATTGAATCATTTACGATCCCAAATATCAATCGGATATTGTTTCGAATCGAACCCAGTCATCGAATCGTCACCTGTACAGTTTTATGCTATTGACTGCATTGAGCGTCATGTACACTTAAACACAAGGAGAAATTTTGTCCTTCACTACTGCTCATTTCACATTTGAGCCCAGTATTTGAACTGTTTTTGTTACAAATCACATAGGATATGATAATTCCATTTAGCTGCCAGGAAATTGAATGGTCAATCACTAAGTCTTGCTGTTAATCCCGATTCGAAATTTCCCTCTAATCTATTCGAAACTTTGTGCTTTGAATTGATTAAAGAATATTCGATTCTGTGTGTCCATCCCTAATAGCTAACCTTTCTTTTGGCAAAGATTAAAAATTGTATCCAACATAGAATAACGTCGTGGCAATCTATTTTCATTGGTAGGCTTCAACGTTGAACTTGACCGGGTCAAGCAATTACCAGGCTTTCCACAACATGAAACAGTTGATTTTAAAGTAACTTTTGATCCTCGGGGAGTGAATCTTCCTCTCGGGCCCATGGAAGCTGTTGTTCCAATCAATGTAAGTTTTAAAGGTTTACAAGTTGATTTTTATGTAACTTTTGATCTCTGGACATAATTAGGGAATCATTGCTGAATATTTGATACAAGGTGTAACCGCAGAAATCCAGAGATGAGACATCAAGCTGTGGTCTAACCACTGCATGTATTCAAACCCCCACTCACATAGCCACAAACCCAATAATTTGTAACGTCTAGTCGCTGATTACAGGCACGTTTCGGAATGATTATTATTTGATCCACGCGTTAACGAGGTAATTACCTCGTGTCTGTCGCCTGTATAAAGGTAGATATCCCCATGCTAGCAATGGTTGTTAGCGGGATGTGGCACGTTCTAGGCTTCAGTCTTTGGAATACTAACCTATTCTAGTTTGCATCTTAGGATAGTACGAGCGTTTTTGTTAATGTATTTCTTTCGGTTATATTCGCTTATATAGAACTGTTATAGTTGCTCTATAGGCGTGGAGGATACTATTGAATACCGTGTGCTTAGGCTAACAAATTGAAATTGTTCGTATTGTTGACGGATCAACTTTACACTTACAATAAACACTACAAAACCTAAGCGACGAATATAGAATTGTTCTACGACAGCACGCAACTAGTGACAGTTACTAGTGACATCACCTACTCGCCTGCTCTCTCTCCTGGGCTCACCTTAGATGTGATATAATTGGTTCATTCATCCACCCACTCTATGACGTCACAATATCTATGATTCTGTTTTTATTCAAATTGTGCTATTACGAATTACGATTCATTCCATCTTCACCTGATGAAGGAGCGGAGCTCCGAAAGCTAGTGAATGTTCTATTCTGAATAAACTAAGGCTGGACGCTAAATCTGTGGTGATCTTCTTTACAATAAATTAAAATCACTATAAATTATTAAATGGGGCATAACGCAATCAATTAACAATGACATCTCACGGTATCAGTTTGCTACTTTAAGCTGTGGAAATCTGAAAAATCATGAATCAATTTCCACGGATACTAGCTTAATCCATAGTATGGACTTGCCTACAATTTTGTTACCTTGGACAGATTGTTGGTGGCCCACAAATTTGTATAAGACTACGTGCTCACGTTACAATTCCGGACTTGAAAATCAGCACAGAAAGCGTGGAATTTGAGAAAGTGCAATGCGGACAATGCAAAGTCATCACGGTGCAACTACACAATCACAAGGATGTCAGATGTGACTGGACGTCATTGAATCCAGCAAACAAATATGATAAGGTAGCCTACCAGATGTACCGGTATTATACCGACGGTATATATAATGTTGTTTTTGGTTTGAAATAGGCTACAGTGAGTAGGGGTCGACCGATATTCGCATTTTTGGGATTATCAGTATCTGCCCATAGTCAAGTAGGAAAGCCGGTATAGGATATCAGCCTCAATATTCAGCAAATAATCGACCGGTAGTGATCCCGCTATTCAGAAATTTGATATCATCGATATCAGCCATCCATCTGGGGAAAGAGCCGATTATTGTATCGTCCTTGAAAAAAAAATCAATATTGGTCATCTATATAAATAAAAGAGCATGTTTGTCTGTATGTATGTATGTATGCCTGTCTGTCTGTGCACGAATCAACTGATTTATTACTGAAGCTATCGCCAAAAGATTTTACATGGATGTAGGGACCGACGTTATGAGTGCGACCAGTTGGATTTTTAGTGCTTCCAGCGTGTATTTCGTAAGTTGTTCATCACCCAATGCTGTTATTTCCACGTTTCGATGCGCCGAAATCACAGATGCACCTTTTAGATTGCTTCTGCCATCTAGTGGAACAATTTTTCACTACTTCTGGCCGTGTAAGGTTGCCTAACTATAACGTTCTGCTTATGAGGCCTACTGTCCTTCAGTTCGGCGTTTTAGATATATTTCGTACGGGTTTAGATAATTGCATATGAGAAGTGAATCGAGGAGCCATTTTCCTTCGTCAAGAGAAGAGAGGGAAGCGTCTCACCCACGTTTAAATGGAGGTCGCATTTTTCGCATAGGGCTACAAACGTCTTATGTTGTATCCCCCCGAGTGAAACCGGCATAACCAGCTAGTATTGAAATATTTTAATGTGTCGCTAATTTCTTGTTTTCTTTCCCTCTAGCTTGACAAGCATGTGCCGATGCATCTACGCAAGAAACTACGTAAGGAACTAAAGCCCAAAGCTGCACATTTCGAAATGATGCCTGCACGTGGATCACTTGCACCTGGGCAAAGAATGAACGTGCAAGTGAAATTCATGCCTACGGAAGAAGTACGTTTATTGATTTTATTTATATTGGTTGTTTTGTTTGGCTTGGAAAACGATGGTTCTCAACCTTTTTGCTATGACAGACTGGCAAATTCCCACAGCTTACCAGCATTGAAAGACTTCGTACAGTCTGAAATGCTAATTAATTCTCCGATATTGACCTCTATATGTCGATGACAAAATGATCGTGAACAACATACTGCTTTATTCCTGCAGCTACATTACAAAGCCAAGGTGACCGGACTCAGTTCGTACAATGTACATCCACCCATAGTGTTTACCAAGAGGCCTCATTGACTGGTACAAAATTCTTGGACTTGTGCCGGTCCTGGGACTGATGGTTGAGAACCACTGCTCTATAACTTATCATCCAGCTTCGGTTATTATCAATATATTATAAAGAAGATCACCACAGATTTAATATCCAGCTTTAGTTTATTGTGAATTACAATTGGAATTAGTGAATGTTCTAATTCTCGATAAACTAAGGCTTGGCGTTAAATCTGTAGTGATTTTCTTTACATTATCTATTGATCGTCCGCCATCGGCTCCACTACACTCTATGAAGATATTGATATTTCAGAAAATCTATTCGCAACGTTTGGTGATAAGAATTGCACAATCTACAACTCGATTGTCATTGATGGTAAATGGAGAAGGACAGGAACCGAGACTGGAATTTTCTCACACTCTTGTCACCTTTGGACCGATTTTGCCGCATGGCATCGGGGATGAAGTTGAAGTCGTGGTTGCTAACCCTACATCAATTCCTGTAGAATTTTACTCTCTGGATTTTGACAAACAATATCTCTTGGAGGAAAAGGTGAGAGGCTCATTTGCAAGGGCAGGCCTACTGCTACTGATTATGCCAACTCAGCAGGTTAGATCCGGGGCCCTCAGACCCTTGGTCAGCGGACCGGTTTGTGGGTCAGTGCCAAATCATGAGTGGTTAGATCCGCTTTGACCAAACATAAACGGAACATGACTGAAAAAAAGAGACGAGGCACCAGGGCACAACATCTTTATTTTGTGGACTGTGTTTCCATTATAAATGACCACAAGGGTTAGAATCGTGGTCACAAAAAACACGACTAAGCTTTTTTGAGGGATGCGGATCTGTTTTGGACCTCTTTAGTTAGATAACATCTTGAATTTTGCTAAAGTTATGTAATACGAAATGCAATGCCGATCCTTGTGATGTTCATAGATTCTAAGAATGATGAAAGGATATGATGAAAACCAAAACATTTTACTTCCTCCTCGACTTCCTGGAGAAGATCTTCCTCCCGAGTTGCTAGATTTTTACGAAAATCACAGACTGACTACAACAGATGAAGAAGCAAAACCTGTCACTGGCGGCACAGCTGGTATGCCATTGCTCACACTAAAGAGTCTAAACTAAAAATAGAGCTAATCGGGCTAGGCTAAATTCTTGCCAGGCAGGCGATGATATACAATAATGCTACAGGCTAGGCTAAATTTCAGCTAAACAGGCTGAGTTATTAAAATCACAGTAAAGGCTATGCTAAACTCGATAACCTAAAATTGCAAAATTAGGCAATTTGGCTATCTTTTTGTAATGATAGGCTATATTTATGGCATACTGAAGCCCATATCTAATACTTCACTGCTATTCTAGCTATGAACTATGAACTATTGCATAGTCACTGGTTCACATTAAACATTCAGGACAAAATGCCAGGTATTACATTCACAAATGTTGCTGTTTATCCTATCTCTGTGACTATGTGTGCCTCTGCACCATGCTTGTAGCATCACCGGTATTACATCACAGTACCTTTGCTCGATCACTGCCGATGCCTACCCCTTATTAGTGGTCATTAGTAAACTGACAATACTTTGAGGAAAGTTCCGAAACAAAGTAGCTCAGTTCTATCTCAGTAGCCTCGAGCACTCCAATTTCGATGCCATTTAGGGCAGCAAAACGGCCTCCTTACATATGGTGTCCAAACCAACGGTCTATGATTATATTGTTATAATACGACTTATTCTATAGCACTGCATAGAAAAAGAAACAATTAGAATATTGCAGTTCACAATGCTGAAACATGTTTCTCTACATTTCATAAATTATATACTATAGAAAGTATTGGAGAGGATGAAGACATATTGCCCGCTTCTGGTGCAGTTAGTGCAACAAGACAAAGAGCTAGTACCGCTTCCCGAGAGCTTCTACAAACGGAGGAATCAGTTGTTTCTGTGACTGATTATAATGTTGACGGTGAAAATCAGGACCAGGTATGTCTGTGTCTGAGAGAGATTTTATTACCGTTACCCTTTTTCTTAACAACGTTGTGAGCAATGTTGCCAAGCAAATCCATGTTTGTTTGCGGGCAGTCTTTTTGTTAAGCAAGGATTGTTTAGAAATCCCTGGTGTACAGTTGTATATATACAGTAGGCCTATATGTATAGGTATATAGATATTGGGGATGATGCAAACCTGGTTTAGGCTTGTATTCAAACTTTTTGCATGAGTTCGTTACCGAACCCAAGTCTGTACTGATGACGTCAAAAGACGCAGCATTCTTTATGATACGAAAAATTGTGGAGCCGATAGCAAACAATCCAAATAGAAATAGATTTAGTAAGCCACCACAGATTTAACGTCCAGTCCAGTTTATTAGAAATTAAATTCACAAGCTTTCGGAGCTCCGCTCCTGCATCAGGTGAAGATGGAATGAAGAGCAAAGTTTAAGATTTGAATTATGATGTCATAATGCCATATGATTCTTTATAATTCAAATCTTAAACTTTGCATGTCATTCCATCTTAAGTTCTTAACCTGATAAAGGAACGGAGCTCCGAAAGCTCGTGAATTAAATTCAAATAAACTGGACAGAACGTTAATTCTGTGGGGACTTACTAAATCTATTAGCATTCTTTATTTACACACAACCACAGTGTTATGGCCAGTACTGGTAACTAACGATTTATCATGCTCACTTATTCCAACTATGACCGGAACTCTAGTGATGAACGATAGGTCCCGCAAGAACTTTATGCTCACAGCGCATTTGCCATAACGGCCCATAAGCTTATGTTTTTCATGCTTGAGCATAAGGTCCAGCCATGAATAGATCAAGGGTTTGATTCAAACACGAAGTGAATGAATAGGGCGGAGTTTGTTCCCGAATTCTTGAGTTCATACCATCCCTAGTATATATGGACCAATGGTAATAATTGGTATGGTATTCAATATATAACAATTGAATTCCTTCAATAAAACAATTTTATACTCGCACAGTCAATGACAATGTTTTCAATGACAATTTCTTATATACAGGAAGATACCGTGTCACCTCATTTGAGTGAAAAGAGAACATCTACCATGATTATTAAGAAAGACAGTGGAGAGAAATTAGACGATGAAGGTGACTTATGGTTTATTCACTTTCTTCCATAACGTATAGCAATTCATCATGTCAATTTGATGCTGGTTGGTCTGTATTGCTTAACGCTGTAATTATAATTTGTAATGCCTTTACTGATGTCTGTACTTGCGAATAGAAGAATATGACTATGTTTTATTTCGTCCTAATATGAATTTTTGTGCACCTACACTCTGTGTAATACACAGACATGTGACATTGGAATATGCAATGCAAAAATACGTGCACATCTGCATACTTCTTGACCATAAAATGCAAACCCGGTATGGGATATGCAGGCCAGGAGCCAGGCCCTGCCCGGCTCACCTACGACCACAGCCCATGTATGCAACTGTGCATGTGTGCCTATGCACAGTGTGCAGCATGCATACTTGCACGAGGTACATGCAAGATAGGCATGAAAGAGCTGAACGAGCTGGTAGGCAATGTAAGTCAAGTGAGCTCCTCCACACTATCCGGAATGCACTGGTCATCTGGTGGCAAAGTCACAGATACCACTTTTAATGTCATTGTTATCACATTGTCGCAGTCAGAACTTGCGACTTCTCTGGTGTATAGGCAAAAATTTGATCAATTCTCAATGGTTTGTATATTCCTAATTTCAGCTAGCAGTGTTGGAGTTGGTGAATTAGAGAATCTGAACAGCCCTGTGTCAATGGCTATAGCCAGACATCTCTGCATTGATTTGTCTTCTGAAGGAAAAGCTGCACGTAACCGACGTGGTATTGCTATCATTGTACATGGACCACCAATGTCAGGTAAGGAAAAGTAATATTTCATAAGTTCTTTTTCTGGCCAGTTTCACAGTACTGTTGTCATGTTGAACGCCTTGGAATTTCATAGATTTTGATCATTCAGTGACATGTTCATTCATGTTTTCTGGGTGAATTAACACAACTTTGAGACACGTGAGAATGACTTGTGTTAACTCGTTTCTGCGAAATGACAAGCTCGACTTAACTCGGGACTAATCAGTAATAACTCTAGCTCATAGATAAAATGAAGTAGTTGGACAAAAGGTTTTTTCCTAGTTAAATTTGCAAAAATTATTACGTAGGAAAGAACAGAAAATTCGATCGGCGTTAGTTAATCTGTAGCATGATTCACCATTCTTCAACTAGAAAAGCTTACAAATCTTGATTTGACATAATTATCAAAGTTGTGCGTTTTTGGAAAGGTAACTTGAATCAACTTGGGAATTGAACAAAAAGACTCAAATTTCACCTAAATGTTGCAATGACATGACTTGACTTGTGATTTAATTTTCAAATACTTTAATGGGACACGACTTGAACTTAAGTTCTCTGTGACTCGACTTGACTTACAAATGACTTGGAATCACCGCCGGCCATGATGATTGTATGAACCTTTTTTAAACAGAAACTACAAGTACTGCTGTGAGCCTTGCTAAGGCCTATGGTGCCGCTCGAATGACTATTGATGACATTGTACTTGAAGCGATCTCGAATGGAAACACTGAGGTAATATCCACATTATAGAATGAAATCATTGCATCAATTGTTGACCACATAACCAGTTTATTATCAGCACTACCTTCATAGCAGATTTGAACCACGAGTATGATTGAGGCATTGTGCAGATTGAGGGAAAATTCAGTGTATTTAAGTATAGCTTCCTTTCTGATGGAAACAGTAACAACATGTATTTTACACAGAAAGCAAAACTCTACTTCTGAATTGGTTGGCACTAAAATCAACTCTTAAGGACAAACGGTTTTACCAGATAGTCTAAAATGGGAACTTTCGACTACTATAAACGGTAGTTACCGGTACATGAAATTGTACAGAAGTCACCACTAAATCCTAGTCAAAGTCGTGCCAAACTATTAGCACAGTACAGTAATTAGATCTTGCAGTGTTAAGTTTGTTTTAGGCAGCCAAAAAGGCTTTGTTACATATGAAGCAGGTACATGGAGAAAATGCAGCATCATCAAGGTCACTAGCCAATGCTGAGTCATCATTATTAAAGCCTGCAGGAAAGTGGTCAAAAGTCAGAACATTTACTATTTGAAGATTTAATTGACAAATTTGTGATCTTTGTAATATGTTTATGTTTAGGCTGGTCTGCGAGCTCGAGAGATGTGTGCCATAATGGCGAAAGGACAAAAAGATGACGAAGGAACTGAAACTGGAACTATTGGAGGAGGATTGAGCGTTGAAGCTGTTACAGCTCATGCTGGATTAGGTAGGTTTCTCAATACATCAGGTCTGCGCCACCCGTTCCCACTGATAAGCAGATGTAACTTCATCTTTCACAAGTATCGATAAACTGAACTGGAGGTTAAATCTGTGGTGACTTATTATATTTATTACTATTTGGATCGTCAGCCATTGGCTCCACTATTTTTCGAAAATATTGAAGTATCGGTGTTGGTCAAATTTTTGGGTAACGGTGTCGTTGAAAATTTTAATTTTATCTCATCTCTACATATGATCGATCCACTTTATCACGCCATGATATCTTATGGTTCGGTTGTAATTTAAATTGTTTATTACACAATTCATTTCATCATCTCAAGTTGAAGGAGCATAGTTCTGAAAGCTTCTAAATTATGTTTTACAATATGTGAGGCAGGTCGTTAAATCCATGCTGTGGATTTCTTACAGCATTCTAAATTTGACCGAGTATTACACTGGATGCCCTGCCCTCTCTGTGTATTAACACTTCGGACTGTCTGTTCTTGGGGACATTAGCCTTGAATGACTCACCACGAATTTGTTTAGATACAAAACCAGGAGCAGCTTCTGTAATTTCAACTAAAAAGACAAGTGTTGTGAGCAAGCAGCCACAGAGCACACTTGCAGGAAAGACTGCCACAACCACTATGGCTCCTGCATCAGAACACACTGTCTCCCATGTAAGTCTTTAGACTGAGTTAATAACTTATTAACAATCGATTTTACTTTTCGCCAACTTAGTTTCAAATCAATATATCAATTTCCATATTGTTGTTAGTATCTCTGAGGTAGTGGCCATTGTGATGCTAGAATGCATCCTCTGTTATGTCACAATAAAATTGCAGGCAACAGATTTGGGCGGAGGCCATGCCGTCTATGAATGACACTTTTCTAGTTATTTATGATGCTAGCATTCTTTGTCTTCAATATTATGCATCTCCAATCAGGTTGGCACTGCAGATCATTGTTCTCTCTAAACTACCTGACCTTGCGTCAGCTAAATACTTGACTATTATTTTTTCAGGGTGCAAGTAGTCCACCACCGTTTGCTGCTCCGCTTGCTAGAAAATTGAGTGTCTCTGCATCAGTTGCTGGAGAACATGGACTGATGAGCTGTATTCTTCCGGAGGATCTTCTCGTGGATATTCTTCAAGAGAGGCTACAGGTATGATCTTGATCAAGCCACCCGTCCACTGCCTCTCTCGTTCACTCTTTTGACCATATGCTCCAACCTCCCATGATTGAGCGATTTTTTTGCTCGGATGCCCTTGACGTCCGACACGCCCATTTGTCTAGACTCAAGCATAGGACCGGTCGTGTCTAGGGAATTATCATTTTTTTGCCACCATGATACATATGCAGACTATCTGCATCATCGATATGGTGGCAAGAAGCTGACTTACCAAGAAGCAAATAGCCATTTGCATCTTAAGTTTGATACAGCTGGTGGCCATCAGACCACCAACCTCATGGTTGAGTGCCAGACTCGCCACGAACTAACTCTAACTCACCGGCTATTACAACAAGTAGTATTCCCATCTTCACCTGATGAAGGAGCAGAGCTCTGAAAGCTTGTGCATTATATTCCAATAAACTGGACTGGACGTTAAATCTGTGGTGACTTATTATATAATATTACTATTTGAATCGTCCGCCATCGGCTCCACTATTTTTCGTATCGAGAAACTACTGTAGGATCTAAGCAAATTGGCTCTACGGCCATGAAGCCATCCAGATTTAATTTACACATTATTTTTATTTTGCAGCTGAACGACTGTCATCATGGAGTAATCTTTGACGGTCTTGACACATTGTTCAGTCCGAGTCATCAAGCGACATGTTTAGCATTGTTGAAAGCCATCAACAATAGAAAATACATCTATTTTGTAACTCAAAAGCTTGATTTTGCGACTGTAAAGGCAAAACAACGTGCCAAAGAAGATAACGATGGTATATGATTTATATCTATATATGCTAACACCTAAACTGATTCTTTACATTCTTCGGCTGGCTTTGTGGTGTTATGGTCAGTCATCGGCAACAAAACCGGTAGGTCAACGACTACATCATAACAAAGATGTTAAAAATGGTATCCACAGTTTCCTCGCTAGAGACTCCTCATTCATCAGGGGAATATGGATGAATCCACGACTCCATCACATGATGGAGTGGACCTCCGAAAGTGAATTATGTGAATTATATTCCAGCAAACTGGACTGAATGATAAATCTGTGGTGACTTATTCAATCTATTGCTATTTGGATTGTCTGCCATCGGCTCGACTATTATTCGTATTGGGAATTAGAACATTCGCTATGTTGTATGAAACGATTATACCAATTCTGATTTCAAATACAGTGAAAGCTGCTCTTCTCAAAGAAGAAGAGGAAAAAAGAATCATTGAAGAAATGGACGAAGACGAATATGACGCTCTCCCTGATGATAAAAAAGCGGAAATTGATATATACCGTCTTGAAGCAAAGAAAGAGAAAAAGAGACTAAGAGAAGAAGAGGAACGAGCAGAGAGAGAACGAATAGAAATGGAGAAACAAATAACAGAAAGTCAAGTACCTGATCCCTCGGTTAAAGACCGGGGGAAAAAATCAAAAAACAAGAAAGATGAAACAGGAAAGAGAAGTATATCAGGTATGAAATCATATATTCAGAGATTTTTTTCAAATTTCTGTATCTCAAGTTGAACTGCCGCATCAGATTCATCACCCCGTTATGCTCCTTGACCTACTATTCTCTTCTCTCTTTCTACATTTCCTTCTTTTCAGTACAAAACATCTCAGACTGCAAAGCTTACCTTGTGTTCTTACATGCAAAGTTAACATTTTCTGGTCGATATTGTTCTCGTCCTTTGCGTACCCAACTGCATGTTCACTACCATCTATGCAATGCTGTTACAAAGTCACAGATTCTGAGTCGCAAGTCAAGTCGAGTCAACATGACATCAATGTCCGAATCTTTCGATGCTAGCTATAATAATCCGTGTCCTAAGTCAAATCAAGTCCTTTTGTCAAAATACCACTCCGATAATCTCTGTGCATCATGTGAAACAACGTTTTCCGTCGCCAAAAATTTTATTGAATATATATTTATATATTTGATGAAATCTCTCTCTCTTTTTCCCTCTCTGGAACTAGTACAATGTGCAAGTGCAACCAAACTACTACATTTTTCAACTATTTTGCTGTTCATGTTTTAGGCAAGAATCCAGAACTGCCTGCTGGTGGCAATCCCGGGCAAGCATCAGACAAGAAAGGTGGAGGCAAGACAGCCTCCTCTCATGAGATCGGTGAAAAGAGACCCGATTCAAGAGGAACAGACCAAGCTGAATCGTTAGCCGATGATAAAAAGTTAGTACCATTGACATACTTTTGTTCAGTCAAGTTATGCAAGCTTTGACTGCATCTGACATCACACTCATTGCTACGGCTCACTTAGCATATCCAAGCTTGGATAGTAATGGGTTACTGCACTCAAAATACCTTGATTGTTTAAATAAAGGTTGGAATCACATGAAATTTTCTGGCAATAGTCATTGCTCACAGAGTCCCAGGGCATTTGTAAATTTGCTGAAAACTTAGACCTTAAATGCCATGAGCTCTACCTTGATCACTAGACTACACTTGCATGTTCTCGAAGCCTTAAGAACTGTTGTCTTTGGTCGAGCAACCTCCTAAGGGTCGGTACCCTATGGCCCACGGGCCAAATCCATCCTGCCATGCAGAATCGTCCGGCCTGCGATCTATCAATTAGTTATTACAGGAATCCTGTTGCGCCAAATGGCAAAGGTAGTACCACGGGATTGTCTGGGATGTGAGGTTTATGCTACTTGAAAATAAATGTGTACAGAACAGACTCGTATTGCGTAGCGCCTGCGATTCGTTCAGATTCGGCCTACTGGTACTGAATCAAATATGAATCATAGTGTTATTAAAAATTATGGCCGGCAAAAGGTCACAAGTTCAAAATATGGCCCTCTATGTGATTCCAACTTTTATTTAAACTGTCATTGTATTTAGAGTGCATTGCCACTTTAAGAATGAATATCTCCTCACATAACAGTTGATGGCTTCCGTTGCAATTAAAACCAAAATTCAGCATTTATGTCAGCTTATCTCAATAGCAAAATGATGTATGAATAGTTATTAATTGAATTTAAATGGGATAGTGCCTTAAATTAACGATATTTTTTCAACATGAATGTCTTCTATCTAGGAGGAAAAGCAGTCATGCGGGTCATGATATTTTCCCGGCTACTGCAAAAATCTTATCTCAAGCGTATAGGTAACTTGAGCATGATGCATATCCAATCCATCTCATGTCTGCATGTGCAATGCACTGTCTATTAGTCAATCTCATAGTATTAACAATTAAATTTAGACCTTTAGAGTTTTGCGTTTTTTATTGCCGGGTCACTGTTGAAGAATGTGCAAACACAGGGGCAACTATTTTTAGTACCGTACAACAGCTTATTGCACATTACGTGGTGTACGCATTACACAAGGCTTTGGAGCCATACTTTGGAGTCGGAACCCCAGAGTAGGTAGGTTTTAGTCGGATCCATATTGAGAGTCATATCAGATGGCCATAAATTCAGTTTGTAGGAGTAGGAGTTTGAGCAAGCGTGTTCATAAGCAAAACCAGACCAGAACTGAGAATACGGAACAGCTATAGAGAAACTGGGGCCAGAGCAGGCGGTTTGGTTTTATTAATTATTCCTAAGGCAAATGCACTTGATTAACTGGAGCTGGAGTAAAGAAATCTCAACTGCTTCACAGTTAAGTAGGAGCTGGAACAGGAAATTAAATAGACTGCTGAGCAGGAAATAGAAATGGAGCAGAAAAACTGAAGGGTTCTAGAGCCCGGAGCGATAGTAGCACCAACATTTCGCCTAGTGTGCTGTACATGTGCAGTAGATTGCACCTATGCTTGTCATTGCATGATTGCCATTATAGGGGGGTTGGAAATTAGTAAGTTTAATGTTATGACTACCTCGGTTGAGATTCTATTTCTCACCTGTGAAGTCAGTTATCCTATCTCCAGTTCTCCACCAGACTCATAAAATCTAACATGCAAAAATAGATGCTCACTAAGCACTTCCCTGCATTATTGGGGCACTGTCAACGGGCTGACACAACATCGCAGTGTCCAGAACCTTCCTGTCAAAGTCCACATATTCGCACAGTCTGCGGTGTGACAATCATAATCACGAAATCATGAGCGTTTCAATCCTTTCTGGCCACCCAACCATGAAACATTGGTAAAAGAGAGAGACAGAGAAAGACAATGTTACAATTACCTCAGTAGATATAGAGAGTGTCGCAACAGTTAACACATCCAGCCGGATTTCTTGAAAACTTAGTTCACAATCTTTTGGAGCTCCACTCCTACACTGTATGGAAATAAATAGGAATCCATCTCAATATAAGCTGATACATGTAGTAACAAATTTGGTCATTATTCTTAACCAATGATATTGGTTTCACGTCGAGTGCATTGTTGGCTAGACCCAATTGACTATTGAATTTTGCATCACTACTCAACTGTGATCTATAGCCCCTTGCTGATTTGAATTTATATGATCCATGCCATTTAATAACAACAAACTTGCTGCTAACCTCTAGGAACAAAAGGAAAAAAGACAGACCATTATCAGATGATGAACTCAGAGACAAAGTTCCCGATGAAATATCGACAGAGAAGGCAGAAGAGGAGAAACATTTGCAACTCAGGTATTTTTTAATCTTGTAGGCCTGTGCCCAATTCTCAGTTATTGTAAAATATTTTGTAAATTACAATAATCTAATGAATCCGGTGGCAGACGATTGTAAACTGTAGTAGGCCTAGGACGATGATACCACAGATTTATGACCTGCCTTAGTCATTGTAAAACCTAAAGGGCCACTAAAATTGAAATGCAATGGTGTGGCAACATTACTTTTTCAGAAATTGACTCCATATTCGAGATTTTGGCTAAAACCAAAGCTGCCTAGGATTACTTTTCAGTGGTGCCCCATTATGTGTATGTTGCCTTTGCTCAAGGTTGTTGCTAGATGATGACAAATGCAGTGCAGGGCTCAAAGGAAACAGTCATTAAGAAATGGAAATTGAATTTGATGAAATCCATTCGATGAATTTTTTTCTGAACGACTTGCAAACATTTAATCTTGCTTTTTAGATTTAAAGCATTTGAAGCATCCCAACGGGATATTGCGAACATTCTTGAATTCTGGGATAGAACATCTCTTGTTGTGAACCATCCTCCTACACCAGACGGTATGTTAAGTTTTTATCAACAAGTTTTACAGTTATGTTATATCGGTTGAACTGATATATCGGTCGACCTCTAACAACAATAAAAAAAGGGTAATTTCGTTTGGTCAAAATTTGTCAAAATTCCAATTTGTTAGGTCAAAATTCATCGTTCATCGTCAAATCACACACTGTAAATTGCCGCAATCATTTGTAAATGTCCTGACCCAAACAAGGTCAATGGATCTCAACGACAATGGACAATTAGACATATATTAGGATTACACCATGGTCTTCTAGGTCTAACTATTTGTATCACGCTCAATATTTTCATAGGTGGAAATTCGCAAGCAATAAATGGTGAAGATGATACTAGTTTGAGTATTTCAAAGGACAAAGCTCCTGCTTCTGGGAAACGTGTCACAAAAAAAGAGAAAGAACGACAAGAAAGAGAAAGGCTCGAAAGAGAGAGACTAGAGAAGGAAAGACTCGAGAATGAGAGGCTGGAAAAGGAAAAATTGGATAAAGAAAGAACGGTCGATGTAAGCCAATTAAAATGCTTGCTATATAGAATGTCTTGGCGTGGACCAGACCTTAAATACCCGTACATTCCAGGGTATAAGCGGCTACTACAGCGCGAGCCCTGCGGCTTATACAGCGATGCGGCCTAGATTAGTAATATTATTTCTGATGTTCAGACACGTAAGGTTTAGAGGGCTAGTATCGCTGTTATGACGGGTAAGGAAACGGGCGACGCTAATCAACGATCAAGCTACTGAGACTTGTGGTTGTGTTCTAATCATCTCAAACGTATTCTTGCGTCGTTTGTTACCACCTTGCAGCATCTCAAACTCTAGCCCCTAGCTTCTGCGGCAGCACTCAACAAACACATTCTCTCGTTTTGAGCTCGTTGTCACTGCAAACAGCAGCCTCACAGACGAAGTCGGCTCCAGCCTTGTAGTCTTCAGCGGTTCAGGCCTGTCAGCGTTGGACGAGTCGACTGGGATTTTTGGAACGGCGTACCCTACACCCAACATCTCTCGTAGTTTGTAAAAGGGTTGTGATTCGGTGTGAAAGGGTGTGATTGCTGCTGTTATGACATTATCTCGGCAAATTTATAAGTGTACCTTATTAGCGAAAACAACGTTACAATCCGTGGTATTCAAAGAAGCTGGACACGAGAGAAATAGATGAAAGGAGGTTATGACCGCTTTCCAACCAAAATTAAAGTGAAACCGCTTTCTCAAAGAAGGGAACACAACTCGTTTACTCGATTTCACAACTGCGTGTCGTCGCTTCGTACCCTACCAAGCCTTGATAAGCTGTGAAAAACCTGCAGCTTGAATTAGAAAAATTCGCAAATTTTCATAAAATCCTCCTGTGCGCCTTATACAAAGGTGTGATTTATAGGCTAGAATTTACGGTACATAGGTAGGTGTTGAACTGCAGACATTCCCACTGTCGGCAATATGTCATTCATCTAAAGTTAGGCAGACCTCAATTGCATACATACCTGTACAATGATTTTGCATAAGAGATCTGATTTTTTAATCATTTTACAAATTGATGCGTGACATGCACAACGAAAGTACCAATGATAGGAATCTCTAGCATGCCCCATGTTACCACATGGACACATCTTCTTCGATAGCACACATAAAAAATCATTCCATTCTAGGGTGAGGATGTTGATTTCCCTGATGGAGAAGCAGAATTGATATCTGGCGTACCTCATGTTGTTGTTGATATTACATCGATTGATGTCAATGCTATTGAACGATTCCTATTTGATGAGGAAAAGATTCCTTCTGTAGAAGAGGTTAGTATCACCATGAAATTCTATATTACAACCATGCAATTCTTTTTTTCCTTGTGGCCCGTTCATTGTTGCATGGGCATTGGGCACTGTGGATATATTTGCAGATGGCATAGTTGTAGCTTTTATCCAGGTGCCCCTTATTACTGCTGCAATCTATATGTGTCTTGAGAATGCTGGTGATTTGGACCTTTGGCTTTCTGTGCACTAGGCCTACTTTCATAGTTTATCAGAGTACTGGTGAACTAGATCTTAGGTAACGTTTTGGGTTTCCCGAAGTCTGAGGTAAGGCAGACTGGTTGAGTTGGTGGTGTCATGGTCAAAGCGCTGGCCACGAAATCAGGAAGCCAGGGTTTGAATCCCAGTCAACAGTCACACCGAAGATACTAAAATTGGTATCTGCAGCGGCCCTACTCGACGCCAGCATTAGTGGGTTAGTGTGGAGTGTCACTCGGTTTGAGGAGCGATAGCTCATATCAGTGTCTACAAGGCACTATTCCAATTAGCCACCCACATGTGAGCACAGCCGCAGTACCAAACGGTGTAGGAAGAAATACTGTTCAAGCTCCACTACATCCTCATTTTATTTTCTATGTAGCCATGAACTTATGGACTGGATATTATTTTTAAAGTGTTTGCCCGGGATTCGATGCAATTACCTACCATAATGAGATTTTTGATTATGATTGTTAACATTCAGGTGCTTGACGGTCTCGGCTTGGGTCCGAATGGTCCCCCAATCCCGCCCCCAGCATCATTTTCTGTGGTGCCATACCCTGTCAAGAGAAAACCACCGTCCACAGAACCAGGAGTACATTATCAATTTGTGTCATCCTCGCCTGATGATCCGAACATCCTGCAAGACGAGCGCCCTAAAGAAACATATGAGTCAACTCCTGGGGATGAAACAGCTCCTTTGGATACTGCAAGTCGGGCAGAATCTAAAAAAGACGACTACGCTCCGCCATCGAGTCGTAAAGGCAGGAAGGACAGGATTGAATCATCGAAAGTATCCGCCAGTACAAGAAAATCGTCACCGAGAAGAAGTCGACGAGGATCGATAACTTCTCCGCCTTTGCCAATTACACCGGGATCTGAGGTCGAACAAAGCAGTTTTGTTGGAGATTCCTCATCACCAAATGGTGCTGCTGACGGCAAAGCAATCAAGCTCACCCATTTCAGGTAAATTTTTCAACAGTTATTAGACTTCCCGGAAGGGAATTTTCAAGTTTTTGCTTACATTCCTTATTATTATTATTATTTTAAGTACTATTTTTCCATCAAATTTTTGCACCAATGCTGCGGAATTAAAAGACGAGCCACTGTGTCAATTTTCATTCCTTTTTCGTTGCTTTTTCTCAGACTGTTCGCTAGATCCCTGGATTGAAACCCTACTGAAAGTGCCCTACTGACCATTGTTAAGGTCATGGGCATTGTGTAATTTATTGACCCTGACTGTACCGGTACCGTAACAAGAATGACGAAATGGTTTGAACAAAATAGACAGTGCTATCGGAAATTGTACGTTTTTCAGATGGATTGTAGCAGCAGGCTCAGAAGTTGTTTTGCGGATTCGATTCGCTTCGGAAGAGCTTGGCCAATTTGATCAAACGTTGAACTTTGAACTAATTGGAACTAGAAGAAGATATCAACTGTTTTGTCGTGGTATCTGCTCATTCCCTACCGTGAGTAATCTTAAGAATCTGGAGAAGGTGTAGAAACTTTGAGTGATGAAAAGCACCATGAAGTAGTTTGAAATGCGCTTGAACCTAGCTCTGTTCTCCAGCCTTGGTGGAATAAAGAATTCACTTACAAGTCTTCTGATAATGCAATATTGCTACATGCTGCAGGATATGTTTCACAGCCATTGTAATTACTAAATATATATCATTAGCATGAATGATATGGTATGTGCACGTTTAAGATGTGTTGTGAATGTAGTGTTATGTAGTAGGACGGTATGATATTTCGTCATTATCAATTTTTGCTCTGGCACACGTGTTAACTCAGCTTTGGACCGCATCACTTGCCTTGTCGCGTTTGTGGTTTGTTCTATTCTCAGCAGCATCAAACCAGTGATATAATATACCGGATCAGTATAACCGGTAGGTATCTGTAGCTTATCTGGCTATGGAAATGCCTTCGTTTGCTCACACATGCTTTTTACTCTTTGCTGAATGCTCATACTCATACCGTGTGTGTGTGCATATGTTGGCAGCAAAAACTGAAATTCCCCTACCACTACAGTTCCAAACCAGACAAATGGTGAGAGTTGTGAGTCGCAACTTGGCAGTCTGAGGGACATCCTGCGTAAACATCCCTGCCAAATCATGAGTGGTTTGATCTGCTGTGGCCACCCGCAAATTCCTTATCCATTAATAGAAAATCTTATCTTGTCCATAACGAGGATGATATCCATTACAGATCAGCAGAGAGCCACGTGTTGTTTTTCCACATCGTAGAAAGACGAGAGTGCGACCTGATGAACCTGCGGTCAAGAAATACGTTATTTCTGATGAAGTTTTTGAATTCGGCCCGTTGCTGTGTGGGAAGACTCGTGAAAGGTATGACATTCAGTCTAAATCGAATGACAGAATTAAATTGATTTGAGGGAATTTGGTGAATGATAGCATTGCAACGAATTGGTTACAAGATATTTGGGCCTTTGATGAGTTTGGCGTGTATAACCCCACCAGCCACCATGTTCTGGAAAGTGGTGGCATCATACTGTGGTAGAAAACCAATGCCAGTCTCGATGTCGCCGTCAGTATCTCTCGCCAACACATGACGAACGTGCGGAAACATTTCCGTTGGTATATCCTTTCCATAGAGGAGTTAGTTATAAAGTTTAGTTAGAGGTACATTTATGAAGGCGATGAGCTGCAGTATAAACTGCATGGAATGAGCGACCCACCCCTCTCCCACTTGAGTTCTGCCAACTAACTATGATTTTCATTGAGGCTGAATTCACTGGTATTCTGATTAGGTACATCAATGTTCATATGCAGACCGAGGTAATCGAACACCCAAATCACCGGAATTCCAATAAATCTACTGTAGGTAGATCACATGAAATGATGTAATTGTGTAGAATAAGTCACATAGGAACTTGAGAGTTTTCCCTTTCCCATTACACTTTTCTGACATGACAACAACAATTGCACACCCTGCTCCGTTGGCACCTCCTTGTCCAGTGTGTTTTGCATATGCATCATTATGCACCAATATAGTAATGTATGTGTGTATCATGTGAGTCTATGTAAATGCAGCAAAAAAGAACAAAATTATACTATGCCTACATCTTATTCCTACTCCACAACTTTTGAAAGTGTAATTAGTTTCAGCCCCTTCAAAGCAGAGTTGAAAAAATTTATGTTCTTCATAGTCCTAGTTGTATATTCTGTTCATCTTGGCTCTCGGAGATCCCATGCCATTCCAGGATATTTATTTGGCCTTCTGTTGCATTCTACAGATACAAGGAAGGTCGCTATCCAGAAAACATGGAACGCATCACAATTCATAACACTTCACCAATCAATGCTGACGTCGGTTTTTGCTACCAGCATGATGGCAATGGGACTACTTTCCTACTTGATCCACCTGCTATGTTCTTGAAACCTGGTGAAGCAAAGGTAGGATATTATGCTGGGTAGTGTATTAGCTGCATCTCCTGGGTCTTATGTTATAAGGATGGCATCAGAATGATAAGTCATCGTGTCATCGACCATGAAACCAAATAGTTCTGAACTATAGTATAATGTGACTGCAAATTTGACGTCCAGTCTCTATTTATCTATATAAATAAAAGAGCCTGTTTGTCTGTCTGTCTGTGCATATCTGTACCAAAGCTATCGCCATAAGATTTTACAGGGATGTAGGAATGGATGTTATGCATGCGACCAGGTGGTTTTTTAGTGCTTCCATCTGTATTTCGTAAGTTATAGACCTACATCGCCCAATGCTACTATTTCCACGTTCCTGGTACACAAAAAGCACCTTTTAGATCGCTTCCGCCATATAGCGGAATAATTTCTTCACCACCTCTGGTCGCATTTAGATAAGGCATCGGAGAAGTGAATCGAGTAGACATTTTCCTCCGTCAAGAGAAGAGGGGGAAGCCTCTCACCCATGATTAAATGGAGGTCGCATTTTTCGCATAGGGCTGCAACGTCTTATGTTGTATCCCCCGAGGGAAACCATGATAGCCAGCTAGTTATAAATATTGTAGGTGATCACTTCGATAGATACCGAATAGAGAGAAGTATTATCACAGTTTTAAACCCCCTATCAAATTTATTGAAAACCTATTTCGCATGCTTTAGGAACACTTCTTAGGTTAATTTCATCACGTGAAACATATCTTATTTGTGAAGAAACTGAGGCTAGACATTCTCAGCAACAATCTTTTGGCGGGCTCATAAAATAGTTGAATTCCACCATGTCGATACCTAAATGAAATAGATCAGATATGCTAGTCTTTCTCACTTTAATTCCCTTGCAAATTTTTACAGTTTTTATCAATATGGGCATATCCAAAAACAGCTGGACAATTTGTCGATACATTGGTCTGCTGCGTTCGAGAAAATCCTGAACCTATTTGCTTTAATATTGCTTGCCACGGTGTCCGTCCAGAACTGGAATTGGACCGTAAGACACTGCATTTTGACAAGGTATGCGTAGTATTAGCTTTTCAGCAATATTGAGCAGGCAAGTTAGCTCAGTTGGGAGCCTCGTGCACACACGCACACTATCAAACCACCTGTAAAAGTTGGCATCGGCAACATCACGAATAGATCAATCCGCTGTGATCACCTACAGGACAATGACAATGAAGAATTTGCAGTGGCATGTTTGTCGTGCATTCCAAGTGCCCAAGTCACATGAAGCCTAGTACCTCAGATTGTCTGGTATCCTTTGCTGGGGATGTAATTTTGTAAAATTTCTTTCAGGTTTTGTTACATCGCAAAGAGACAAGGACACTATTTCTGCGTAACAGCACTATGCTACCGGTAGGTTGGCGGATTGCTGGAATGGAAAACCTGGGAGATGATTTCTCATTGAGTCAAGATTATGGAATTATTGAACCACGGTGTGAATTTGCATTGCAAATGCACTTCCGTGCTTCCAAGGCTATGAATATGAAAAAGACAGTTCGTCTGGAGGTAAGCAACTACGAGTCAAGAATAGTGATATGTGCTTTGAAACATTTTCATATTCAAATACCATTGTGGTCAATTTTTCGGACGGGATCGGGCCTAGGCCTACTAATTTTTATTTTCATCACAAATAATTGCGTATCCGGATAATTTACAGCATGATTTGTCTCGAATCGAGTACTTGTCACAATCATAGGCGGAAAGTTTTGTTTTTTCACGGGGTGGCGGCGAGGTCACGTGATTTAATGAATATCCGATATCTTCGCCACGTGGTGGCGCTAGAGACAAAGAGTTTTCACAGTTGGACCCCCCAACCTTATTTTGAAATTTTTTACGTCCCTAGCATATATGTATTCATTTGTATCAACTAACATCAATTTGTGTGGAGTAATCACGCCGCGCTCAAGGTGACCGGCGACGCAACAACACCAGCGTCTGCAATCTCAGTCTCACACTCTTCTCACTATTTCGAAACAGTTGCTTCTGTTACGCAAATCGGATTTGCGCTATTTCTCTCGTTCACACTCTGGGGCAGCGCGGCGTTGGATTGATCTCGATATTAGAGTATTTGGGACATCGCCAGACTAGGCGGCGCCGCTATAGACCGGTTCACGCAATGTCGTAAACAGGAAATGAAACATCCCGAAGTTCAAATACGGAAACTCGCGTCTCGCAAATCGTTGCCCAGAATGAAGGCGCTATCCGTACGACGTAATGAAACAAGCGGAAAACAGAATTCATCGATGAGATTAAATGCCTATCCAGGTGTTTGCGCTATATGGACGGGGTTCTTTTGACATTCTTGGACATGGGTTTGCGCGTCATAATAGGAGACAATAATATTAATCCAAGAACTTTCTCCTCGACTAGTAGCTCAGCAATCCGCTACGAAGTGAAATTGCGTAACCACTCCAAATAAGTTCGTTACAACTTATTTACTGTAAAGAAGATCACCACAGATTTAGCGTCCAGCCTTGGTTTATTGAGAATTAAAACATTCACTAGCATTCACCTGATGAAGGAGCGGAGCTCCGAAAGCTAGTGAATGTTTTAATTCTCAATAAACTAAGGCTGGACGCTAAATCTGTGGTGATCCTCTTTAAAATATCTATTGATCGTCCGCCATCGGCTCCACTAACTCTTCTACTTATTTACTGCGATGCATTAAAGATCCGTCCGCCTCTCGACTCGTGGCGCGACGATACGCGTTGGTAATGGTTGGTAGGGAGTTTCATATACGTTTAACTTGGGTATATAAAATTTATGGCGTAATCAGCATCTTGCGGCGACGGGGTGGCCGCCACCACTCAAAATTATCAATCAAAAACTGTGTCTTGCGCCAACGTTACTAGGTCGTTAATAAGTTGCCGTCTCAATTCATTGCCATACTTGACTGCAGCCCAATTGTCCCCAACTTATGCATCGATGCCTTTGCTAATGTTGTAGATGTCATTGCAGACCTGAGCAAATTTCTGCCGCCATTTTTGTCACTTGGCCATGTTGCAATTCGGATGACCATAGCTGATGGAACTACGCGTGACTTGGCAGTGATTTTTTTTTACATCTGTTGCACTTCCTGTTGTCACCCTACTTTTCCCAGGCCTAGACCAGCCGTGACGGTGGAGAGTTCACCATTTTTATTAAAGTTACTTACTTACTAGTTTCCATCAATCATTAAAGGTATCAGATGTTGAAAATATCATGGGATTGGTTCAAACCGAAAATATCCAAGTGACAGCCGAAGCGTACGATGTGGCACTTGATATGAGTTTCCCTAAAGGTGCCGATGGCGGCCTTGACTTTGGAACCATCAGAGTAGTTACGGATGAATCGAAACAAAGTTGCTCTCTCAAAAATAAAGGAAGATATGACATTGGATTCTAGTAAGAATGACAGTACTATCTGTTTGGATTACTTTGATGAAAAGTTACTAGCGTAGCAGGATAACTAGTTGCCAGTGCAGTCCAGGAGCTCGAAGTCGTTAGTGGGCGACAGTGAGTCGCCACCCAGGATGGATTTGTGGACTTCACCAGGAACACTGATTGCTTAGCTCGCAGACATGTAACATCTAAATAATCTAAATGCTTCCTTTTCTACCTGTACCTATATCAACTGTATGTTCAAGATGTTTGCATCACCTCTGTCTATGTTTTTTGTTGCCGGTATGTCAGTTACCTAATGACGAGAAAACCACGAGAAAATATTTGTGTATACGGTATAACGAATGATGACTGCCGGCACGTGTTTTCTGTTGTAAATTTCTCATCGTATACGTGAGTTGTCACAGTAAATCATGATCATAGTGTCTCTGCCTTAATGAGGGATAAGTTCTAGTAGTTATGAAAGTTTTTCTTATATATACCGTATTTTAGTTTCAATCTGGAGCCTTCACCACCTAATTGTCCACCAATTGGAGAATTGTTCAGCATTCTACCACAGAAAGGAACACTTATTCCAAATGATCGTCCAACTCAAGTAAGTTTATCAATATCAATTGAAATTCTGCCAAGTGTCAGTAAAAAGCCGGGTGGTACTAGGTAGCTTACTGATCTCACATGTTTTCATAATTTGATTCTCTGCCCTTGTAACTCATTAGAAAACAATCAAATTATATCCCACGTCAGCCCCAAAATTAAAGAATGCTACAGCAGAACAGGCATCCACTGAGGAACAGTACGCTGATACTGGCAACAATCGTATGGGATGCAAAACCATCTGTGCCTCTTCTTCAACTTTCTGCATTTTCGATCGGGTTACTACAGAAGATTGCTCTCTTCCACAAACTCCTTGATATAATATCCTCTTTTGTTACTCTGAATGCTCTTGTATCCTTCCAACTTCCAAATATCTCCTATAAGGTCTGACTGGTGCCTCTCTACCGTACCAGGAATTGGCGAGCTAAGCATTTTCTTTCTGAAATAATGCTTCCTGATTACCCCCTACCTACTCCTTCCAGGCTGAATTGTCTTCATCACGTAAGCTTTCCTTCCTTAAACTTTTGTTGTAAGTGATTTGATTTGAACTGTTTCTTGAATACATCTTATTTTGTATTAAGATCCGTAGCAACAGTGCCTCTAAAGCCCTAATGATGCATAATTTTGCCCTAATCACAATATTTGTAATGTTTTTGTAGTTTGTAGAGCATTTTAAGCCTACTACAATATTATCTCTTAATTAGGTCCAGGTTGTTTTCCGCTCAAGAGTCGAAGTTGTAGTGCAAGATTTGCCATTGCTGAGATGTCAAGTTATCGAACCTAACATCTCAGATGGTGGAGAGATCATTGCTTCCATCCCAATCAAACTCACTGCACGCAGCGTCTTCAGCAAATACAACATTTTCCCATCGAGTGACATCAATTTTGGGCCCATGGTGCAGAATTCAAGGAAAACACGGCAGTTTGCGATTGAAAATAAGGGAGAATTTGATTTCAAGGTACCATATTGTGACATAGACCTGTTGTGTTTATTATATTGTACCTGTAGGAAAGAGGGAATTTTTTTAACAAGTACCATGTATACTTTGTTACGATATATAATATATATTTCAGTACCATATAACTCGATATTTAATGTATGGGTAGCATCAGGATATTTATGCACATATAGCTTTAATAAGAGTTACTGCGGACATTGGCTGCTGTTTCAGCAATTTACCCAAGCATTATCCATTTACGGCCAGTTTGCTACTGGTCATTAAGCTGCTAACTGCTAGGCGTCTTTAGCATCCTGGTGTTTAGGTGTTGAATCACGTAACGAGGGCTTCGCCCCCAACGGGTAGCTAGTGTTATTTGTCATTCGGCCCTATTGTCTGGGACTGTTGAAACGAGTGCGATTATTCTGCTAATGCGATCGTTATGGGTTCATTGTGTAATGGTCACGATACTGGTAGGTCATTGCCATCGGTTCAAATTCAAGCTCGGTGGCCAGCGTATTGGGGACAGTGCAGAGGGGATGCTTTCAAGCCAAGATTTTGATAGTCTAGCCTAGCTCACTAATGCCATTGGCGACTTCTTATCCAGCCTACATAATTATGCAAGTGCATATGCAGATTATGCATGGCTGAAGTAGTGTAGCTCGCTATGCATATCGTGTGAGTCTGTGTAAATGCTGCAAAATCGAGTAAGAACAAAATGAATATGATCCTACAGTATTATCCTATCAAACCTCACTATGTACCATATCTTTTAGTACACTATCACAAAAATGGTGAGAGAAGTACAGATACAGAGACCAAGACCTATGGTGCTCGGTGGAAGGAGAATTAGATCAAGGGATGGATCGAGTTCAAGCCGATCAGCAGGTGTGTTCGAACATTTCGTGCTTATGTTAATAGTTTATTGGTGTTTGGAGTTTAGCTGTGGAATTTCAATCTGTTATCAATTGTTGCACACCTCAAGCAGGTCCGAATGGTCGCCTGAATGTGGATAGGTTGGTGCTTGCACTGCCTCCTCGTTAGGACCTGATGCCAACGGATCCAAAAGTATCGAGTCAAGTAAATCCAGTGATATTCCACCACATTGGCCTACCTTCTACCCCCTTACAATCCTACACCCGAGAATTCTCATGAAATGCTTTGAATCAAACTAGGCTGGCGGCCGTATGAGTCTCCCATTTACCTTTTAACTGAGAGCGTATGTGTCGGTAGTGTGATCCTCGCCAATGCAATAAATCATGTGTCGAAATGTAAAAGTGATTCTTGACAATCTCATAATTAGGTATCCTAGTCCCGAGGGGTCATAGGTCATGTTATTTGGTGGAAGCAAAAACTATTGAAAAATACCCGCTTCCACATCTGGGACAATAATTCTCTGAAGTTTCCAAAATGCTAGTAAGCATTTAACAACCTGGAAAAGTAACAAACTATTTACTGACTATGATGCGGCCCCATGGTTGCTGCCACCACTGGGTTGCAGCAAGAAGGTCATCCGGTGTAAAAACCACATCTAAATCACACACAATTTAGTCCCCAGTGGTTACTCACCCAATAATGTGTGCGATGAAGGCAGAAGGTCTGAAGATGCAAATATAGTCTGCAAAGACTGTAACTGTCGTTTTTATCACTCCATCTCGCACTATTATTGTATTTGTTTTAAGTTAATCAGTTGAATCAAATCTTATGAATTTCTTCTAGCTCGGGGAGGAAGAACTGGATCGGTACGTCAAGATGTTGCAATGAATCAAACTCGTCTTGCAGTTGGTTCTTTCACAATATCACCTGGTTTTGGCACCATTCTACCTGGAGCTACACAAAATATCACTGTGGACTGCATTGCAGAGAATTTAGCGAAATCAGAAGAGGTACTGTAGTCATGATATACACACACACTATTTGAGTATATGCATATCATACACGCATGATTGTGCATATGCATGCCAGACAAGGAGACGTCGAAGGCTATCGAAGTCAAGCGCCCTCCTCCGCGCTATCCTCAATGCGCTGGCCATCTAGCGAGTAGGCAACGGATACAATTTTTAACATCTTTGGTATGATGCAGTCTCGGGATTTGAACCCGATACCTACCAGTTTCGTGGCTGACGACCTACCACTACACCACGAGGCCAGCAACATATGTCAATATTTCTACATTAATTAATATCTGGATTCTTGATAGACTCTAGATAGATACATAGCAACCTAGGCTCAACTCATCATACCTCTACTGCTAAGGAGTGAAGAGGATATCAATTACTCATGTCTAGCAAACTCATTGCTTCTTTTTTTTTGCCGGATGCCATTCTTTCTGCATCCCTCTTGAACTCCAAATTCGGGGGGGAGTTGAAAATATTGTTTATCATAATACCAGCGAATTGCTTTGGTCGCCCTTGCACATCGTATCTCGTCACAGCCACAACTACTGCTCTAGCCCAACCTTCGTAGTAACCTCTCTATGAAAAGGATTTTACTAGCCAAAAGGTTTACTTAGTGTTTTACGAAGCATTATTGGTTATTAGTATTGGTGCAATGGCAATATGACGTAATTCGCCACAAGATTGTAGAAATCTTGCAGTTGCAGCCGTAATTACTAAGACCCAAATCGTCGAAGGCCGAAATCACTTGTCACCACCATGGCCAGCTCAGATGTGCTGTTTGACGTAACATTTATCCATGAATCATCTAGCAGTTATGAAACTGTAATTTCTGTGATTGCCTTTCAGTTTCTATCGATTGATATTAGTGATCGTAATCCTGATGACAATCCTTCTGGAATACCGTACAAACTCATGACAGAAGGCTGCCTTCCAAGCATCAACACCAAGGACCTCACGTCTATTTTTGAAGAGCATCGAATCTGCAGGACATTACATTCATATTTGAACCATAGAGACGTAAGTAATTGATGATGATTTTTACCTGTTTTGCAGAGTTGCGTGTTATCCATCATTTATGCTACTTTGCAAACTGAGATAAGAGTTATACTTCTCTCAGCCTCCATCTTTCAGCCATGTTTCATTTGTGTGTCGTGACAGTTACTGGTGATTTGCCAATATCTTGATTGTAGCTGATGATGGAGGATCACTTTAAATAGATAACTCTAGTTGAAAACGGAACTGCACTATCTCCACTTTTGCCAATTTTGAGCTTGTCACTCATTGATGATTGCTGAACTCATATTTTGGGCCAGCAAGTTTCATTTCCTAGCTAATGTAGTTGGATAATCGGATTCCATATGTTCCCGAATTTTCAGCGATATTGAAAGCAAAACTGCATTATCCAACCGTTGAAGTTATGATGATTTGGCAGCCGGATTCCCTTCCTATTGCAAATGTCCCTTTTGTAGACTTTCACTAATAATAGCGCTTTTAATAACATTTGCATTTTATTATGCCCACTTTATTAGTAGACAGTGGATATATTACGGGTCATTTAGTTACCTGTATACTTTTTCTAAGGATTTGGGTTTGTTTGGGATATAATATATTATGTAGATTTGCAACTTTCTATTTTCAGCTACTTGAAGGGTGTGGAGTATTTGGAGAAGAAGAAAACAAATTCTTATTCAGCAATGTTATTGTTGGCAGAAAGACATATGCTAGATTCAAGATTGCCAACACCAATAAAGTAAGTTCAACTTTTGTACCATTAACCAAAAACAAAGCAGGGATGTGGAAGCGGTTATTAGTGATTCCCTTCCGTTTCCACGCCTACCGCTTCTTCTTCCAACAAAAAAAATTACGAGAACGGACCGGGTCAGGCACATCTTATTATGCGCGACAATAAATGACGTACCAAGATTGCAGAAGTAAATACCATAATTCGATATTTCGTTGTCAAAATCATCTGAAAAATGGTTGTGTATCGTGGTGATTTAATGGTTTAATAGCATTGGGGTTATCGGGTTAATACCAATAGTGTGTAGATATGTGAACAAGCTCTACTGTTTTTAGAAGTTTTGGAAGTGGTAAAATTTTCGCATGGCCGCTTCCACATCCGTGGAACAAATTCTCTGTTGACGGCAAAGCCCTCATCACACAGTCATTGATCCAATAGCTTCTTTGTTGCTACCAAAACCCCAGGATTTACATCCACAAATATTGCTTCAGCTTAGCATTACAAATGGCTCTCAGTAGTTTGACTAGTCGCATTTCTAGTCAAAGTGTGACAAGTCACATGTGGATTACCGGTAGGCTAACTGAATGTCTGTGAAAGGTATACATGATATTGCAACATAGCTTATGATCGTCCAGAGCAGTTGCACCCATCAAAATGAGCTACAGTAGTATATCCTTTTCTATTGTAATTTCGTCATTTTCACTTTGTGAGTGTTTTCAGTGGAATTGACCATTTGGCCTCTCATGAATTGGCACTGATTTTTGCTGTGGCTGCATCATTTCGTTGGGCTAAGGAATAGCCGTGGCTGGGAAATTTTAATTTTTGCTACCACCATCAGTGACTAATCTCCATACATCTGCAGATCGATAAGTTCAGTGCAGACTGGAGACAGGAGTGCCTGTGCTGTACATGCATTTCATGAATAATGTAAGGTTTATCTAACGAACATAAAACTCCAACTGTATTTCTTTTTATAGGTTCCAGTGGATGTTGTACTCTCGGTGAAACCACTCTCAAATAAAATCGCTGCCAGAATCCATGATATCTATGATGTTGAGCCCACCAAAACACAGATTCAACCACATCATTTTGTTTATGCGACCGTGTCTTTCTCTCCACCAGCCATGAACACATATGGATGCATGTTTGAGGTATGGTCATTGGTCAACTTGAGAAAGGCGAACATAGAGCTATCGGGCTAAGGCAGATGCTCTTGCTGTGTGTAGAAATGCACACAGGCAAAGATATTGTGATGCTGTTAGGGATAGGTGCTTTGATTTGAATATTCGGATTGATCTGAATATTAGCTGTGTCGATTGCATCGATATCCGGTATTTTGAATTATTATGCCCGGGGAGAGACATTTACTAGATTAGATCCAGACACTAATTTACCTGAACAGAATATTTGCACCAAGCTCATTGACACACACACTCTTGCATTTTGATGAGACAAGATTGAGCTTTCTATGCATATGCATCAGCACTTTAACGCAAGATGTTGATTTCCAGCGGCCAATGACTAAATTTCATTCAATGAGGTGATGAGCTGAAATGGTGGTGAAACCTTGAACCGGCCGTTGGTAGGCTATGGTGGTGCATTGCTAGATGGTTAGGGTTTTTGTTTGGTAATGTTGATGAAGTACTGATATTTGACCCAATTCATGCTGAAAATACTCCATTATTTTATGTAATTTCAGAAAATTAGTACTGGTACCAGTAGCAGTAGTCTACCACACTATCATAATTAGTCAATCCGAAAAAAAGGAATATTATAATGATTCGAATCAACTTCCAACTCGTAAATATTTGAAAAGACAAGCCCTATTAGAGACACCTAACTTAGAGCAACCCTACCATCTCCTTCAGTAGGACCTACCTCCTTGTCCAGACTGCATGGGCATAGTGCATATTATGTAGATCATGCAGGCATTGCAATGCATAGGCTACTCACACTTACCTAGGACTACAGGTAGTTGTAATGCAGGTGTGTACTGCATGTTATGGCATTGGAAATTAGCCTTAGTCAATTTGCTTGTAAGTAAACTTCACATCTTTTTCAGGCTGCTGTCGATGGTCTGCCGTCAGCAGTAGCGAAAGGACGAAACTTGCTGTTTGAGATTACCGGTGAAGGGAACTTACCTAGGGTTACTGTGAGGAAGCCTGTTTTGAGAAACAAAATGGGAGACCCGGCGATGATTTATCAACGACTATTGCTTGGAAGAGATGAATGCCTCCCACTGTGTCTGGCTAATGAAGGAACATTGCATAGCAAAGTGAATATCTGTTTGGAACAGAAGATTACTAATGACGGTGAGTACATACAAAATAATTAGTTACCGCTACTAACTTAGCATTCAGAACAGGTTTTCAATTAAAAGTCTTTCCTTGTAATTGCTTCATTAGATACGAATGCTCATTGCCCAATTGCCGATTCTGTAGCGCCATCTTTCTTCTTTGTCATTGGCCATGTACCATTTGTGGGTGGTCACAGCGAATCTAACCTTACATTATTTCATTTTCATCTGATGAAGGAGCAGAGCTCTGAAAATTTGAGAACTATATTCAAATAAACTGGGCTGGACGTTAAATCTGGGATGACTAATTCTTATCTAGTGCTGTTTCTGATTTCGTAAAGAAGATATATCACCAGAGATATAATGTCCAGCCTTGGCTTATTGAGAATTAAAACATTCACAAACTTTCAGAACTATGCTCCTTCATCAGGTGATTTGTCATTGGTTTTTTACACAGACTAACCTTCCTGTAGTAAACTGTTCTTATTTGCCAGGGCTTTTTAGTGGCCGTTATTTGGCAACTTTTGGTTTTTGCTGCCCCCACACACTTGCAGACCATACAGCTTACACTAAACATGTAGGCTTCTTAAATGCGGCACTATGCATTACAGTGTTGCACCACCTCTCTGCAGTATCCTTGTGACATCGAAAGCCCGGCATGGACATTGTGATATACAAATAACCGTTGGTTACATTTCTATCTTCGATTTGATGAAATTGTTTGTTGGGGCTCGTATCATCAATATCACAGGCTCCCAGCCAACTGAGCCAACTCGTTCATCATCAGCTACTGGAATTATATAATAATATTTTATTTAAGGTGACGCAGATAGTTTCGATGAAGATGAATCCGATCAATATTCTGCATTCCTTCCGGATTTTGCTTTCTCTCTTATTCCTCATACTGGTACAAACCTGATCCGACATGTTGCGACACCTGGCAAACCAAGTAAGAAATATGTCTCTCGTTATTCTGTGACATGTATGCATTTATATAATTTTAATATTCAGGTGATGCACCTTACACTACCAGCATTATATTGCGACCCGGGGAAGTTGGAAATTTTGATGTTCAATTCCGTCCGCAATCTGTACGTACTTACATGGGACAGGTCAAGATTACAGTTATGGATAATCTTTTTGAAGAAAACAGGGTGCAGTTATTCGGGGAAGGATTTCAGGTATGAGTAGTAACCTTATTACCGGTACTCAAGATCTAATGGACTGGTGGGCCTCAAGACCTGAGACTATTGAACCAGGCATTGGCCGTGTTACTTTGAACTTTTTAACAAATATTCTCAATTGAGAAACGATTTGATAATGGCTCTGATGCTGCTCAAACAATGAACTAGTTGAGGAATTGCAAGAAAATATCGATATAGTTAGAAGCACCATGGCCTTAGATAGCCTACTCAAGAACAGCTGAGTATTATTTGCTGAGAGAAGTTCTATTCAGCAGTTTTTCATGCAAAGTGTGGTGTTTTGTCATGAATTAGTAAGCTATTGAATTAGTGACCTAGTGGTTTAATAGTACCGGTAGGCATGTCCCAATGTATCTGTAGCGACTATCGAGGTATCGGCCACTTTTTCAGGTATCGGTGGCACCGATACCAGGATATCTTGTAAATGCAGCTCAATTATACCTCTGACAAACGATTCAGGAAAGATCAGTAAGATGAAACGCAAAATTACCAGAAATCAGAAAGTGTACGTCGTATTACAAACATAATCAGTCAATGCAGGTCGGCGCCTGTGAAAAAACAGCATACACGTTATTGTAAACCACGAATTTACAGCCATACTTTAACTTTAATGAAAGAATTTGAAGTATCGGGGCATCAGTATCGACCTTTTTCGGTAGTATCAGTATCGGCACATCTCTCTTTAATATTCTGACTACTGGTAATGGGTAGCCGGTTCAATTCCTAACTAGGTCAAGCAGGGATATTGAATACAAACCAGAACTATTGGAGCACGTAAAATATAAGTATTGTCTGGCGTACACAACCTATGTCTTCGAAAACTCTGCAAATTCAAAACAGCAACTATATACCAATCGTCATAAGTCTATTTTCATATATTATCAGGATGATGTCACTTTCGACAACCTATACCGACCAGGAGACAACCAATTTGACTTTGAAGGTCCGACTGAACAGACTTCAAGTAACAATCAATCAGCGACGTCACTATTCATTGGTGAACCTCACAGTGTCGGTGCACGATGTGATCACCTGTTTTTTTATGATTGTCATGTTGGAAAGGAGAAACAACGATCTTTCACTATCACAAACCATTCTCATGTTGATACTGTCCGATTTCAGGTTGGTTTGAATCAAATATTGTCAATCCCTGTTTTACGAGCCTTCTATGACTCTGTAGCTCTGCCATAGTGGTTTGACTGTCCACTTTATGTCCCGGGTTGGATTTCCGACTTTAAAAATTGTTATCCGTTACCTCTCTGATTGGCTGTGATGATTATCATGGCAGTGTTGAATTTTGTGGTAGTGGCAGTGATAGTGGCCTGGGCTATAAACCGGAAGTAGCTATATCATGTTATATTATATGCACTGACCTGGCGTACCTGACCTAAGAGTAGTTGACAACACCGTAAATTCCAAAAAGCAATAGCAGAGGTCCTGCTCCAATAGCTCCTTTAAGTTTTTGAAAATGAAAAAAGATGGGGACCAAAATATATTTTGTGCTCATTATGTGATTTAAGCCAAACTCTGGGCCGAACATACTTATTTTTTGGTCTAATATGTCTCTTTCAACATTTTCTGTTTCTGACCCCTTGGTTTTATAAGTTTCACTCACAGAGATTAATCAGTACATTCTATTTATTCAGTGGGAAGAAAACGAACATGTTAAATTTTCACCGGTTATTGGACATTTGCACTCAGGTAATAATTTACTTGTATGCCTTCATAGACCTAGGCTTCATGGATTGCTTCTAGGCAACATTCAATCTTGCTCACAACATTTGTACATCTCTGTAAATATTCCTATAACAAAATGTGCATGAACTGCATGCTACCGTTACTTTGGTCATTCAGTTACATTACAAAGACTTGACCAAATATTCCAGCTAGACACTTCACATATTCTGTTTAGCCAAGAGACCATCCGGACCGGTCGCAAATTTATGAGGACTGACGGTGGAAAAACAGTGAGAAAATGTTCTGGAATTCGTTACTGAGCCATATTCATGATTTTAGGTTGTTCAAAAGAAATCACGGCCATTTTTGTATCAGAGAAACCAGTATTTTTACGAGACTCACTCGTTCATTGCAAAGTATGCAAAATTCAATTTGAGAAAGCGATAGAAAATGTAAGTTGTGATATGATTCAGTAGCAATACCCTATTTTTATCAGTTCATTCTTTTTTGAAAATAATGTCTATTTCCAATCTTTCGGCGAATCAGTAACAACACCTTTGATTAATGTAATTCGACCATGTTCCTGCTGCCTACAGTTGGTTGAACTGCTCATGATGATAATGTCGTAGCTCTCTCTAATGTCTTGGGTTTGGGACTGTCTTTGGTTCTGGACTTTTCGTTTTTGGGTGCTAACTTACACCAACAGACCATGATATGCTATATTAAAGCTCACATGGTGAACAGATTTTATCTATATTCCACAGTTTACTTGATTAGTGCCATCTATCTGATTCACACAAAGCGGGGCAATTTCTCCATGTGCTACGTACATGTAGTACATTGTACATCTGCCTAACTTTAAAGTTCAAAAGTAGCACCCCTAGATAAGCCTTTCCAGAATTCTCCATGCTTCTCTAGGAATTGGGATCAACTTCAAAAAATTCATATTTAGTCAAATGAGTGTTTGATCCCTAAACTTATACATTTGCATATACAGTACAACTTTGTACTTTAGATTTCCGATTGGGACGATAGACTACAAGTTGTCAAATGGATTGACACTCCAGCACAGGAAAATGAGAAGCAACATGGAAGACCAATAAAGAAAAAGGTGCTCTCTAACCACTTTTTGTACGCTTACTCAAAGTTGGCCGATTCGAATCATAAGTTTTAAATACCTTGGATGACCACAGTTTCAAACCAATGATGCGCCGAATATCTCGCAGTTCTTTGGGATCGCGCTCTATGATAAGATGTAGACTGACATACTCGCTGCAATCTCAACTTAAACTTTACGTCCCAAATACTTGCAACTAACTAGCGACTAGGCCTAAGGTAACATGCCTATCGTAACATTCAATTGAGTAAAGAGTCATGCAGACACTTTGTGGACTTAGTGGAACCCCTGTGATATTTACTTTCGGCAGACCCATGGAGAATGAGACTATGCTAGCCAGGAGGACCCAGGATAGTCCCTGACCCCCGATTAGTGAGACCAGGGCTGTGGCTATTCAGTAGTTTCATTTTGGAGGTCAGGAACAGGAGACAACATCCGGATGTCATGAATTGAATTACAGATAGTCACAGGACGAGGCTTATTCCTCTGCTCCCGTTATGGCATTTATGCACAAGGGAGAGATAAATATCAATGTCCTCGTGTTCGCTCTGTAGCTGATTCGACTTCGCTGAAACACCTCTCAGGGTCATGACATTTGATCATTACTTCTCAGTGTTGCCTTACTTAGATGTAACAAGGGTTACGATGCATTGATAAAACAGCTTCAACAGCCTGATTTACGACTGCACAGCTGTACGAGCATGTCGTGAAATTTTTGTCAGCTTTGCTGATGTTATGAAGGGGCAAATTTCTCAAATCTCCTTTCCAAGGTAACAGGACATTGCAAAACATCCGAAATGAAACATTGTCATTAAACTTCCAGCACCTACGCGTGTTAGGGGCACAGGCCACTGCTCTGCAAATATTAACTTGGCTGTGAACCTGTCACCGCACGATCCATTCTAAGAATATATATATATATATATATCAATCCATATTCTCAGAACACAGTTTTTCTTAAAAATTCGTTTGCCGTTGGTTTGATTAGATAATATTTGTCCTTCTGTTGCTACCAACTGTCAGGTTGCATTTTAAATGTCACTTTATGGCTCTTAGCGATTTCTTTACGGTTGAGTAATCACCTTTTCAACTTGCCCCTTGGTCGGGGCAAGTTGGGACAAAGGAGCCCATTGACTTTGAAGTCGAAATCCTCCCACATGCAATAAGTTATTCAGAGGCCTAGCATCGTTGCAGAAACAGCAGAACAAAGGCTAACATTTCGCGCCTTATCTGTAGGAATTGCTTTATTGGTATGAAAATTCTACTAAAAATGTAAATGAGTGTCTCAACATGCCCCGTCTCTGCCGGAAATCGTACTTTCTCTGTCTGCTGAACAAACGAGCGAGAGATGGAGTGAGACCTCACAACGTTAGAACACTTAAAAGGGAGTGTGAGTGAATGTCGAATGACCTAAGTTTTGATTTGAGTATAATAGGAGCCGCAAAATTGCTGGTAATTTTGATGCAAGTACACACGTCCACGATACGACAGTACACATGATACACACAATTTGTGTGCAAAATATACCGTTCAAAATTTACTTGTACACGGCGAATCCTTACCTCTGAGCACCTGTTAAAACAGCAATAAAGGTCGTATTACTTGAGAAAATGAGAAAATGAGCGTCTGTTAGCCACTCACTATATTTTGCTCGTTTGATTATCACTTTCCTTCGCTGAGATCTGGGCTATTCGGAATGGTCAAACATTATCTACAACCCGATGCCTGTGATTTGAAGATGAATATTATTTGGAGGGCAAAAAATATTTGACTGGTTGTAATCAGGGCCCGCAATTTCTCTGAGAGGCTCTGGCTTACATCCAAATCGTAGGCGTCGCGTAGGACAGTACGATGAAGTGGCGTACAGTAGCTTGACTGTCGCGATCAATAGAATACAATGGTATATATATATTATGTATTCACGAGTCGCTGATGCGGATTTTTCATTCTACGCGCTGTGCATGAATCTCACGTCAGCTGTTTGAATTCTGGTGATTCGGGTTTTGTGTAAAACCAGGACTGATAAAGCGAAACTGTGATAAATCATAGCTTATTAGGCTCGGAATGTCGGTAAACTCAAACCAGGTAAACACCTTCGTTCGGCACAGCTCCGAGTTGGGCTCTAGCGCAGTTATATAATCTTATCACCTGAGCTACAGTTCCATCCCTAAAGTTATCAGTAGCTCCTGTATGGAAGATGTCCGAATGAAAGAGGCCTTCATCCGAAACCCTAACTACCATCGGTGCGGAAAATTCACTGATCATTAAATATCCCGCACGCATCGTCGGGAACCAGATCGCGGAAGCCAAAACACCGACAGTAGCATCGGTTATATCTATCTGCCACGGCAAGATGATTTTATTTTTCACAATATGGTGCTGTCGTGCAAGAAATCACCCAAACCACTTATTACCCCAGCTGGTTACTAGTCGTTTAAATTTACACTTCATTCATAGTTTATCGCTTACAAGTAAAAATACATAATTGGGGCTTACTAATGCACCCATGTCATTTTATTCCTACGAATTTGATATATCATTTCTTCGGTTACCGGTTCATTCTATGCTTTGTGTCCGGTTTAACATCCGCTCTCTTTTTCTCTCTTGCCTCTGCGTTCTTTAATAGCATTTTTTTCGTCTTTCAAACTTTTCCTACCATCTTCTTTGCGGTGTGAAGATTTTGCTCCTGGCGTGCTAACGTGAACTGTTGTACTCACTCCAGCTACTCCAGCCGCTCTTCCATTGTTGATCAAATTTGTTCTAGTTGAAGATTTGCGCTGTTGCTTGTATTTTTCCAAATTTTCAAATTTTGTTGCGACGTCTTTAATTTGATATGATATCATTTCCCAAAATCCTTCCAAGTCACTTTTTAAGATAGGTTTATCGCCGTTTACTGGATTGACGAACTTATGCACTAATCCTTCGAATTGCTGGAATCTTTCGTTCATCAACAGCCGTGCCTGTCCCATTACAGACCGTATTTCTCCAGATAACGCCGGCACGACAGGACCTTGTAATACAGTGTTCCATTTTGCACATTTTTCTTGCAAATCACTTCTTGTTCTATGGAGGGTTTCGATGAAATGCGCGGCGTCTTTGTTTTGATGTTGACAAACTTCGTCATGCGTGTCTTGCATGTTTCTTTGATCTACACGCGGCACGTTAACGACTGTTTTCTTATCGTTTTGCGCTGTGTACGTTTCGTCTTTGCTGGATGAGTCTTCTAATACGTCGTATCCTGTGCCGGATTTTCGAAATATTGTATGTGTTCCGAGGGCCAGAGTAGATACCCTCTGCTTTAGATTGCCCACAAACGATCTTATTCTTCTTAAAGTTCGCACCTCGTCTTGCGTTGAAGTGCTGAATTTCTCCAGATTCGGTGTTAATTCAACTAGGCGGATTGTATCAGTGTTATCCTCAAATTCACGTTTCTTCCTGCGCAAAATATCATCCTCTATATGCTGCAAATCTTCTGGGATGAATTTGACGCCGCAGTTTGTCTTGATTTGTTTAGTCGTTTCTTTCAGTTGGTCAAGCTTTGGCGACCAAAGGTTGCCTTGAAAGTGATCAAAATATTCAACATTTCTTTGTGACGTAACAATCCTGTCGGATTTCTTTGAAGTACTTTGAAATTTGCCGAAATTGCTTTGATCTTCCTTCATTGATTTATGTGATGCGACATCTGAAGGGTAACTGTGACTGCGAGATTTCCATATCGGGATTCTAGAACTTTTTCTTATTAATGCTTCCTTTGAATCATTACTATGCCTCTTGCCGTTGTTAGACTGCATCTCTTTCCTAGTAATTATTATTGAAGTCAGCAATACACTATAGCTTACTGTTTATCTGCGAACCGCAAATCATAAAACCGATCCATGATAATGTTACTGCCGTTTGCTGTAGATAACAGTTGCCTGCGCGAGAGATTTTTGCGGTTTTCAATACTCTACTTTGGAATAGCTTATGATTAACACCTCCTTCCGAATTTCTGCGGACACGCGTTATAACGCCCTCATTCAATGGAGACGGCGGTCTTTTGACTTTCATTGCATCGTGTACTAATTAAAGATACGCACACTATTCGCGACGCCTGTTCCAGTCTGCAGAGTGTGAAGTGATGGTCGCACATTGAATTTTGCATGAATGGACTATTTTATTTTAACTTTAATTACGCCACTCTATTGAAATATCAAATTACCTGCTCGAACCCGCCGAATATTGTCCGGACCAGGCGGGCGGGTTCCGAGACTGGTTTGGGTACGACCCTCGACGCAACAATCTGGCCGTGCCCGTAAAGACTCGTGTTGGCATGCGTCCACTGGAATTTTGCGACATTGTATTGCCGTATTGAAACGTACCGCGAACCACATACTGTATCACATAATATGTCATGATGTTAAGGATTAAGCCAACGGCGATAATGCTTCAAGGTCGACCGTTTCGTCTGTATCGCGGACCCATACGGATTACCGCAACTGCCGGAAGTTGTTAACACATATCATTTCTTGATCTTTCATAATACTTGATACCCACGATATTTTTACACGATTGCTGACTTAACTAGTAACTAGATTACTAATCTTGTCTTCAGGTCATTGAAACAGAGATCGAGCCGTCTCACAGCGTCGTTGAAGGGAGCTCTAGAAGTCTGGATTTAGCGCTCTGTGCAAACGTGAATTACGCCAAATTCAATTGCCAAACAGACGATATCAACTTCAAAGATACTATGATGCTGCAGTCGAGAGTGTACGAGTAAGTAACACTTCACTGTTACCGCCCGCGCCTTGCGTGTGTCTGCACTGGCGAGTTCTACGACATATGGTAGCCTACATATCTGCCGCCGACGTGATCTGATGGGTAAACGTCGTCTGACGTTTAATCTAACTTAATCGCGGAATCAAGCAAACGGGTCGCTTTGAAAATCAATTAGTACTTCATGGTGTTGTTTCTGACATTTCTCAAAATTTATGTTAGCGATCTCCCGATATTTATTGGAATATTTTATACAATGTAGATACACGATCAAGCAAACATAGTCGTTCATTGCCGATGTCTCGAAATCACCGACTTTCGAAATTCTGAGACAGGGCCAACAGTTTTACCACATAGTTTACTAACGATCTTTTGGTAATAAGTTCACAAGCTTTCGGAGCACTGCTTTTTCATTTCATTCATTCAATCTTTCCTTCAGTCAGTAATTTATTAATCTTACATTTCACCTGATGAAGCTCACAAGCTTTTGGAGCACTGCCACATCAATTCTTTTGTTTCGTTCATCTAGTTAAGAAGCAGTGCTCCAAATGCTTGTAAACTTGTTTTCATTTTCAAATAAAACAGAAGCTAGGTGTTAAATTTGTGGTAACATTGTAGTTTTCTCTATTTCTGCTCTCTAATTGCTTGGTGTCATGGAGAGAATTTTCCTGAAAGCTAGCTGAATTCTGAATTTTGTCTGCAATTCGCTAAAGCTGCAGTCTTGCCTATTTATAAAATTATAGTATGCCATGTTTTGCCATTCAGTTGGTGGTGTCTGCATCGTGACATGCTACAGATTTCTATCGTAGGTACCTCGTCACATATTGATTCTGTGCATGCCACATTTTCGATTTGTGAAGTAGTATCTTGATTTAAATTTTTTTGAAAAAATTGTATTTAAAATATAACTTTCACAATATTATATGTTCTATGTTATGTGACAGGGTTCTCCTGCAAAACACTGGTGAAGTACAATTTGAATATTCGTGCGACATAACTATGGAAACTCTATCTTTACCAAGACTTCAATCTGCTAACTCTGAGGACCCTGCATCAATCGTTACTGCAAGGTGAATATGCCAGTTTCTCTAGCGGTGATAAGTTTTCAACTTTGATCTCTGGTTGACCTTGCTATAGCTACCTCAGTCAACAAGTGGTAGGCCTGCAAAAAAATCAAATGGTCCGAAGCAGGAAGGTTTTGTGGTCATGCGATTGCATTGTCTGTGAATATGATAGCTCTAAAAGTATTGAGTGGTCGGTGATGAAACTTTCAGAGAATGTTAGAAGGGACTTAATGGAAGTGATCGTTCAGTAAGGCCGCGATTTTTTGTGACCCGACATTACCCTCTGCTCAAGAAAGCAGGTAGGCCTGTACACTATCAAGTTCGAATCCACTGTCGGCACCCTTTGAATGTCGATGATTGTACCATTGCATGCTTTTTTTCTAAAACGTGCGTAGACACTGCCCGGTTGTATTCAATGTGCGATTTCTGTCTGCAAATTCCTCCAATGCTCCAGGTCTATGACTGTCTAAAGTGCAATATTAAATTATTTATTGCTATACAGAAGTTTAACAGCAGAGTCAACTGCTGCATCAGCCATAGCCACCGAAGGCACAGTTGTACCATTTTCCATCTCGCCTAAAGTGGGAATTATCATGCCTGGCAAGAAGCAATATTTTACGCTTCGCTTCAATCCAACCGAAGTTTCCGATTTTCAAGCAAGACTTGTATTCAAGTGAGAAATTTATGTTGGAATTATAAAAGGTCATATTTTAGTTGGTGGCGAGTTCGGAGTTATGCTCCTTCATCGCCTGAGGCCTGATGTTAATAAGTTTGTGGTAACACTGTACTTTTGTAAAATATATACCGCTATGTTCCTGATGGTATTGACCATGCGTTACTTTGTCTAGCATTCCAAATAAAGAAGAAGATGCAACTGATTTAATGATACGGCTGAGAGGACGCAGTCTGATGCCATATTGTCACTTTGAACTGGCAGATAGTGACTATATTTCAGGCAGCAGACGAAATCCAGATCTACCAGGACCAGGCGGGGTTCCACCTGGAACCACACTTGATCATAACACTCGTGTCATTGAATTTGATTCTGTTGGTGTCGGGGTAAGGAATGTGAAGTAAGTGTTGCATGCAGTATGAATATGTCATCTTGGGATTGGGTGATGTGACTGCTGTCTTGCAGCTTCTGATTTATAGACGGTGCAGTGTATTTTAGGCTACTGTATTCTAGGACTCCTGTGAAAACGTTTCGATGTTGACAAAATCTGATTTCAATATTGTAGTGTAGGTTCATCCTCCCTTTTCCATTTGTCCATCTTTTCAATAGGCCATATTCCGTTGTGGGGCCAACACTTATAACCCTCGCCTTTTGACCTGACTTGGGGCCAGTCCTGCCACAGTATCATTTTTGCCTCCATTAGCCTATGCGCCCGCAGACCGTACAATGCACAATGTGAACAATGCTTATTGTGCGTGTAGTCGTAGGCAAGGAGTTGCCTGGTTGCGTTGCACCTTGCATCACCCCTCTGCTGCTTCACGTTATCCTTAACGATGATCGAAGCCTGGTAGGAAGCCGCTAATACCTCCCACCTACCAGTAATTTCACATGTTTGACTTGATACAGTTGGTGAAGGTTATGGTAAGCCATCAAACTCATGGGTAAGTGCTGGGTTCCCAAGCTACTCTAACTAACCTGCATGTCCTCCTGTCTGTCATCTGGTATAAATATTTGCAGGAAATTTTGCGTCATGAATCCAACAGATTCTGATTTTTCATTTGTTTGGCATTGTGATGATCCTGTCGATGCTCGCATATCACCGTTATTCACATGTCATGTATTAGAAGGAACTATCGATTCTGGCAAAAAAGTGGAGGTAAGCAAGATTTTCTCTGGGTTGTGATGTCATCATGGGGATGCCATTTTGCGTCGATTTAGCATAGGTCTATCGGAACAGATGACATTGACATGGTGTATATTGTGCATTTTTAGTTGCATAGCAGAAAACAGTTTACCATAGTTTAAAGCAGCTGGTTAGCTTTGAAACTCACAATCTATTCCGTTGGCCGTGGTAGGGGTTGCGAAAATGTTGCTGCTGGCTATCCTAGTCGACCCTCCTGAAATCTCTACGGAAAAAAAGCTGTTTTGCTATGGTTTGGATCAAAAATAGATAGGTCTACGTTGAATCGGTTTGGTTTGTATTTACCGGAAAGCTAGGTGACTACTGGTAGCCTGGTGCTATTTGGGCCTGGGGGATAAAAGTATCTAGACCAGTGGTTCTCAACTGCCGGTCCGTGAAAAAATTTTACCGGTCTGTGGAAAGCGTGGATATTTCAACCTGAATATTTAACTTAACTAATTGAGTGAGCAATAGAGTGTGAAATTCACGATTGTTCTGGATTACTTAGAAATTGTCAATTAGGTTATTGTTTGTTATCTACGTTACAAAAGATAGGTGACGTATTCATGGGAGCGTGAAAACACATCGATAGGCTATACCCAAAAACGGTTTCAATTTTTAGAAATGAAGTGTTTCAGTTCCGGTCAGCTGGGATGTAGGCATGAATTGACCGGTTCGCTGTACTGAACAGATTGAGAACCACTGACCTAGACAGACTAATATGAATGTGATTGTACGACAAGGAATGCTCTATAAATATCCCACCCCCAGTAGATCTCAAGACCGAAAAATTGTGTGCACACTTGCAGTAGACCAATATTTAGATGACATAACTTGCTACTCAATATGGCATCAATTTGAATGACCCAACTACTCTTTCCTTTAGATATCATTTGAATATATGCCATCAAATCTGTCCATTACTGAATCGTTTTGGAGATTCAATATTTTGGAACATAAGATTTCTTTACCATTCTTGCTTGTTGGCAATGCAAAAGAACCTGAAGTGACTTTGGATGTGTCCCATGTCAATTTTAAGTCTCTACTAGTCGGTAAGTATGACTTTTAGTAGTTCATCTATTCGATTTTGAATTTAAGTGCAATATCTTCTAAAGTATTGTATTATTACTACCGTTGATTCTGCATACATTCTAATGCCAGGCCATATTTATTTCGGTATTTGATTTTTGCTGCATTTTCTACATGATACAAAATATGCGACTATGCATATTATATTGGCTTATTCTACTGATGCATATGCGATGAATGTCATACGCACTGTACATGATATCTGTAGGCTTGCCGGGGGGATGCTGAAGTGACCTGTAGGCCATCAAAGTCAAGTGTCCCCCTTGCACTGGCCATGTAGCAGGGAAGCTATGGAAGCATCACAAAATTGGTAGGTGATGGGTGAAACTTCTGGCCGCATCACACCAAAGATGTGAATCAAGGAGAAAGAGACTTTTGCCCAGTGTCCACTGTCTGAACTGTGTATGCAGTTGATAAACATATGATATACATGTGCTTATGTGCATATGCACCATTTTAATGTGCATGCAAATGCATGTTGTCTGAGCCTGTATATCTGCAGCAAAATCTAACAAGGACTGATTAAATATTGCCATACTTATGGATGACTGAATGCACAGACCTGTCCAACTCGTTGCTGGTAGCAGAAAGAGATTATCCCTGCTCTAATATGAATAACACACGTACTTCGAATTTGGTATTTTCTGAAATTGTGAATCATGTTTTCTCAGGGAGAAGTGTTACACGCACCGTTCATTTGATCAACAACGAAGCGATTGGATTCAACTTCCGTATTGACAGAGATTCATGTCACTCGGAAGGATATTCTTCATGTCTGTTACTCGAACCAATGTCAGGATTCATTCATGCTAAGTCTCGGTACAGTAATGGGTTTTTTATACTGTCTAGCAATGCTTTAGCCGATATGGGTAGACAATGACCATGGCGGATCTAACCGTTCATGATTTGGCAGTGGTCGTATTATGCCAGATGCCTTTCTTATTGCAACCATCTCGGGCTTGCCTGGGCTGGCTGGTGGCTGATGTGACCGTGCCTTGGGTACTTTATTAACCCTCATCCACAGCAAGATGTTCAAAGCATGCACATGTTCAATACAAGTTAAGAACTGCAGTGAAAATGCATAGTTAAAAAAGTAGAAAATAAAAGTTAAATCTTATCTTCTATCATGTTATATCATACTTTCAGGTTACCAATTCAAGTGTCCTACCTTGCATCGATAGCCGGCAACGTAAACTTTAATGTGACTTGTGGCGTAACTCGCAAAACAAAGCAATTGCTACTGAACGTCAAAGCCTGTGGACACAACATGCAAGCACAACTGCTCTGCGAAAACTCACAGGGCACCAGGATCGAATTGTCTTCAGCTGGCCTCAATGCCATCAATTTTGGGCAGGTTGGTCAATCACTTTTACAATTTGCCGTTTACCATTACCTTTATATGGCCAATGGCTGTTGGCCATGCATAATGACAACTACTGGGTGAGTAGACTCAGTCACTCAAAGAGGGTTTGCTATTTGTCTGTGTGCGAATTCAAACTGTGTCAAATCTAAGACACGACAATAGGTATCTGCAATCTTCAACTTCTCATAGATTGCAATGTTATGAGTATGAGGACAGGTGTAACTAGACTCAGCCCATCCCCTCCGTGCCAATATTTCCAGTCTACATGCTGCTACTCAACTCATGTTATATGCTCTACAGTCATGGTTAAATTGAATTCCCCAAGTGACACCTGGAGCATAGCCTGGATACTCTGTGGGAGTTGATACAGGAAGGCTAGCTCACTTTACTCAACGTTTCTGTAGAATTTACTGTTTCCCAGCATACAAATTCATAGGTACTGGACTACCAGTAATAAGAACAATGCAGAAAAAATTGCACTTGCATTGTTTCTTATGTAATAATTTCTACCCTCTCTAATCTCTCTCAAAATGTGGTGGAAATGAACACCCCGGTAAATGTTTAATTATGCCTATATAGGTTGAAGTTCATGAAAAAGCGATCCGCAAACTGTATTTGGTGAATTGTGGGAAGCATAACTTCACCTACTCGTGGAAATTAAATCATGACATGATGATTGCTGAAGTGGCGACCTCTCGCTCTTTGAACTCAAGTAGGAAGGCGATTGAAAACAAGTATGTGTCTTTGGCGTGTTGCACAGTAGAGCAATGTTGTGACGACTAGAGTCACCCCCCTCTCCGGTTGGGTCAATACTCAACATTAATTAAGTTTTTGCCAGTTGCACATCAAGTTAGCCATTAATTTATCTCATGGAATTTGGGCTCCCATTTATCAGTATCAAATTTTTTTTAGAGATCAGATCATATTATACGTTCCTTTCTTTGATGGTAGAAAAAAAATTATTGCCTGCCATGTTGAGGCAGTGAAATTTCACCTTCAACTAAAACCGCTGATAAATCTTGATTCAATAAAATTAATCGAGCCAGCATTTGTCACAAAATCATTCGATTTGTGACTGGGATTTTTATTAAAATTGAAGGATTTGGACATGAAGGTTGCGGACTATTGGCTAAGAATCAGTAGTAGTAGTAACTCCGTGAATACATTGAACTAGAGACTACAGTTACCAAGTATAAAAATTCTTCATACAGACTGCACCATCCCTCACAAAAATCAAAGCGTCGTAAAAACAAAACTCCACACATTGCAATATCTCCCGATGAAGGCACAGTTGCTGCAGGAACAAGGAAACGATGTTTATTAACCTTTGAACCGGCAGAACTTGGAGAAGTACAACCATCGGAACTTATCCTAAAGGTTTGTATCAACCCTCAATAACGCTCGGTCATAAATGGTATATTTATATGAAAATAAAAGTTGTAGATATTGATCTAATTATCTCTACCATGCTCTGTCATGTAAGCATTGTGTCACCCTAATGTAGGTCATAGGCCTGCAGGTACACATTTTGTAAAATATGTTTTGAACATATACTCTTTTCGTACCAATTTTTCTTACTGTTACGTTAAGGTTTGCTGTGATTCATGTCTTAGCCCGCTTGGGATCATCACTATGAACTCTTTTTAAGGTCAGTGACGGTCCGACCTATCTTTGTCACGTCAGTGGGATAGGAGTTCGTCCATGCGTGTCGTTTTCATTTGACAACCATTCCTTTGGAGCATGTTTCATTTATCACGCGGGAATGCCGATGAATTCCACTACATTGACCATCACCAACAAGGATAATAAGGAAAATAGGTATGCACCGACATTAAGGCTTAGTAATCTGAGCTTCTTCAACTTAGCCTTCTCCCGATAAGGTTTCCAGAGCCTATCACTATCCTTCATAAACTCCTTAATCTAGTGTCCTATTTTGTCCCTTTCAACTTTCCTCATATTCGGTTAACAACATCGAAATATCTTCCACCACGGATCGCCAAATTATGCATTTTCTGGCAGAAATATTTGTCCTCTCTCAATACATGCCCCTACCAAAAAAGTCTTTTCCTTGTGTTTGATTCTAGTGGTTCGTCACAGGCAGTTCCTCAAATATGTATATTTCTACCCTGTGTAGTCTGGTCAATTAGAGTAGGACCATTCCCAATGAAAACCTCGCATTTCTTGATCCTGTTATCTTGTGAGCGCTATCCCGAAGTCCTGACTTTGGACAAGAGCAGTGGTTCCCAAACCATATACACGGAACAGGTTTATCCCCGTACTTGACTACTTGTATATCTTCCCGTGGCTCTCGTTGGCTGTCTTCTGTCGCAGATCACTGCTGTCAGCACCATTCATAGTGTAGTAATGTAGGCGTAGTAAACCATAGTTACAGTAACCAATCGCTTCATATTTCTAGTGTGGAATGCCTATACGAAAACACACCCTATCTCGAAGTAAACTTTGAAGCTGCTGTGCTTGCTCCCAATGCATCGACGCTTGCTGAAATAAAGTTTTTCCCCCGTACCGTGGCCAAATACAGGGAGATTGTACCTTTCCAAATCAATGGCCTTTCAAAACATTTAGTAGAAGTGTCTGGTGATGGGACGGAACTTCGAGTGAGTATATCCTCCTGATTGTTTATATGCATAATTGATGTCTTATAACTCGAAATCTACTGGACGGAATGGTGTCAAAATTTGTATTCAAACCATTGCAAGTATTGTGACCGACTTGTGTGCGTGTGCAGTTGGGATGAGCACAACGAATCGAGTATTTGGAATCGATTCAACTGACAATTCGAATCGGTATTTATAGCGCCACCTAATGTTTGGCCATTTTTCCGCAAGTTTAGAATCATTTTTACGATCCATTATAGTATTGATGATAATACGGGAACGTTGCATACGCGCCGATAACATAACGTCATTGTTCCCCCCTCAAAAAATACACTGTTCACATTACGTACTTGCGTACATACCCCATGACCCTTAATCGTGTAAAACTCCAAAGATATTTTTGTTATTTGGCATTTATGGCGTTTTTCACCTACTAAGGTCATATACGCCAGGTCGATGCTCATGGTATATATATACGTGCCAATGCCTCCGGCTTATAGCCCGGATCACGTATTCCGAATCACAAATTATTCGATTTTCCCCTCCCAAGTGTGCAGTGCATTGATTCAGCATTTTGTCGGACTTGGCGATAATTGTAAATACTCTGATGCTATTTTTTATTAGGTGCAAGTTGCCAGTCCGAAGCAACGAATGTTGAAACTCGGCGACTTACGCGTGGGAGAATGTGTCAACCATATTGTGCCGATCGTAAACCGAAGTCCTATACCCGTAACTGTGAACGTATCTGTGACGCCAGTACTCATCCAGCTGCATGATTCCAACGTAATGAACGTCAAGCCGTCCGAATCCATCTACTTGCCAGGTCGTGGTGGCACCAAAAATCTATCGGTTTACTTTGCGCCGCAGTCACGCATCCCTCAGTTCACTGAAGAAGTCATGCTTGAATGCGCTGGGATGTCGGAACCACTCTTTGTTGTGACCGGAAGTTGCCAAGGGATTGAAATTTCGCTAGATCAAGATTCTGTACCGTTTGGAGCTGTGGTACAACGCAGTTGCAGTACGAGACGGATTCTAATGCAAAATACTGGCGACATCGGAGCAGGGTAAGAATGCACAGTGCACACGTTTATACCTCGATCTCGAAATTTGTTTCACCCGTAATGGAAATTATACCGTCTGGTGGATTTACAACAGTTTCGTAAGTACCGCTAGTACCGCAAGTATCAAGGCGCTAGTATCCCTAGTACCATTACTACGCTAGTAACGCAAGTATCAAAGCACTAGTATCGAAGATTATTCAACGCTAGTATCGCTACTTCGGAAGTACCGCTAGTATCATTACTACGGTAGTACCGCAAATATCAAGACGCTAGTATCGCAAGCATTAAACGCTAGTATCGCTACTACGATAATGACGCAAGCGAGAATGCCAAAAAGTCGGAGAGGTGGACGGCACCGCTTCGCTCCGCATGGGTCGGCCAGACCCCACCCGCCCGCCGAGACATGCGCCCGACGGGCACCGTCCTGTGATGCATAGGCGGAGGGGACGGTATATGGCACCAAAGGCATCGCAACCCGTGCGAAGCGGAGTCGGGTCAAGCGGTGCCGTCCACCTCCCCGACTTTTTGCCATTCTCGGTTGTGTCATTATCGTAGCGATACTAGCGCCTTGATACTTGCGATACTGCAGTGAATCCACCAGGCCAAGTTCGACCATCATCTGGAGGTTTGAGATTCGACTTTCGAGTTCCTACGTCCTATGCTTATAGCCTACACCTGAGCGATGGTTACTATAGCAAAATTAATATTCTAGTGAATGATGATACTGTAAGTGTAAAGTCATATATTAAATGGTAAAATTGTGTTGTCGGGGTGGGAAATATGAAGTAGGATTGTTATGAATGTTGGGAAACTTATGATCGGAAATTATTGATTGATTCCCTTCCCCCGTCTCTGCGCTTTACTTTGAAGACTGAAAATAACCAATCGCTCCCGTTCTTAGACGTCTTAGTGGAAAAGGTTGACGGTCAGTTCGTCACTTCTATTTACCGTAAACCTACCTTCACTGGACAGTATGTTCGTTGGAATTCATTTTGCCCATTAAAACGCAAACTTAATTTGATACGGACCCTAACGCATCGTGCGCTTGTTATTTGCTCCCCGACCAAACTCACCAATGAACTTGATAACATTCGTATCCTCTTCATTGGTAATGGATACCCGCTCAGAACCATAAATTCGGCAATTCATCACAAAATTGAGCAATTCCGTAATAAACCATCGGATTTTGGCCCTTATAAATGCCCAGTTTTTATACATCTTCCTTGGTTAGGTCCGGTTTCCAATCGTTTTGAAAACCAAATTTCATCTGCAGTCCAGCGTTGTTTTTACGCAGTTCAACCCAGAGTTATCTTTACCACCAGGAAAATGCTGTCAGCTATTCATAAGCACGCTCTACCCACCCATCAGCAAAATAATGTGATTTTAATAATATGTGTTGTTTGCGTGAAGTCGATCGATGTCTGGCCGGCGAATGAAACTCATCGCTCGCTGCGTTAGCTGGCAGTGTGTAGGCGCAGCTTTACACTAATCCGAGTTCACCTCGCTTACAAAAATTATAAAATTCCCGTAAACGTCCTCGATTGCGAATGCGGCAGAATTGTGCGCCAATCTAGATATTCAAGACGAATTTCGCAAATAACACACGCGGTCTCTCGTTTATCGATGCTGGAGAGCATTCTCGAAAATTGTCCACGAATATTGTCTATCTTTTCTGCGGCCTTTGTATCTGCGTCGATGGTGTAAAGGTTAGCATTGTTGCCTTCCAAGCAATAGATCCGGGTTCGATTCCCGGTCGACGCACATTTTGATTTTAGTTCCACACATGGTATGGTTCGACTTCGATGTCACGTCAATTCTACTTTCGTCAATTTTTGAAAGTGATGAAATCTAATATTTCTCCTTTTCTCTCTCTCTCTCTCTCTTCCAATTTCTTTCAGTTTTCTGTGGACACACTAATTCCATTAACTACAATATGCCGTCGGCTTGATCGAATTTCTTCAGCTTTTTGGTGAATCTTGTTTGATTTTTACAGATTTCGTTGGGACGCTGATAAATTTGCGCCCGACTTCTCAATCGAACCAGCAAGCGGTTACATCAGTCCTGGAATGGAGGTTCCTTTCACTTTGACTTTCCATCCGAAAAAGTTGAGCAACGATATTCGCTGCGACAGGCTCATGTGTCAAATTGAAGGAGGCGATCCTCTCAAGCTCACCCTGACTGGAATGTGCGTCGGATCGCAAGCAGCGAAAGAGGTGAGATATTCTGTGCTTGATTCTGAGTTTTTTGTGACAGTCCAAAAGTTTAGTACATTTCAGCAATACTTAGGGATCTTTAGGGCTGTGAGTACGGTTTATTCGTGTAGCAACATGAAATCTTTGATCATGGCGATATCAACATAATAAAATCGATATCACCTTTTACCTAAACGGATTAGTCTAGTTTAGTAGAAATGTCGACGTAAAACACTTCAGACGCATTGATCGGTTAAGCTGTGATTCTGATTACCTTCACTAACGTCAATGTAGTAGCGAACAATACGAGACAGGTATTTTTGTAATGTGCACCAGGCATGAGGCAAGTAAAACCCGTATAATCCAGGCTCAAGGCTGTTTTGTGGATAGAAATTTTTAAATTTTGCCGATATATAATTTGGAGTAAACCTAGCTTCGTTAAAAAGAAATCGTTAGATGGCGCTAGATATTCAGCTGATGAAACTTCTGTGCAATCTGTTGTTTGGTCAGAACTACATCATTGTCTCGCATGAATTATTCATTTAAATTGCCTTGCAGATGACATGAGATTACCTTGTTTAGCTCATAAATACCTTGAATTGCTTATATTGTCAATAATTTAGTTTGTTTGGTGTTATTTTTGTTATCAAAGGTGAGATACTTGGGCTTGTCTGTGATCACTTTATTCTGTGATTGTATCTCATAGAATTTTCCCATGAATTCGTTTGGAGCCCGAACTTTTTGGTATTGTTTATGTATCGATCAACGCAACTTTTTCTTCCATCTTTCCTAACCCTGTGCCATGTCACCGTACAATATTCTCCTCCAAAGGCTCCTTGTACAACTCTTGAGTGTCATGGTCATCACATGTTTAATAATGAAGAATATAGTGGAGCCGATGGTGAACGATCAATATTTATCGTAAAGAAGATTCGCCACAGATTTCCAACCATTGTTTGTTGAGATTTAAAACATTCACAAGCTTTCAGAGCTCCATTCCTTCATTAGGACGTTAAATCAGTGGTGAATCTTCTTTACAATAAATTTAATAACGAAAGATCTGGACTTTGAAAACTTGTGAACTCTGTTCCCAATTAATCTATCTGCATATTGAACTGTGCTATACCTAGTAAAGGAAAATTCCAATGCAAAAGTAGCTCAAAATTGACCTATTTTGTTCAAAATTTCATTAAAAATGTGTATTGTAAGGAAGATCACCACAGATTTAGCGTCCAGCCTTAGTTTATTGAGAATTAAAACATTCACTAGCTTTCGGAGCTCCACTCCTTCATCAGGTGAAACTAAGGATGGACGCTAAATCTTTGGTGATCTTCTTTACAATATCTATTGATCGTCCGCCATCGGCTCCACTAACTCTTCAATTAAAAATGTGGTGACACTCGCTGTGAAGTCCATAAATCTCATGAGCGTGAAAGTATTGACGGAATTACACGATGATCGTGATATCGGGAGTTCCGCATTATCAGCATCATCACTGGCGTAAGCTGCAATCTACAGATACTTGTTGTAATGTATACACACACCGTCTATTGTTATACAAGTACTCATACGGTGTAGTTAAAGGTTCATTCGGATACAGTAATAACGTATCGAACGTGCACAACTGCTGTAACCACAAACAATGTCTAAACAAACCCATGTGGAGTGTTTTTTCAATAAAAAAGATGTTATCTGCATCTTCACTTCGCAACCTACGTAATTATGTCATGAAAGATTGAACATGGCGATACCGCGTGAGTTGTGTCAACCATTTCTTTCCTGTCTTGACGAATAAATCGTTGTGTCGTCATCTCTAGTCGAACAAGAACGTTAAATAATTATGCGAAAATCAAGGCGTTTTTGAACTAATATAGCAACAACAGTGATCGATATAATATGGAGTGTGACCACAGTTTTAATGAAAAGGCCAATTCACTCAATACAGTGGTGTTTTAAATGTAGGTTGGAATCGTGTGACTTTTGTGGCAATATACACTCTTCACCGAGCGCTGTGGTATTTGTTCGAAACTTAAACCGGAGAAGAACGTAGTTGACGCCGCGGAAGCACTCGCTAACTTCGTCTCCGTGAATTTGGGAATACCTTGGTGCGATGTTGACAATGACTACTGTCACAACATTTCCTCTATGATTCCAACTTTGAGATAAAACAACGTATTTAGGGCCCTTCTCAACCAAATTCGTTGGAAACCTATTTCACAAGCCTTCGAAACTCTTGTCTGGTAAAAATTGGCAAGGATTGGATCACTCTCCTCTTTGACATAGTATCTTATTCTGTCACTCCAACCTTCCTCATATCTTCCTTAAACGGGCATTACACTCGAGAAATACAATGATGGTTTATTTTGAAGTTTGGATCACATTCGAAACGATCATTGCATTTAATAAACATAATGCAGTGCCTCTTCAATAACTTGCAACTATCTCCTACGGTCACGCTTGATGGGCGAAAAAGTGACCATCAAGCGAACATTACGGTCAGTTAGTCATCGACTAATGGTGTCGTCCATATTAAAGACTGTAGTGAAGCAGATGACGGACGATCAATAGGTATTGTAAAGCAGATTACCACTTGATGAAGGAGCGGAGCTCCGAAAGCTTGTGAATGTTGTAATTCTCAATAAACTAAGGCTCTACGTTAAATCTGTGGTGATCTTCTTTACAACAAGTAAATGGTGTAATTTCGACCTACTCTTTACTACTTGGTTTCCTCTAACAACCCGTTATCAAATATTGCCCGTGACATACTGCATCATTAATTGGATTACTCTAAATATTATTGAAACGTCACATTTTTACCGTCATCACAATCGAAAGATCAAAGAATTTGTCGCTGCCCTTAATCAACTAAGTGCAATGTATCCGGTCGTGTTTGTGCGTAACATAAGTATCCTCTGTTTAGAAGAGGGATGCCAACCAGCTGCGTTTATTTATTGTGTTCTTGATCTTGTTACAGCTGTACTTTGTATGTAACCGTGATTCTATTACAATGTCGTGTGGCGAAAACATTGTTTTGGCGATAACCCGACTTCTCAGTTGGTGAAGTGGTTTGACTGACCGCCTACTGATCAGGATCTCACGGGTTCTATTCCCGATCGAATCAAACCACAAAAACTTTCAAATTTATATCGGTTACGCCTTCAGTGAACGGTCAGTACGGAAGGACGGCGGGGCAGAGGGTTATGGTCGTGATAGTAATTTGGGCCAAAGACTGGAAATATCGAGATCACCAACTAAGCATTGCAAAGGTGTAGGCCTACATAAACTGAGCCGTTGAAAACGCCGTAATTTCAAAACAACAACGGCAGTAGCGTCTGAGATTCCGCGATCCGCCGTTTAGTGTCGCCCTAACGGAGCCTTTGAGCAATTTCCGTGGAAGTTTGACATGGCGTATTTCGTCATTTGCGCGATGTCAGTCATTTCCATAACTCAATTACTCCGCTATGAAGCAAATGTATTGACTATGTTGCGAAAAAAAACGGATATTAATAGGTAATAGCTCGCACTCTTATCACATGATTTCAAGTGTATTAGCACATAACGCCGATATACAGCGTATAATGTATACATAGTTCAACGACAATATTCGGCATAGATGCTTTTAGCTTAAGCAAATATTACTTGAAAATCATCTTAATCTCAATGTCACACCATTAACATGTCGTTATACCGATTAACAACTTGAATATGTAGCAAAGTGCCGGCAATTAAGTCCAAGGCAATGATTGGAACTAATCTCACGAGGCGTTTTCCGACGGTAAATTCACTATTAATGGTTAGTACGCCTTCTAGATCCTTCAAAAATTGACGGAAATATACTCTCATCCCGTTATGAATTTTTGGTGTATGCCTAATGACAATACACGTCTTATGACAAAAGGTGGTCGTATGACACGTATCGTGATAACGAATTTGTGCTGCTTTCTCTATTCTTGAGTTGACGACAGAGGACAAAACCGCGACTGGTATATTTCGCTGGTTAGCATCCGCTGATTACTATTTCTGTGACGTGCACATTCATATTTCACATATGCTTTGATTTAGCCGCAACATTATTGTGTCACATGTAGATATGATCAAGATTTATGTGAGGTCACATACTACCTTATTGCATTACTACATTACTATTGCAGCTATCAAAGGAAACGTTTATGTACTGTTTATTTTGATACAAGTCTTCATCAACCGACATTTTTTAACTATAACGCCTGACTAATCGGGAAGTATACTGTATCGTGGCGACGTTTTAAACCTCAGTGAACTGAAACTCTTTGCTAGCCCGAATTGTATTTGCATACATGTCAACCGGTCAAATGCCGTCACGTCAAGAAATCGTATTTGTTGATGTTTATATAGTTGTTACGAATCACCCCGATGGTGGAAATATTCTGACTAAGTGATACACCCATTCGGGTTATAATTATGGAGTATATATATACCTTTATATCGGACCGATACCTGATGTTACAAAAATGTCGCTCGTGATCGCCGATAAAAGATCGGTCGATTTTGATGGCGTCATCACTAATTTCTTTCCATGTGTATGATAATATGATATCATGAACCCATCGCACCGTAACTTTGTGTGATTCCAACGATATCCTGACGCTTCAATTGGTAGGCTTATCATAGCCTTTATACGGGCTTAGGAACCTCTACTAAAACTATAGACCAGGCGTCATATGTCGGTGATATCGTTATCGACGAAAACTGTAGATTTCGGACGGGTTGAAGAACAGGCCCGCAAGCTTGTGAATTATGTTTTATGATAAACAAAGCATTTCTTGAGACTAGCTCTGGAAAAATAACGGCGTTTGTATTGCGATATCATAGCAAAGATGTTCAGAGTAGAAAGGCAACTACGCATTATTGCACCACTGCATTCGAAAAATTAGTGGAGTCGATGGCAGACGATCCATATAGTAATATATGAGAGGGCGAAGCAGCAGGCATCCCAAAGTTTATGCATTTGGGCGATTTGGCTTCAACCTTCAAGATAAGTTTGTGGTGACACTGTGTCTTTGAACATAACTGATGGTTCGCCGTCGACTCCAATCATAGTGATAATATCGACAATGCTCTAGTTGAGTACGTGAAAATTCAGAGGTTTATAATGAGACCCTAGTGTAGTGTTAAAACCTTGAAGGAATCGCTTGTTCATATCTCAAACACAGATTCTGATATGTTGCGGTTATCGGGGCAACGCCACAACTACGGAGAAATTCATTAACCCTCGCAACACTGCAGAAACAAATCAAAGTTAATGCAAAATGGCGTTTAATCGGGTGTGAGGAAAGTGTTAATAAAAGTCCCTTGGTATAGAATATGTGTTTGTTTTTTTACTAATTAAACTCAATTTTCCGCGGCGGAAGTTCAAATGTTGCATGTTCATGTTGTATCTTTTGATCGTAAATTGTTGTACATTGATTTTCAAGCCGCCGACATTATAAGGATAGATGTCAAACAAATAAACGAATCCAACCATAACTTGTTATCCTACGGGGCTAAAGCGTAACTACAAAGTGAATGTGAGGGGATGGATGCATGTCAATTTTCAAGATATCACTACTCCTCGACGTAAAATAATAAACTAGCTGTTGTAAACTTCTCTGCGGAATGAAAGTGGCATTATCTGATATCTGATAATAAGTCGGTCTTTTTGATGGATGTACTGATAGCGGATAAGTTACGATAGTGTGTTTACCCTGAAAAATAATCTGAAATCGCAAATTTTCGGACATTTTTAGTCATCCTCTGTCCATGTTCACAGCATCTTTGTCATTCGGCAATGCTTCAATTGTGAATGGCCCACGCGGATCGTACTGTCCATTCTGTAGCCTCATTGAATTTTAAACCGTATGCTTTTCCTGTTTCAACTTTCACCATTTGCTCTCGCCGATGGGATTAAGTCGGGTGGCTCTCGTTTTACGCTCACTCCGATCGCTGGATAGCGTAAAATTTCTAGAGATCGACCGATATTTGGCTTTTTCGCTAATATCAGTATCGGTCATTTTGGTCGCCAATACTGCCGATATTTAAGTGTGGTTAGGGACCGTATTTCTCGGCGCTTTTACTATACGCCCGCACGCGCAGTTGTCTCGCTTCACGCGACTCTCTTCTGGGATAGCCGCAACCACGCTTGTAATGTAGGAAGTGTTTACCGTATTCCAGCGCGAGACTAAGCGGCGCCGCTTGAGAAGGTTCACGCTCTGTCGTAAACAGGAAATGAAACATCCGGAAGTTCAAATATAGAAACTAGCGGGTTTACGAACGAGCACGTGCTTCATGCTCGCGTCTTCATTGCGAAGAATGAAGCGCTATCTGTACGACATAAAGAAACAAACGGAAAACAGAGTGTCAACAGAGCACCAAAGATGTCTGGAGACGCGAGAATTCTTCATGATGTCGTTTCGTGGTCACATCACTTGAAAACATGCTCTCTCGTAGTTGTTCCAAGCGCTGAGTGCACTGCGTTTTACGCTCAATGTGAACAATGTTAAACTGCAGTGCCATGGCAAATTATCCCTTGACCCTGGCTTTTAGTTGTCACAGCTTTTTATACCGGCATAGGATTTCTCTGCAAATTGTACACCGAATGCCTATCTTGTCCAAGTCCATTTGACCTAGATACCCATTGATCACACACTCAACCATCAACATAAATACGCTTTAGAAATCAACAATACTGCAACGTTGCAGTAGACCTCACTTCTACCTGGCGCCGGCTTAGTGGTGTGACTGACAGTCGTCAGCCGCGAAGCCGGTAGGTTCTGGGTTCAAATCCCAAGACAGCATCACGCCAGACCAGAGAAGTATTACAAATGGTCTGTATCTTCCGCGCTGGACCGCCAACGCATTGAGGGAAGCGCTTGACTTCGAACAACCACAAGCGCTCCGACACCTTGTCTAGCCTACATTTGTGCATAATTCTGGCATGATATGCATATGCATTAGTAGTGCCTTTATATAACATGTGTAAATACAACAAAAAGGGCAATATACTTCGTCTAGTTGGTACCCGCGTCCTCTCTTGCAACTTGGCGCCTTGTCTGTATTCTGTTCCGTACCGCAGAACCGTCAAAACAAATCGCAGCTGTTACTAATCGCCCGTTCATATATTTCTCTAGATTGTTGGCTTCAGTTGCCACGTTCGACGCAAGGAAATCCGATCTGTTATGATACCAAACCGTTCTAATCAACAATGGCGTCTTCATCCTGTGATTGATGGAGAATATTGGACAGGACCGGACACGTTTGTTGTTGAAGCATTGCAAACGAGAGCTTATGAACTTACATACCAACCCCTGACAATGACCGCGGATGGGAAGAAACATACGGTAAGTAATTTTAACATTACAATGGGGTCCTGTGGGACCAACTGTCCATTGTGTTTCATTTGATAAACTGAATATTTGACGCGATAACCCCTAGATATCGGGGTTATGGCCCACGTGGTGGCTATCCTACTACTACGCTATTGGAGGTGGCGGAATTGATGGGGTCATCAAATATCATCATACCCATACAATAGGGTAATCATAAATCTTACTTAGTGTACGGCAATGCGAGCTGAGGCTTTGCTTCACATGCCACGATGCCTTACGCATTTATCTTCACCCCTTATTTATAATTATCCTCTTCTTCTCCCGTGTCACTTGATGGCCGTGGCATTTTAGCTGTAGAGTGTTGAACCTCACGATAATGTACTTGTTAACTTATTTATAATTTCAATTTACTTACTGAACTGCATATGAGTGTCAACTAGGGTGCACCTCTTCCCCGTGATAATTTATTTCTTATCTTATATATAAAATAACTACATATACAGTATTTATTTATTTACTTTCGCTAACTCTTGCAACTCCATTCATGTTGTTCGATTGACTGGACGACTGTGTATTGTTATGCACGGTCGTATCGCCGCCAACTTTGTATCGTCATTTGATATTTCATTTCATGAATACACTACTACTACTTGTACATCATATAGTTAAGTCACTCCACCCATGCATCACAGTATTGGGAACGTAGAAGGCGCATTACTCCTCTCTTAACGACTTCCTGGTGGTATTTTCGTCTATACTGTCATCTGATATGTCAAAATCTGACAAGAATGAGAGGTAAACAAACGCGCGTTTCTACAGTCACGAGCTCGCTTAAGTTCTGGTTACTTGATAAACCCCTCGCCTACCGAAACCAGCACCCAACTTTTTTAGGTGGCAATGACTGAATGAACCACATGAATTAGCTGCGATTTCACGTGGGATGCCCTCCGTGCCGCAACCTATGTACTCGGACCTGTAACCGGCTGTCTAGCGATAGTGATGATAATGTACATGGAGATCATTTAACGCTAACATTCTTTCAATAATTATAGTACCCCGATTCGTTTTGTAGGGTTCTGTGTTCTTTCCGCTCCCAGACGGGAACGGAATCCTATACAACTTGCAAGGCCAGGCCGATCCTCCGAAGCAAGTAGCTATCATATCACGTGACGTTCCATGCAAGACAGCCTATACAGAATTGCTACAAATTGAAAATTGGCTGAAGAAACCGCAAAGGTAGGAAATACATTTCTACATGAACACCAAGCACTTAATTTAATGTATATTTATCATTGCTGATCCCGTTTGTAGTTTGTACCATGCACATATTTCGTGGTTTGGTTGATGCTAGCTTTTAGGAGCTGACACATTCCGAGTTAGGTCGATCTTGAAACGGGTAGCTTTCTTTATGATTTACATTTCATGGTCTAGACGCCAGGGTTTATTGAGAATTATAACATTCACAAGCTTTCGGAGCTGCGCTCTTTCAACAGGAATGTATGCCACGGGTTCAGAACTTGCTAACTGTCGGAAACAATACCGGTAATTGTTTCACACGAAATTCAAAACGCCAGCTCGCGTAATCTTCTGTTTTGTAAACGCAAAGCACAGAATTCGATGACATTCATTGCCGTGCAAATTTTTCTGAAATTTCATAATCTTGACAATCCAATGTTGTTGTCCCTGATTTGCATGTAATCTGACGATTCGTTGACTTGACAACTACGGGAACTTAATAGATCACGCCCGCCGGCATGATGATCATGGTGGTTGCCAATGAGTCATGAACTACAATAATAATCGTTAGCTATGGAGTTTGTTAATACCTATTAACTATTCACGTATGAAATACAGTCACGGCATTTATATTTAGTAAAAAATGCATGTTTTGGGTTTCCGGAAATATACAGTTAATTTTGCACGTTGGTATATGTGTAAATCACTTCTACGTAATGCGGAATACATGTTGTCATTTTTTATCCATTTATCCACGTACCGCATTTCTTCTTGAACTTGTGAATTATATTTCGATCAATTGGACTAGACGTTAAATCTGTGGTGACTTACACTCTATCTTTTAGCTCACTCTCACATTTTGCTGAGGCGTCGAATTCGCAATCCCACGTCGTTTAGTCAATTCGTGTTCTTCATCTTTTGGCATCACCGGGCTGATTCCTGCAACGGTTCATTTTTTTTCTCCAAATGCTCCTTTTCGTAATGGCTTCTTCTGTTACTCCAACTCCGTCATGCCCTGTTTTTCAACAGCTACGGTAAATGTCACTCACACACAACGTCTGCCATAGCGCGGAAAAAACATAAGAGTTAGGAGAAGCCTCCACTATATTTCTGTCCTTCGGGCAATGAGACGCTGATATAAGCTGGCGATCTTGTAAGTCAGCGCCACCGCTCCACACTAACTAGCTTCATAATTATGACACCGCGTAGGGCATTTACGGATACCAATTTTAACGTATCTGGTGTAACGCGATCGGAACTCGATCCCAGCCTTCTAGATTTAGTGACTTCCTACCTTGGACATAACGCCAACATCCCAGAAAACGTAGGCGCGCTGGGAATCTCAGTCGAGAAAAACGTGTCACTTCAATCGGTAGGCTTATGGTAGCCTTACTACAGTCTATATACCAGTATACTCAATATAATTTTCTGCTTTATCGGTTAAACGCCCAATACCGGTGATATCGGTATCGGTCGAATGTGTTGATATCGTCTCTGATACTATATGTGGTGATATCGGTATCGGCGCTATAGGTATCGATCAAATATGTGGAAATCGTTTCCGATACCCGTACAGTAGCCTACGTCGGGGTATCGGTATCGGTCAATTATGTGGATATCATTTCTGATACTGTATGTATATAGAAAATATATTTTCATGCAGCTGTCAATATTATTAAAAGGTGTATAGTGGAATTGAACAAATAACAGACAACCTTGTCTACTATTTATCGTTCACAGCTCGCAACATTCGACGGATTTCCGTTGAATAGCATTAATCGCCATGACGAGGTCGTGTCCTGGTAGCGCCCATGAATTGATCCAGTATTATTTATTGCTGTTACTGCAAATCCAACCGTACACAAGCAATGTCGATGTGGTAATCCTAACTGTACATCAATCAAATTTAATGTCTTCTGTCTTGTAATCTTTTATCACATGATTTCATCTGCTAGACGAGGTTTCTAATCGGGAAGAAAAACGGAATTACAATAGTTTATTTATTTTCTGACGTTAATGTAATCTGCTCGTTCTTAAAGTTGTATTTGTAATAGTCGATGTTGAAAGGCTGCTGGATGGCAGATTTTGATATTACAGGATTCCTGTGGTGTAAAAGATGAGGTCATAACCTGGTGCGGAAACAAATACATATATTGACTTACATCATGTGGATTTCAAGGCGATTATCCGTGCAGTGTAGAATATTCACTTGCTTGTATTTCAACTGTTTTATTTTTTTTAGTTTTTTTTAAATTTTCAATTTATGGCGTTTTTCAACTACTAAGGTCATATACGCCAGGTCGATGCTCACGGTATACGTTTCAATACCTCCAGCGTATAGCCCGGATCACTATTACAATCACGGCTCTCCGCACTTCCCCGACACCGACTGCCAACCAGGGAAGTAACAGATACCAATTTTAAAGTCTTCGATTTGACTCGGTCGGGAATCGAACCCGGAACCTCCCGATCAGAAGGCGGACAGTCTAAACCACTCAGTCAACTGAACGGTAGATTTCAACTACTTGATAACCTTGTACCTTTGGACCATATCAATGGCAATATGCATCCAACCAGACAGTGAACAAGACTGACTAGTAAACCCTTCTCCGTGACTCGCATGACACAAGATGCACATTTTTTGTGTCTTAGATATACTGAAGCGGAATTGCCTGTGTTCACCAAGATATCGTAAGTAGATTCACCACATATTTAACATCCAGCTTTGGTTTATTGATGAATGAGCGGAACTCCAAAAGCTTGCAAATATTATTATTCTCAATAAACCAGGGCGTACATTAAATCTGTGGTCAATCTTCTTTACGTTATCTATTGATCATCCGCCATCGGCGTCATTATATTCTTCAATGTATTCACCATGAGACTGGATATTTATGTTCATTCAATAAATGGTTGAGCCTGTCCTGCTATATTACCCGTACTTTTTTAAAAATGTAATCTTCAACGTTTGGTGATTGCCTGTAGACGTGGCATTCCACCAGCATACTCTGGCGCCTTATCTCTCATGACGTAGATACTTTTTATAACACTTGTCAACTTTTCATGAAATGTTTACAAATCAAAACACGAACACTTTATGTTCACGACCAAAACGATGTGACATCGTCATAGAAATATTTGACATTGACTCCAATCAGATCCTCATTAGATACGATGTAGCAGCACGTTAATTTGATAACAGCGGTGGGAAAGGCGGGTTTACAATGTTGTATACATGAAATCGTGCACATCCTCAAGCACAGTCACAATCGCTTGTCTCGTAATATTCAATCTTTTGCTTGTCATTTACACACCTGGGTCAATTTGTTTTTTGTTCATATCCTTACCAAACACTTTTTCTTTACGAATTAAAGCGTTCTTGCACGTTTTTTTAGCAAAGTTGTTTGTTTCCGCTTTACGGCAGTGACCGTTCAATAGTTCAAATGATATAAGTCTGAGAAAACAAGCGCTTTGTACTAGATTGTCGTCTCTGTATAGATTATGTATGTATTATAGCGACAATTCATCACGATGATAACAAGATTGTGCTACACTTGATTCTTTTTGTGGAATCCGTCGTCATTTGTCAATATTTAGTATACATATCGTCGTATAGATTGTTCCGGTACCAGTCGTATCAACTCGTACCGGCCTCCTAGTGAAAATGGTAATGCCGACCATAGCAGCTCTAACCATTCGTGATTGTCCAGCGATTTTTGCAACGGATACCGTTCCTATCGCAACCGACTCCAGTTGCTGTGGCTTAGGAGCGGCCATAGCTTGTGATTTTCAGTTGCTCAGTATCATCTTTCACATTGTCCGCACCCCCACACTGATATTGCTCACGATGTGAACATGTAGCCTTCCGCGTCGAGGTACTGAACGTTGGCGTGTTGCACCGAAGCTCCGCAGTAGCTTTGATCCCGGGGCTTTTTTCATATGGCTTTCTTCGGACTAGACGCCAGGGCAGTCACACAGCAACCACTGCGTGGTGGCCTCATCCCGGTTCTGCAGACCGATCTCTCCATTGGGTGGCGGGTCTATTGTACAGGCGGGGGGCAAGATGTGAATCCCAATTTTTGAATATTAAATTTGAGGCTGCAATCAAACCACTAACCTCGCTGGCGGGCGCTGGGATCTCCATCAACGGAGCAAGCTTGGCCGACATGCATTTGCCGACCTACTGTAGTTGTTAGAAATGCTGTATGAGGGTTGTGAATAAATCTAAAACATTCTCATTACAGGTTCAAGGTTACCGTGGAAATGACCAAGTTGGAAAAACTTGATTCAGGAACAACACTAAAAGGACTGGACTATATTGATGTGCCGGGCTCTGTAAAAAGAGATTACAAGCTGCACTTTTACGCGCATAAAGAGGGTTCTTTTCCCGCGAAGGTAAGAATGCTTGTTTGTTTTTTATCAACTCGAGAAATTGAGCAGAGGTTTGAGAATATTGTATAATACGAATGTGGGTACTGGTACCTTACTTAGCTCAGCGCCCGTGACGAGTTGATATCTGTGATTCCTTTGAATTTTCCGCAGTCCGCGCTTTCTTTTCGCTAGCTCCATGCTGACTAGGCCCACTTCATTACGGGGGAACTAAAAGGCGCGCCAAGCGGATCGCGGAATACGCGGAATTGCCTATACCAGAGGGTGTACTGCGTAATCGCGAACTAATGGAATTCTTGGCAGGGTAGCCCCTATTAAGGTAAGGCTTCGCGATAATTATACTGTTGGGTGATCGAAGAGTCAACGATTCCACAACCGTTCGGTATCGCTAATTTCGTGGTCCGCATGCTCGGTACTTTGGGTATGAAACACGTCCGCTTCATTATCGAGGCAAGTGTTTGCTTCGGCGGTAGCTTATCAGAATTGTATGAACTTAATTTTTTGGCAACTCCTATTTCGGGTAACGGTGTGTCAAGTCTCTTTGACACGCTAATCCGACGGTGGCGTTGATAGTCACACGATGTCGGCTGATTTGAAAATGCGGAAATGTGAATTGGCCTATTATAGGTTGTCTGAATTTCGTTCACACGGTATTCATGTTGTTACGTCATCATAAAAGTCATCGAAAAATGTCGATTGAGGAAAATTTTGTCGCTACATATGTTTTCTTTTGGTGAAGTTTATCATAAATCATAGCAATTTTCCAATCGAGCGCTATTATATTATTGCTCTATGAAGATTAACAAAGGATGAAATTCGACCCTACTTTTTCTTCTATTTGAGCGAAATTCCGACCTAATGTCTTTAGACTATTAGATTGAACGGCTGATAATGCCATAAGTCAAACATCACTATTAAAGTGATAGCCGTTTTCGTACTACTTCCAATTACCACGTCATCATCCGACGTGTCATATTTCAAAATAGTGTGATATGTATCGAACGGGCGATCTTCACCGTAAATCTACTCGCTTCAAATTATATCGTGTCGCACACTTGTTCATACTTTATCGCATTCTTATCTTGATAGACCATTAGTTGATTCCTGTAATGCCAAATAGCGCAGTGATGGACGAAAAAGATTTTTGATATTTGTTGCTTGTTATTGCAAAAATTTGATCTTGTTTTAGAGATAAGATTTATGATTGAACTTGAGGAAGCATATCTTTTTAATCTTACTGCAGCTCATTGCTTGCTCGTGTTGTTATGTGTGAAAATATGTACAAAAACATGCATACCGGTACACGCATGTGTGAAAAATGGACTATTTATTGAACCAATGGCGGATGATCATGATCATTTGCGAATAGAAATTGTCACCACAGTTTTAAAACCCAACCAAACTGTAGATTTCCACTAAATGTGGTTAGACGTTAAAACCAGGGATGCGGAAGCGTAAGCACGACAATTCCACCACTTCCGCTTCTCAAACAGTGATGCATACGTATGCGAATTTTCATTGAATGATCTGAAAGAATGACTGGCGGCCGTAAGATTCTCCTTTTTAAGCTAAGTCATCGAAAATCAGTCGTTGACATTGCGCATAAATTGCTAGTTTACTGTACTTCGTAAGTCGTTGCTTATGGACTTTATGATGAACAAGCCTGTTCGTATTTCATCACTGGTCACTAGGCAGGGAGGTTTATGTGGTCATGCGATTTGATTTATCAATATATAATAACTCGAAAAATGTCGGGCAGTCAGTGATAAAACGTTCAGAAAATGCTAGAAACTTCAAAATACCTGACTGATTTTTCGAAGCCGTTCCTAATTGCGTAATACACGTGTAGTTCGTAGTACCGGTAGACCGGTAATGCTAGAATGCATCCTCTATGACGTGTCATACTAGTGGCGGGGTTCATGTCGATAAGTTCTCACACTCTCCGTAGCCGATTACGGACGATCATTTCGATAGACATACAGTATTGAAAGATATGTCACCACAGTTTTAACGCCCTGCTTCTTGCAGACTTTCGTAACTGCGCTTCTTTGTCCGGTTAGTTGGTTAAGAATCTTCAGATGATGAAACACTCCAATGAGTTCATATGCTTTCGGGGCTAGGATCTATCATCAGGTGAAACGGGAACAAACAAACCTAGACGATGTCTCTGAGTTGGAAAAAATGAAGTTTCTAGTTGAAATTACACAGGAAACCCAAGGAACGATATAAACGAGTGATTTTTGTTAGGATTACACGGATTTTCGTTTATGATGTGTTGTCATTCAAAATACTAAAATATGAATTTCCGTAAATGTCCTTTGACGATCAAATGCGCGGTGATTTCTTTCCTTGCTCTTGTTTAGATCGTTGAATCTTGTTCTTAATTCGTTCCGAGGTCGATCATATTATAATGTTATTCCGACAGCGCTATGATTAATCGCTACCTATGTTTGATTCATGTCAAACATTGTGATATCACAATCACTAGACCTCACATCATCCGTTTGAAAACTCCGACTGGATTCGTTTTTTGATGATATCTCCGACACGACCTTTATATTATTCATATTTTAGTGAGGGTATGATGAATTTATCTATTGTCACAGTGGTAAACTGGTGTTCTAACAACACCTGTACTTCGGTAACATTATCGCTCGCTTCTGACGTCATCCATTTCCTATAAACACGATTGTTGCGCGTTACCACCAAACGATGCACTCTGGTTTCGTCAAACTAAATATATCTAATTCTATAATTACCATAGGACCGGGTCTTCCTATGGACCGTTGCTTCGGTCGCATTGATATCGATTGTGACGCAATAATTACATGAGATGAGGTGTACACAATCTCAACTGTTGCGCAATATGAGCGAACAATGGCTTCACGTTGGTAGTCTTTCAGTACTTTCTACTGCAGTTCGCCACTGGGCCGGTCATACAGTGCAGGTAAATGACAAAAGAGGACGTGCAGTGAAAATATGATGACTGCTTGAATATAAGATAGCAGCAGTTCTCAACCTCAACGATAAGGCCTAAGCAGTGACCGAGTATAAGTTCCTTCCCTGCTTGGCAGTCAGTATCGGGGGATTGCGGTGGGTTGTAGTTGTAATAGTGATCTGGGCTATAAACCGGAAGTATTGCCACGTGTGCCGTAAGCATTGACCTGGCGTACATCTCTTTAGTAGTTGAAAAACAACGACTTTAACCTAACAACGCCATCGCCAGAAGCATCGTCAACATCGGACCGTGTGACCACTGGTCCATTTGTAGCGAGGAGATTTAAGAAACATTTGCTCGTGTTAATCCTGGCGTTTTTCCCTTATTAACGGGTGGCTTGTGTAGCCTAAGTCACGCCCAGTTGTACATCAATAAATTTTGCAAGAGTATCAAAATATCGCTTTTGTTTAATAAATTCGGAAATCATTTCTGCATGAATGACTAATGCGCAAAAAAATTTCAAAACTCACTTTATAATACCATGTAATCCCTTTGTTTCCAAACGGCATGTCACGCGATATCGGCACAAGATGGCGAATCCATCGTACTTTATCCGAAAATCTTCGTGAGAAAAAGACTACGCATATGGAATCGTATGCCAACGCTAAATCCTTGTTGTTATGTTTACGATTTCAAAGCTTTCAGCTCATGTACGAAATACTTGTTAACTACATTGCTTTGGTACATTTATGCTAATTCCTCATCAGTCGAGCCTCATCATGGAATGTATTTACTCATTCTGTGTGATTACATCAAAAGGATTGTGGTGACAATATCTCTGTATAACAGGATTTCATACAAGGTTATCTAATACGACTTAACACGCATTGGAGCGGGGCAAAAGTTTGAAAATACGATGTGTCTTGTATTGATTATATTTGGAATACGTAGATGTTTTCTGACATTGCAAATACATCGCCGGAAAGCACGGAATGTTAGTTATGTAAACTATCGCCGTACTACCCAGTCTGAAGAATGCGAGCGGCCTTACGTGGCGCATGCGTGGAATTGCCAAGGCTTACACGTGATATGGCCTGGTTAGGGCATTAACTGGTCACACTCTTGTGCGCGAGGTATGGCCTGAACAAGACAGTAAACGATTAAGATATGAACTATACGCAGTCTACGTTTATACGCGATAGTAGCTAGTGACCCGGGGTTACACAGTCAGTATAGTACCTCTTAACATACCGGTACTACCCAGTCTGTACTCCATGCTCACTCGCACAATACGCTGAACGTTATGCGGATGAATAAGGGCAATAAATACAATTTCCCTATCATTTCTGGTTCCGAATTCGAAGAAATCGGTAGCCTTTCGGCAGGACGAGCGGCGTAAAAACGATGTGTAATGTTGTTCAAACGGCCGTTGCCCAGATCGAAAAGAATTAATTTTTCATGTTGAGCGCTGGTGTTCAATAGATTTCGCATTATTTCAACGTATGCTTTCGTTTTCGACTCAAATGTTAAATTTATCATAATCACAAATCCGGTTTATTCACTTGTGATCTTTACTTTACAAGCAGCGACTTGGTTGTCGTTTCACTTTCTAAATGAACTCTTGGTTTCTACTGCATGTCTACGGCAAATATTTGAGTTTCAACCGATTTCTAACAGATGTAGCTGCTGTATATTCTAACACTCGGATACTTGCGTGCTTGCAGCATATTTGATTGTTCGTACGCCTTCCATGGGTCCCGGGTTCGATTCCCGACCAAATTAAACCTAAGCTTTAGGCTTTAGATTTGAGATTTGTAACCGTTGCCCCCGCCTCTGCATGGCAGTCACCATCGGAGGGAGGTGGACTGTGAAAGGGGTTGTGGCACTGATGGTGGCCTGGACTATAAACCGGAGGTATTTATCGACACCCGTACTAGACATGCATTGACCAAACCATTCACGACCAGAATTGGTGAGAAAGAGATTTTTCTTTTACAGATTCTTTTCCGAAACGAGACGACGTCCGAATACTTGTTTTATTCCGTCACGTTCCGCGCCACTGCACCTGGGGTGATCTCTACCATCGAGCTTCAAACACCTGTTCGAAGAAGTGCCAGTCACACACTAAGACTGGAAAACCCTCTCGCGTATCCATTGACATTCCAAACAGACTGCAAAGCAGCTGACATTAACCTACCACCGCAATTTACTGTTCCACCGAACTCAGAGGTAAGTAACAATCATTTACCTTCACTGTGGACGAGAGGGGCCTGGAATAAGGCTCCAACGAAAGACACGCAATTCAATTCAACTGGTTATCGCAAATTGAAAATGTTGCATGCACAGAATCAATATGTAAAGAAGGTGACCACGATAAGAATCTGGAACATGTTGGGTGTTGCCACGTTGTTGAGTATTTCTGCCGTGTCCTATTAATGATCTGAGGTGTGTCAGCTTGGCGCAAGGTGCAACTAGCAGTAAATTTCTATCAGGGGTCCTTCATTGACATAAAGAAATTCTATACTTGTGAAACTCACACTGCTAATATTTTAGGGATACTGCACCTTCGAATACCAACCGTTGAAGGCTGGCGACTACAGTGGAAAATTGATTCTAACCAATTCCGAACTTGGAAGTTACGTTTATGATCTATCTTTGAAAGCTATGCAAGCTGGACCTGAGAAGACCACTTATTTCCACACACCACTTGGTAGCAACCAAACAATCACCATCAAATTCCAGAATTACGCAAGACAGAAGACTGACTTTATATGCAAAGTAAGTACCCCTTTCCGTCCTATCCTCAAGGTGTCGATACACATACAGGTGTGCTATATTCAAGCAAAGACTGCACCTTGTAAACAGGTGTCGTGAAAATTTTACTGAGGTTGCATTCATGTCACTAATTTACTCACTGACCAACTTGATTGTATTCTTGTAAAGTGGTTGAATATCATCATATTTCTTCTTCATCGACTTTCGGCATCGCCTATCTGGTTAGCACAACGGATCACTCTGTAAACTCTTTGACCTAGCGTCTTCTTCTGTCATTCCCTCTTTCCTTCAATCCTCCTTATTAACAATATCATAGCTACTGTACGTATATAGGCTACTGTATCATGATGTGGCGTCTCCTGAAGGTGGTCACAACTAACTGGATTACCACAGCCGATTATTCTCCCGCATAAACTCTTTGACCTCTAGTGTCCGCTTCCGTCACTCCGATTTGCCACATATTCTTCGTATCAACATCCAAATATCTCCTACAAAATATTCCTTTGATCGCCAAGCTACGCATTTTGTCTGATATATATCCCCATCTTACATACCCAATTGCCCGCACCTCGCTCACTTTAGAGACAAACTGGTTCGACACGGTCTGTACCTTGAATATTACAACGATGCTTATCCATTCCGCCTTTGCTGTACACTTCTACATATGCCTCGTGAGTTTTCATACAACATCTGTCTTGACTTTCTAGATCGACAATGCTGAGTATACCTGTGACAGAACCTTGACGTCGGCACCAGCTTCGTCCGGATCCGGAACAGAAGTTGTTTTGGATGTACATTTCGAACCTGTTGTTTTGGGCGATTCGAGAGCAACATTAACCGTTTCGTCTGTCGTTGGAGGAGAGTACATGTTCCCGTTGATAGGAACTTGTACTCCACCCCGTCCACAAGGACCTTTCACTGTGAGAGCTAAATCATCGGTATCTGTACCGTTCAAGAATGTATTTCCTGCAACTACGGTGTTCACGTTCCAGGTTGGTGTCTTTTCACTTATTTGGCTTTATCAGTTGCTGCAACCCAACAAGACGCCTTCCTTTTTTAAATGCGCGAGTTGCGATGTACGACTTGGAAAATATGAGCCTTACCGTACGTTTCTGTATAAAGTAGTAGAGTGAAGACGATGGCGACGATCAATAGATTGAACGAACATTCGCCACAGATTATGTTGTAATTATATCTGGTGAATCTTCAGTTACTATGTATAAAATAGGGATTTTTATTGGATTTGCGTTGTATAGTCAGTAATTCGTTGAAGTATCATGAAAAGTATGACCAAACGTAAGTAGGGAAAGTCCCGTCGATGACAAGATTTAGCCATTATAACGAGTCAATCGATGGTGCCATTGTTGCGTCAGTCGGCACGCCCTCTAGCACACCGTTCTCAGCCTAGCGTGTAGGCTAGGGCATCAGTGAGCACGATAACAATCAACTTGGTTGATTCGTAACGAACGCTCTCGCGAAATAATAACCTGTTGCAAAATAGGACCAGACGCACAACCGATATGCTATATCTGAACTCACAAAAATACCGGTAACGGTCACTTCCCGCGGAAAGGGACGCTTGACTTTGATAGTTATCCAGTCTACATATGCAACAGGAGTGTGTGTGTAGTGTGTATATCATAAGGGTTTGTGCAAATGCAGTCAAAATACTAAATAGACAAAAATACATTACGTCCTGCTTACGGCATAATTGCAGGGTGTCGAACCGAACCGGAACCGGAACGTTATTTTAATTTTCCAATTAACCGGAACGAAACCGTTGTGGCATTTTTCCGGTTACCGCTCTTTTAGCAAACGGTTACCGTTTTTCTAAATGGAGGTGCCAGCGGTTTATTTTTTTGAACTATCCACATACATCAACATGTTTCCGCAATCGGTTAAATTATCTCACTCTTTAAAAAGTTTGACCGGTCAATTGCCCTGTCGCACTTGGAATTGAAAGGTAGGTCTCAACACGTCAGCTCGGCACGCGAGCAAAGCGTCGGCGGAAATGAACAGGGCGAATTCGTACGATAACGATAAATCGGTGTGTCAAATCGCAAATTTCGCAAAGTCGTCCGGAAAACATGCCGCCAATCTGGAATAGCGATTTCAATTACTGCTAGCCGCGCGCTTACATCTCGGCTGACGATCAGACTCGTTGCTTAAAATTCTCGCAAGTTACCATTACACACAAATTCTCAGGGACTTAACAAATCAAAATTCAAGAGTTTATTTTATCGTAAGAATTTCGATTTAAAACTTCGTCTTGCGTAGCCTACACTATAAAGTGACGGGTATATATTTCGATAAACATGGTTATTTGTCCGCGTATCGCATCCGCAACGAACTAACGATTTCCAGTATTTGAACCGCTCCAGAACCGGTTCATCCGTCGGCGTAAACCAGTAACCGATCTCTATGGGCAAGCAGGAACGAAACCGGAACAAAACCGAAACTTTCATTTCGGCAAAAACCGTAACCGAACCGTAACCGTTTTTTGGATACGGTTCGACACCCTGCCTAATTGTAGATATCGATTGAGCTTTAAGTAAGACATTACCTAATTCTGCTTCGTCATAGCTGTCAAATCTAACCGTTGCGGTAGGTGAGCACCAACTACTAATTACCTTCTTGCTGTTGTGTTAAAAATTGTTGTTTTTCCAGCAATTATCTATTCATATAGTTTCAACTTGAAATTTCAAGACGTATATTATTTACACTTCTATGTTGACCTTACTGCACACCGTTCAATGTAATCCCATACTAGACAACTATCTCACTTTGTATTCTGCTTAGCTTACTTCTATCAACTATATCAACTGCGCTAATTGAGAACGGTACTTAGTCAAGCACACATCGTAATTGTATGTTGTTTCTCTAGCGGGTTAACTTCACTCCAAAGATCACTCATCAGATCGTTAATAACTCGTTAGGTGCATTTCTTTGAGGGCGTCCTGTTGGGTAAAATATGATGGTTGCTTAAATAAAAGGTGGAATACTTTTGGCAGTAGTCGTTTCCCACGGACAATAACGGTTCATGAGCGGTTCATCGCTACAACGAAATCTAGAATGAAGCTCTATACCTCAGTCCGGTGCCACACGAAACGAATCTCGTAATATACTCACATTCTTCTTTGTCGTTCGGCCATGTTCAATTTTTATCTGCTACAGATGATTGAACCTCCCATGATTTGGCAGCGATTTTACGCCGGGCGTCATTCTTACGCAACCCTCCTCATTTGCTCAAACTAGAACTGAGGAGTATTCAGCTTTTGCTGCCATCATGTATTCACTGAAAACATACCGTACAGTACATAGTCTGAGTGTAGTCTGAGAATGCAGACGTCGGCAAAGAGGCGAGGCGCTCAACAAAGCAGTTTTGTACCAACCCTTATACGCATTATCCTTGAGGGTGGGCGCATAGCCTTCTCTAGGTACTAAAGTAGGCCATGGTGGGAGCCTGGAAGAGAGGTTGCAATAGGCCTACCTATTTTACGCTACATGTTAGGTTTGATGCTACTGGTGGTGGTCAAAACACCGACCTCGCGTGCGAACACAGGGCTTCCCGCCAATTGAAATAGATGAAGTCATCACCAATTTAGCGTCCGTTTTGTCAACGATGTCGTTTTTTTTAAAGCCATAATCGCGTCATGCGTGTTTCCTTCAATTAAGTCAGCATTTTGTCTATTCAGGTTGACAATCCCTTGTTTAACGTGAAACCGGGTGAAGCCATTAGATCCAAGAAGACCCACAACATTTCTGTAACTTTCGATGGAGGTCCAACTCCAGGGAGGCCTGTCACCGCAAAGCTCACTATATCCTGCGTCAGATCTGCTGGACCGGGATCAGGGACAAACCTGGCATGGATATACTATTTGAAAGGGATTACACCAGACACCCACTCCGCTTGAGTGCGAGATGATAATGCTTTTTAATGCGTAGCTTGTGTAGTTAATTTAGTTTTGTGAATATTTCAAGACAAAAGTCAACGTCTCACTTTTGTAGTTTAATTGTTAGATGCTATAACATTTATACAGTATATTATAATTTGTAATAAATAAATGAGAGTTGGTTTGTATTTCTGTTTGTCGTATTTTCTAATGTCGAGCGACGATTTATAGTCGTTATAGATTGAAGTCCTTGTCATCTCAATGAGGGAACACTGAAACGCGACTCACATCTGTATAATACAGAGCACGGTTCGGTAACCTTTAGCATTGAAAGAGCCATTTGGTATCGTTTCCATCAAACTCTCGGAGCCACAACATCGATAAAGACCCTAAATCAAACCTAAACTTACACGTAAAAGACTTTGGTGCGTTTCTCTTACCATAGGCCTATCGATAAAGAAAATAGAACTGCTCTGGCTGGGAAACGCAAATCATCAGTTCATGACCTGATATAAACATGCACAAGGTTTTGTAATGATTTATATCACTCAGTTAATGTGATTTCTGCTCTTCACCGCACAGCTTATCCGCTTCAGGAATGGGTTGCCGACTGCTGATAGGGATCATGTAGAATAGGCCTACTTTATATACATACATTGAAGTGAGCATTACGCAGAGAAGGGCCTATGTGAAGAAAGTTGACTGCGTCCACTATCCATAACGGTCCACGCCGTGGCGTTGTTAGTACCGGTGGAGTCTGCAGTCCAGTCTGACTTTCATTGTTATAAGTGTTTGCGTGATAATCCAGCTTCGAGGGAAGTTGAAATTTTGCCCGGTCGGCTTGGTTGACTCAGTACAGTCGATGCAACATTGTAGTTTTTAGATAATGCAGGTGTGTTTTTGCAGTGATATTGGACGCCGTGTGACTTCTAATAGCCTATCTTATGTACCAATTGCCTGGGCGCGCAGTAGGCCTATTAGGTCGTACTACACCCTAAATCTGACACAATCTCTTGATTCTACCACTATAAGCCTACTACAGCGCAGTTAAAGCGGTCAGATCTTTTGATGCGTAGCTTAACCTATCGGTAACATGTTTGGTTGAACTAGGTTTGTAACCATCAATTTTGCGTCAGTCTTGGGCAATGACCTCCGCCAATGCCATTCAGTAAGACTACGTTAGCAAAATAACTCAAATTGTTCCTACTCTTATTCGAGTAATCATCATTCAGGGTGCGCCATCATAAATCGCCAATATTGCCAAGGCGTCGCTGCAATGATCTGACTTTGTCTTACGTAGGCCAATTACTTATTGCCGAACAGAGCGCTAAACAACGACACATCGTGCAGTCGTAGTCAATCAGAATATTTTCACAAGATCTGGGCCTACCGGCACTACGGCACATCTACTCCAAAGCCAAGGGGTGAAATGCATGGAGAAAGCGACACACAGTTACCCACAGACCAACCGCTGTCGTACACGGGTTGGCAACTACACAAAGAGCAATCGAAAGCCGGCTTCCGGATAACTGACGTAAGACACCTATGACACACTTATTTCACGCATCAACGCCGATGCTCACACCCGATTGGAAGCTTTGTCTCAACAGGCAGATAAAAATACGCCTTTGTTCTATAGGCTACCGTTAGGTATATATAGATATGACTGACGGATAATAATCTTGATAGCCTACTTCTTCGTGACTGGTATCTCCATAGTATCCGCAATGAAAACGTTCGAGGAAATTGTTTGTTTTTCTACCCTCACAAAGTCCATGGCATTTTTACAACGACACTTGTATAATTTATGATGTTATTACGACAAAATTCAATATTTATCAAGAAATCTATCATCATATGTTTGAATACGCTTGTAAACCACAAAAGTGAGATGTAAACGCGTTTGATATGCAAACCTATATTGGCGGATAACATTTTTTATTTGTAAAAATAATCAGCGTGATATTGCTTGAGCAGTAGTCATGTCCTTTGTATGAACCATCACTGATTTACAATGATTAGTTATGTTTTATGAGGCGTTTATTATACATTTATGGCGCCCACAAACAACGATCTGCACGTTACATCAAATTCATCACCTTCTGAAAACAAGTGCGTCCGTGGGTTTCGGCGCCACCGCGGATTTCTTTGTGACTTACGAAATGCTCGCAGATTAAATGCAAGCAATAGATTTGTTGACTCGTATAAAATATGGTTCATTGCATAAGTAATGAAATAGATATTCATAGACTTGTCCGCCGAATGTTTGGCAATGGGGTTAACTATACCCATTTGTCAGTACGCAGCCTATAACATCTCACTCGATAGACTCTGCCCGGGTCAGTTTTTATGGGCGACATCGCGCAAGGACACGTGAGGTTGGTGGTGCTTCGATTCACACCAGACCTGCTGTGTCACAGTCTGTTCCGGTTTGGGCATGACGACAAGAAGGGCTAGTGCATGCGATGTCACTTGGGTTGCCTACGTTACATGATGGCTTCTGTGTTGAGATTGGAAATTGCGAAAATATCGTTGAAATTTCACCGTTGTTGTACTTAGGCAATGTAAGCTAGGTCAACGCTTAGTACGCGTGTCGATGCTTTTGCAGAATTAGAATACCGTATATGGTATGACGCCATATTTAGGACACATTTCATCCATCATCTATTCTCGCCATCCTCCATTCCCCTTTTTACTTCGTCCACTACTCCTTTATCTATTTCTACCCTCATTCCCCCTACTCTACTTCCTCTGTTTATTGTATTTGTGTTTGGAATTCTATTTCAATATTTTGCTGTTTTAGTTTATTGTAGAATGATCGACGATTGCCAGGGAACTTATCATTAATTGTGACTTTACGCATCAGATGAGCCCTGACAGTTTACACGAGCAGTAGTAAAATTTCATAATTGTGTACGCACCACAACCGATATTTACCGGCGTTGAGATTTATCATTGGTCAGAATGAAACTGCTGCTTACCTTCACCTTGCAGTAACCTGGCGCCATGTTATTGACAAAGTACCAATATTTGCAAACCCTAATCATTGGCGCCTTTAAGCAAGCAAAAATGAATTTAACTTATTTAAGTAATGTGTCTCAGTTACAATCAGTTAAAATTTATGGACCTCGGGCGGTAAACCCTTTGTATTATGGACATAATTGTGAAGGTTGTTTTTCACATCGTAACAGCTTATGGATTATGCTCGAGTCTTGATTTACTAAGAGGTACCTTCACAGTCCTTGCAGTGGTAAAATTCGTCCTGTCAACTGGGCGAGATCTTTTACAAAATTATACGCAACAGTGTAGTGACTAGTGACGGTCTGGTGCACAAAGCCTATTGCAGCTGTAAGCAACATATCACATATTCTCACTCACTCACACACACACACACACACACACTAGGGTAACTAGGGACTCTTCCTGCGATCTTGTATTTAGGGGGCGGGAAAGTTTCAACTCTCACGATTGATGTTTCTAATTTGCTAATTATTTAACGGGGTGTGATTTGACGGAAATCTTCAGCTCAAAGTACGTCCAAACAACCGTCACCTTCCAACCGTTTAGTTGGCCGAGTGGGTTAGACTGTCCCCCTTCTGATCGGGAGGTTGCGGGTTCGGTTCCCGACCGACTCAAATCGAATTGGTATCCGTTCCTTCCCTGCTTGGCACTCGGTATCGGGGAAGTGCGGAGAGCATTGATTGTAATCCGGGCTATAAGCCGTAAGTATTGACACGTATACCGTGAGCATCGACCTGGCGTAAATAACCTTAGTAGGTGAAAACGCCATACATTCAACAAATCGTCACATTCGTGTTCTGCACTTCATCTGCTTCGTCGTCTAGCAACATCCTCTCCACCGACGTCGACAGACACAAAGCGTGGATCCACTGAAACATAGGGCTATAGCGCCCGCAGCCTCCGTTTTACCTGAAATCTGGAATACCGAACAGATTTGCGCGAAAGCATAATACTGCCACCATTGCCTTAATTTTGTACAAGAGTGATGATGAACATTTTAGCATTCATGCAATGGAAGTGCATCAATCATGAAAATCAATTTCCCGCTGCGGCTACATTCTCAATGAATAACATGGAACAACAGGGGCATGTGAAGGCTGCTGTATAGTATTCCATATTCGAAAAAGGATATTCGGTTTTATTCGATTTGAAGTACTCGATTTCGAGAGCCAAGCTTTAGGATAATAACAATACGATGTGGTTGGGTTTTGATGGCTATTTTACCAGAAGGTGGTGTATCGAAGTTATGCAGTTGCGTCAACGTTGTTTACTATGTCAGTGGTTTGTAGAATACAATACGTGTCACTTTTCTGATATGTTACCGTCCACACCCGGTTCGGTATTAGACCATTGAGAGTAAATCACTGTTTCTTAGTCACGATTAATCTTGGAATTGTCACGGAACGCCTTCAATCAAAATGTTCGAGCGTGCCGAATGTTCTTTCGTAGTATCAACGATTACTTCGAATCAGATTATTAATTTGAATTTGATTTGTATCAATTGTATATCGTTGGTCGCCAGTGACCTCCGACAAGTCTACGGAAATGTTTACTAATTCGCCGTTTTACAACTTGTTACATTAAAGTGACCGCCAAATACGATGTATCACGGCCTACTAAAAACATGAATGTAGGCCTATTTATATATTACAATGATCTTACCTATATAAGTAATAGCATATATGTGTAGGCCTACGCAGGCTACTGTATTATGAAGTAGACATCATTCATATGTAGTGTACTGAAATCTTGATGCATGTAATCTTGGTACAATATCGACATGTGCGCACTGCGCAGCCAGTCCAGAAAACGCTCCACTAGCAACTTCACTAGCATTTCAACTTTACAGCGAATAACATATGTATATATGACATAATGCCTCCCTTGATATTCATTACGTATATATATTCATGGGATTATCACCAACTAAATGTCAAGTTACGTACGACTGCTTTGTAATACTTGTGCAGCAATCAAGCAGTTATCGCTCTAAAGCGTATGCTGAGTCGAGGGGCGATTTCTTTACCCGTAAGATGGCGTGATCTTGCAACCTTCATTTTGGTTGTTCCTTGCTTGTGTCAGACCACTCGGCCAACTAAACAGTGACCGTAGATTTTGGGCATAGGATTGACAGTATTGCGTCTTGCCAAGTTAATTTGGGTTGCCTTAACCGATTAGTCGGAAATTATATGTTTAGACTAGCGACCAGACCTGTTTTATAAAAATAGGTGGTTATTGTCTCCTAGTAACGGCAGAAGGGCGAGCAGTTTCTGAGCTGCAGGTAAATATAGCTGTACGACTACCAGAGTGACGCTACTTTGCCCGACAGCTAGGCTTGTTTTACACCTCGGAAATTGAAAAGTGCTATTATTACGTAAAGATGAATTGGGGTCCGTAAAAGAACCCGATCCTAAGCGTTTTAGAGTTTACATATTGTTGTATCAAACACTGCTTGACAAACTTTTCCTTATTTTACGAAACAACAGAATCGGATGGATGCTTACATTAATCAATATCGAACAACTGTTGTACATAAGTATGCATGAGTACTGGGTCATCTAGTCGGGTGATATTTCGAAATGATGTACGAGTGATTTATTATCCACGCCCGCAGGCGTTTTGTGTGTATCCATTTCTATGTTTTCGTACGAAGAAACACCTCTAATAATTAGTGTACTTAACAGGTTAATCGGTGTAACATTGTTGCTACTAATCACTCTATCACACAGTCACAATGACTAAGCGTTGTCAGAGTCGAATACGCCTTAACAATAAACATACCCGAAATCCTTACCTAGGGTAGACAAACAACTAAATAACAAAATGCTCTCCCATCTGCTCACAATGCGTGCGACAGGTACAATTTCGAGATACGACGTGTGAGAGACAAAGTTCATCGACATTTCTTAGTTGGAATCAACGGGTAAGGAGAAATTGATTACGTCAATCCGCGATAGAGTATGGCTACGAATACTACCGTGGACCTACGTCCAACCTAAACAAATAAGAAATATGTTTCCTATTCACATGGTTTACTCGAAAGAATATTCCAAAAGCTGCGCATTGCGCATACAAATGCCTAAGGAACAAGTCATTCAACCCTTTCCAGTCTACCAAGCGTGACTTTAACAGTAAGTAGGCCAATTATGCCGGAATACGATGTGGTATACCTGGAATTGCTAAAATCGTCGGAGCACAGAGATTGTGATAAGATTTCCGAGTCATGAGTCGCTGACAGGCAGAAGAAGACAATGACGATACCCTACGGCCTACCCTACAACCGAACTCAAGTCATTACATATTTTTATGTTTGGCCCCAGTTCGTTCTGGTTAACTAATGCCAAAAGCCGAGATGGGCTGGGTTCAGTAGCTTGGAAACAAAATTGGCCATGGCCTCTATTTCCGTCCCAGCCACGGATGATGCAACACTGAACATTTACTGTAACATTTTGGTTCTGCGATCACATAAAGAGAGAGGGGGAGAGATTTATTTTCCCTCAGACAGCAACTGAACACTGAACTTTACAGTATTCCTACTTGTGCGCAATAACGCTTACACGAGTTAAAGTCCAGTGTTTTCAAGTTAGGAGGTGTAGTGTCATTCGGTGTCCTTCGTGCACACTTAGACACCGACACGCTTAACCGGAAGTAATGGTTTCTATGGAACACCGTGCACCTGATCTTTACCACCGACGCAGACCTGGTCATTTACCCATATGAAGTCTGAGTATGAAATACTGAACTCAGCGAATATTTTCAAATACGAAATTCATGACGACCCTTTGTCACGTGAGCGTTCTTACGTATGACAGCTGTCAGTGAAGGTGTTTGTATTTACCAGAGACACAAAATGAAATCATTGGACATAATCCCTTCTCCATTCTCGAGTGATATTTGCGAAGAAGAATTACCTTTACAACATACTCTACTTCAAGACATTTTCACGCACGTATTGTTACATCCCATCTTTCACTCGCATAGCAGCGATGGTAAGCTCTTTCACCTTCTATACGTCGATAGATCATCACTTCCAAACTAAATACGTGACAGAGAGAGATGAAATAAGATGAGGCGGATTTCATAGCACACCAGCTTCCTATATCACGCGATCAGCATATGTATATGCGCATTTTTGTATTGTCCCGTCAGCTGGGTAAATATATATATACCTGAAAGAACCATGTAGGAGTATTATTCATGTAATGGGGCTTAACTGTACAAACCTATGTAGTTGGAGAACAATGGGATGTAGTGAGTAGCAATAAATTTCATCAAAAATGTCATTCACCAAATGAAAATGTCCCCGTGGTAGCTTTCTGCTACGTGTGTTAGTTCAAATATTAGCGTTCATCTTTACATACTTTCATTGATGCGAGGTGTACGATGAATTACCTTATGGAGATAGCACTCTATGCACAGTGAGAGTGAGGGATTTCAGAAATATGCCACGGTAATGAATGTTCTACGTGATTCTTTGACTGTTAACTCGCCAGGTATAATGTTTACCAATTGACGAATACGTGTTTAATCGCTATTGTGCGGTTATGCTGCTTAAAAACAATACCATTTACGTCGTTTACCTTCAATAACAGTGAATATGATCTAGATGCTACTGTTAGTTAGTCAACATGATGAAATTACTATTTCGATGCGAAATCGAACGCTAATGGAAGTCTGATAAAAATATGACAAATTGGATAGCGTCTATATCTATTTTATGTATCCATGGCCTACTTTAGTTCCTAGAGTAGTTCCTAGTTTAGTACCTAGAGTAGGCCATGATCTATCCTATTTCAAGAGACCATTTGTTAACATGACCAGCCATGATGGGAAGGTGGGATCTTGCATCAAATCCACGGATATCTAGATCGAATCGTTGGCATCATCCATCGCAGAAGGCCAGCAATTGCAGAGGCTCGGTATTGGGGTGTGCGGTGGGTTGTGGTTGTGATAGTAATCCGTACTTATAACCAAAAAGTACTGACACGCGTACTATGTAGAGATTGCCCTCGTGGAGATGGCCGCCTTTATTGATAGTTTTAAAAAATATCTATATCCAAAACAAAAATGACAATTGCAATCGCAGAGTATCCTTACAAAGAGGATGTTCATCAATGGAATCAATCAATAGAAAGTAGCTAATTTTAATGCGTTCAATAAAGATAACCGCTTTGAATTATCACTGCACGCAAGTCTTATACCGCGCCACGCGCCACGCGCGACCTTATTAAATTCCAGGGCGATCACGAAAGTGAAAGGTCAAATTCTTGGATATCCAGTTCTCTGAATTCTCCACAATAGTCCAAAAATCTCTAACCAATATATCAGCAACAAGCGACTGTTTTATTTTTAATATTTTTGCTGTTACGCTCACTGTTCTAATCAGTGATGTTGTTTTAGAATTTATGGTGTTTTCAACTGCTTAGTGTCAGATCATGTACGCTAGGCAAATACTTATCGTACGCCATATCAATATTTTGGGATTATAGCCCGGGTCACTATCACAACCGCAACCTCTGTGGTCCAATGATTCTAGCACGATGTATGTAAGAAATACATCGCGAGCTGGCGCTCTCGGTGGTTCCGAGGTATTGCGAAAGACTAAGCAAGTAATCAATCCACTAGTGTGATTGTTGCAGTGCCATTGCGCAATCGTATAGCAATTTGCGCATTCTAGAAGAGATAGGCGATGCCAATTTAGTTACTATATATATTTAGTCAGCGTTACATTTACCATGTGACGTGGTTATCGTGCTGCGATGATAGAGACATTTAAGCCAGCGTGTACAATCCTGTCACGAAATCGCTATACCTTTGCATCTTGTGATCAGATGAAATCAATTAAGATTGCGACATTTGCTCCACCATCCGTTCCCTTGGATTCACGCGTGCATTTCGCACTGTGCGTTCATGCACTACTTGGTGACTTGAAATTTCTTCACAGGTTTTAGTTTAGCGACCAGTCTCAGAGTCCATTACATTTTCAAGCTAATTTCAATCCAAACAGTAGTAAGCCCATTAGTGACAGGACTGACAGCGCGGACTTTTCGCATTTTCAATCGGTGTGAACGTGAACAGCCTTTAAGTACAAGCGGATACCACCGTTCAGTTAGTCAGACTGTCCGCCTTCTGATCGGGAGGTTCCGGGTTCGATTCCCGACCGAGTCAAATCGAACACGTTAAAATTGGTATACGTTCCTTCCCTGCTTGGCAGTCGGTTTCGGGGAAGTGCGGAAAGCCGTGATTTATTAGGGATCCGGGCTATAAGCTGGAGATATTGACACGTATACCATAAGCATTGATCTGACGTAAATGACCTTAGTAGTAGAACACGTAATGAATTCCAAACAAACAAGTGAATAGGAGATTTGATTGGCCCAGGTGATTTGGGCCTGAAAGTCTGCGGCAATATTTCGTCGTAAATATAGCCATCTCGCATGTTAGATTATCGCGCCGTACTCCACGGCAACTACAATAGATTATTGGGCCTCATGAACCTGTGGGAATCCTCGGGATAATTATCGAGCATCGACTTTTGGTCGGTAGATCCTTTCCATCAGCGTGCATTTTAGTGAGTGTTATGTAAGCATTAATCGCTCCATTCGTAAAAGCTGAGGTGTCTTTACATATCTGAATCAACCATGCTCCAGCCGGGTAGAGCTCTGCTACCGTAACATCATACGTCAAAGTAGCATCATCGCAAAAAAAATAAGAATTGACCTGTGGCGTACATGGATTAAGGCCCAAAGCAGATGTAAATGCCATGAATTCGAAACATCACCAACAATATCAGCCAGGTGTGGTTAGGTACTGACGACCGTCAACCTTGTAAACCCTGTAGCAGTGTTTGTTTAATAGAAACTACCAAATTTATCATATCAGTGTCATATTCATCGTGATCGAGGTTTGGTTTTCCCGATCTGTTCTACATTGGGAACTGTGACTCGCTCAAGAATGAGTTGGTAGCGGTTACTTGTACGTTAATGGAGCCATCAAATACGGATAACCTGTCACTTTATAACTTATGTGGAAAAGATTGAGACGATCATTGATAGGATGGCAACAGTGAATTATGTTTAATAAATCCCCAACATCAATTACACAGGTCTGATCTCAGGACCTTGAAGCAATTACACTGTGCCACACCTCAAACGTTCGGTTGAGATTGCTGTGGGATATTGAAATTTTACACCAAGATATGTAAAATATATAAAGGTGACGTAACTACGGAGCTGCGTTTATCCATTTCACCTGAAGGAGCAGGACTTCGACTGCTTGTGAACATTTGTCCAATGACGTTAAATAAATGTTATTGTATTGTATATTTATTCACCACATTTCAGCCCAAGAGGGGCAGACAGACAGACAGGGAAAAGATCTTAAAATTGGACAGGTCGGCATGTAAGAGTCGGAATTTAAAGGTCGAGAGAGTGGTCGAGTCAACAACACAATGTAGAGGCCTGACCGACCGTCCGTTAATTAATGTCGCTGCAATTGAAACAACGCATTCACGTACAAAAGTTGATTGAAACTTTTATAGAAGACGCAACAGTGCAGAGTTCCATAAAAGTTTCAATCGTCTTTTGTACGTGAATGCGTTGTATCAATTGCAGCGACATTATTAAGTTTGTACTAGCGCATTAGATAATTAAGACAACCGATAGATTACAACTCGTGAGGGTACAATATCAAAGGCTCATCACGGGTGCTGTCGATAAACACCATAGAACAAGTAAAGAGGATCGAAATTCAATAGAGCGTGACCACCTGTGACATGACCAAAACTAATAGCGGTGCTATATCACAAATCTACAAGAAATTATTTGACCCGTGTTATTAAGCTCTGTTTTGCAATCACACGCTCTTCAAGTGGGTAACGTGATCAAGTCAAAACGAGCGACGGTGTCGCAGCCAAAACACTTTAACCATTTGTTCTTGTGATCACCCAAACCGGGTATTATTTACCCAATAGTGTATCTTCGTTCACAGATAGTATTCCACGCGTACTGTGGGAAGACTTGCGCAACGTATTCACACGTTGAAGGACAGTGAGATTCCAGAATATCATTTTGTCACTTGGCCTTCTCGCTAGCTAGAAAACTTATCCTGCGTAATGATTCATTCTCTTTTGGCATACCTTACCGGCTTCGCCGCTGTAATAATGGGCGAAGGTAATGCGAAGGAATCGACATTTTTCGTAATCACTAATCACTAATCAGCACCGATTTTTACCTGACATAGGTAGATCACATTGAGTCGCGATCCTAGAAGGGGACTCGTGAAAATTTGCTTTACGAATTTGGCTTCTGGACTAATTGGACCTAACACAAAACGAAGACTCGTTGCTGTACTAGTCCACCACTACTGACTCGACGGAAATTTTAATCAAGTTTTGTAATATTGTACTCAATGAAACTTCAAGCGCTAAGTCGACTTGGTTCGCTGCTTCCGTAACCCCAATTCATCTCGCCTGTGACGAAAGAAAACTGAGATTGTAACAAGGTCAACTGCTGCACAGTGACAAAACAATGGACATTTGTAAGCTCAGAGCAGGTCGCCCGCAGCTCTGCCTTTCACGCAACGACGCACGACGCACGTGCATGTTTTATAAGTCATGCGTCGTCACGATAGTACTAGGGTACTTCATGCAGCACGAAAAGTCGGTCGGGCAAACCTTGCTTAAGTAGTTGGTCTCTTTGTCAGCCATTACCTGTAGAGGAAGTCTAGAAGTAAGCGTCATTTCACACTTGTAGTGTACTGTGTTCTATACAGGGCTGCGGAATGTCATTGCGTCTGTTAGTACCTCATCAAAACACTATAGCCTACAATTTATTCTCACAGTGTTTCCGTACGAAGCGGAAGCTCTCATTACAGTTTCATGTGCGCTTGAGTGGCAAAACAAGGTGACGTCCAAGAAGGTGGCAGGTTACGATGAATTCTTTGCTTAGTCGTATCGTAATCCTATCCGATTGACAATGTTTTCAAGTGTTAGCCGAAAACAAGAAGGCCATTACTTATTTACCAATAGGTAACTGTGCACGTCTTGGAGAGGGTGGTCTCTAGACACCTGTTTGATCAGTAAGATCAAAATACCGATGCCGAACAATAAGTATGAAGAATACAGTTGTTGATATAACTCTGCGTCTGTGGGAGCCTATACACCGAGCAATGCATACGTAAACTGGTTACCTTCGCATCTGTGGAAATTGTGGAACTGACAATACAGGCTCCACACTCGTCCGGTACTCACTGGCTAACCTTGGGAGTTGGAACCGACAAATACCATTACCAAGTTTGGCTTGAATCTAGAAGTTACAAAAATAATGTGATAGGGGTCTTGCGGTGAAAATGTGACGTTAAAAAGATGAACAATGATAGAAGCGTGTGAAAATGTTTCCGTAGAAGCTCGTTGTCTATTACAAATGTTCAAATGCTGAGTAATGAGGATTCAAATGAGCGTTGTCGTGAATCTCAAAAGTTACAAACCCAATGCTTGTATGTCCTTAACCGTAGTTGTCATACTCGCACTGCCTTTGTTTACGCACAAGATCAAATATCTAATTTTACTGTACTGTCAAAACTCTCGAAACGGTGGAAATGGTTGATCGATCCTCGATTTGCACCTCAGTAATATAAAAAGAGTCGATGCATCAAAACCGGAACTTGCTGCCGCAATATTTTCTATCTCGTCATCTTTCATTTACTCCAGGCACCATAATGAAGTTCATGCTTATAACAGACTCCATTCAATTAAATTGAACTGAAGATGGATGACACTAAAATGCGTACTAAGCGGATGAGAGAATACGAGAAGTCACAAATACTATCACGTAGGCCATATATGTTTCGGTGTGTTACGTTTGCTCCTTCTATCGCCCACGCCGCGACAATGATGCTATCATCGCACCCCTAATCTACTAACCAGTCCCTAACCTTATCCGTAACCCTGTCTCATATTGTATAGTTGACCAGATGTGGATAACATTTTAAAGGTATTTGGTATGACGTGACAAACTTTTCGATCCTGTGATGTATTGATTTCGTTTCTGACAATGAATGCAATGTAGTCAACTGCCCGTCCGCTGACAGTCTCTATGCTAAGCTTAATAGTGAATTCCCATATGATCTCATTGAAACTGCGTGTGGGCAATGCCAAGGACATGGTGAAAAGATATCTAAAAGGGAATTTGATTGTAGACTAATAGCAAAAACATTTTGAGAGCTCTTGTGAATTCTCCAATGGCAAGGTTAGAATATAAGATGTAATCCGCGATCGTAACATGATTTCTGAAAATAGTGTCGCTAAATTCGTGATGAATTTTTAATGGCTGCATTTTGGGTGTTTCATCTCGTCGAAATTATGTTGCTAACTCGATTTACGATTTTGAGATGTACCGTCCGTGACACGCATCGCAATAACAACCTGTTTAAATCTCCTTCAACTTCAAACCTTGCACAGTGTTATAAAAGCGTATTATACCATATTGAAATGAACTTGGCGGAAAATGATGGACGTGTCGGATGACATCGAAATTGCGTCTAGGCTTTAGAAAGGTTATGTGCGCCAGGCGTATTACCTTTGCCATTTTTTAAAGATTTCCGTGCGGTGATTTCAAAATTGCACGGCACAGTTTCTAGTTACCCATATTTACGGATAGATGAGTATGCGAAGATTATAAGCATGTCATCTTGTCAATGAACCATTCAGTTGGCCGAGTGGATTAGACTGTCCGCCTTCTGATATAAGGTTCCGGGTTCAATTCCCGGCCCAGTCAAATGGAAGACTTTAAAATTGGCATCCGTTCCTTCCCTAATTGGCAGACGGTTTCGGGGAAGTGCGGAGAGTCATGGTTGTAATAGTGATCCGGGCTATAAACTAGAAAGTATTGACACGTATCAAGTTCAACCAACTGCCGATGCTTACAGTAGTGCTGGTACGTTTGACGTCGTGATTGACTGTCTGCGTTGAAACTTTTCTGTCCAGTTTTTCTTCATACATGAATGTACGAAGCCATGCAATTATACCTGACTTGATGAATATATGCGGAAAGGTACACGTATGTTTCCTCCGTTGAATTACGCTATGGCTTATTCGATCTGCATTGTTGTAAATTGAACAGACTCTTCGTTTACATCAATGCATCGCGGTCATCATATGTAGCTTTGCCAGCAGGCTCAGCATGTGACGTCATTGTAATGAGTGCTGATAGATTTTGATAAAAAGTTGCTAACATGATTGGAATTTGAATTGCACACCCCGCGAGGTATTCACGCAGTTAGTATGCGGTTGTCGCCAGGCGCGAGGTGTGTTCTCTTGTACCGGTCGCTGTCGGATATATCAATAAGAGGTACATTTGTAAAGCCACGTATATTGTGTTGTGGCATTGATTGGAAGACTTCCTGTGGGATTATACTTACCAAGTTTCTCCTTGCATTGGGGTTGTGTTTTTCTCCTCTGCGTGGTGGAAGCCGAGGCGATATTGTTTTACTGAATTGCCATTGACTATGCATTATGTTCGCGCTGGACTTGAATTAAAATAAACTCTGCGCACATACAACGCAGTCGTCTCCCTTCGGCACCACCACATGTTGGTGGCTACAGTAGATTGAGTCTGTCAAAATTTGTCTTTTGAATTTTACGCCGTGGCCCCTTCTTGCAGCCAATTCTTCCGTAAGCTGCACTGGCCGTGGTGGACGTGTTTTCTCATTTTAGTACGGAATCATACAGTATTATTATTATTATTATATAGAAGATTATAGTGGCGCTTATCACCGGGCGGCGTTTTAGCGCCACGAACAAGACAGACTGGAGCAGATACATGGATATAGTAATCGTGATACATGATACATCGTACAGTAGCATAGACTTTGCTTTGCATCCTTCCGTGTGTGAGTATGCCGACCTGGAGCTACACTGTCCTGGACTGAACCTGGTTCTGCTAGCCTCACAACTAGCTCCCAAGACAACGGCATGATTCATGCCTTTAAAAGTTGCTGTGTGAAAATTACAACAATTTCTTCTACCAAGATACCAGACCACTTGTTGAACGCTATTAGCTAGAGTATACATAGTACACATAGTACAGCCGGGCCGTAGTTGCTGATGCATCACAGAGTATGGATAAGGAATTGCTTCCGGTAGGCGAACCAGATTTTTCCCACGCTCTACCAGCATCACACTGTTACGAAACCCTTTTTTCTAACCCGTTACGAGATTTATGGAATCTATTTTCTTCTTGATTGCGTCGTGGTCGTTGTTCGCAAGGTTTTTTCCTTCGGAACATCAAATCAACGCAAGAGACTTCAAGAATCACTGTTTCTGGTACTTTGAGCAGAAGTGCCAAGAAATGCCTTTGTTTCTAGTGATAAGAGATATTTCGTCCAGTAATTCACTGTTGATGTTATGAAAACAATATTCAAGAGTCCATAACGTGAGTCCCAAAAATGTTAGTGAATGATATACCAAATGTGTTTAATGTAAGCATAACTGTTTAATTGGGTATTAAGTGCTTTCTTATCCATTTCATTCCAGGTGGAAAAGATTTTTAAGTGACTTGTGATTTTTGCTTGACGCTTTTCATTGAAAAACGGTAACTAATCGAGTGTTTTTGAGGACCTGAAAAGAATTACTGCCTGGTAGCATAAAACAAAGTGATAATCGCGTCTCGATGAATATAAGATCAAGTCGATTGGTATCTTAAGTGTTTTGGCATATTCGATGGTAATGATACGAGTGTACCATAAGGATTTATTCTTACTAATACAATGCTGACGGCAAGGATCAAGATGTTTTTACAGTCGTTAAAGCGGTTGAATAGATCTTGGCGGAACTATACTGTTCGGAATGCCAATTATCATAGCTGCCTATTTCCGTTGAGTGATTTCTCTTGATATGATGTCATAGAATCGTCTAGTCAACGACAAGTTTTAATCAATATGATATGAAGCGTTACGATATTGCATTTATCTAGATTAATTTCGCCAGCGGCATTGAGTCAGGACCAATTTCACAGCATTACGGCACCATGCCGCCTATGCGATTGCCATTCCGAACTATTCTTTGCCTGCACTTCGTGACGATAACATGCATTCGAGCCTATTTTACAGCCCGCGCCCACGTAGATTGAATCGGCAGCTGGTATTAGTACGCAGTGTAACAGCTCCCACTTTCAGACCCCTTTTTTTTCTTTGACGTTCTGGCATAATACATATCACGATAAATCTAGACTTCATGTACGGTTCTCTAGATCGAACCAGATCCTATAAGCAGATGGATATACATTATGTGGACAGACTTTTCGGGCCTATTATTCACGGTACCCTCCAATTGGGTGGTTGATAAGGTCATGCCGTTTTCATGCTTGTTACTTTGGAATGGTAAAATTGGTGTCCACTGTTAAACAATAACTGACCTGTATATATTATGCAAACTGCACTTCCAATGTTGACACCGGGTTTGCTGTGTACGTCAACCATATCAAACAATCACATAGAAGTATACTGTGTAATGCATTTGCTAATTTTACATTCTGAAGATCCAATTCGATTTCATCGGATGAAGACGGATTCCCAAAGCTTGTGGACCTATTTGAAATATATTGAGGCTGTACGTTAAATTAGTGGTGATATTATTACTTTACCAACAAAATCATAACAATAAAATTGGCAACAGATGGAGTTACGAGAATCCTCCTTGAATTATAATTCTTCAATCTATATGCCGGCGTCTTAAAAGGGTGAAAATGTTATTAAAGCAGGAATAAATATCTTTGAACATTACCTTTTCAAAGGCACTTGACGAGGAAGGAACTCATCCTTATAACTGACAATGTTTTTTTGTATAAGATCGTTATATTCACTCACACCTCTATACTTTAAATGTTCTAGTTTAATGGAGAGTTATATTGTCGTTATATCGCTTTTACAATTGAAGTGATACCGCCGAATAAATTCTGAGGCATTGTGTTTTCCATGCCACCCTTTAATGTCCCCTCGCTTTGATCAACGAAACGAGATTTTGCGATGTAGTGGTTGTATGAACACAAACATTTCCATGTGCAGAAATCAGTGGGAATTCCGCTTCTGGAATAGTGCAAATTTCGAGTCCCGTGCCACTAATAACACGGCCGCACTCTTAAATGATGTAATTTTCAGTAGATTTATCTTCAAAATGATTCAGTCCAGAACCTCTTTCTCGCGTCAGCATGGTCACAACTCTCTGGACATTAGGTTACGCTAATAAATGGAAAAAGATCATCCGCAACTGCGTTGCAAGCCGTGGCAGACGGAGGTTTGCGGCACGAGGAGCTTCTAATCGAATTGCCACAACCGAGGTATGTTCATAAATCCGCCAACTCACCCAAAAAGGACGCAGACTAGACAAGCCTAAATTACCTTGTGATGGTTATCAACAGTAATAAGGTGAAATTAAGTCGCAACAAAGCGATCTTAATTAATCTTGAATAGTAATCAATAAGTCCACGATCCAATCAATTGCTGGGTGTGATTTGTATAGGAACGCGTGCATCACCGCATTGAACTACCAGTAAGCTTAGTAGAGATCTTCTCACGGTACTGCGCCAGGTGAGTTCTGTGCTGATTTGTAAAATACCAAAACAAAGAATCAAATCACGTGTCTTGTGTTCCAAATTAAACATACGTTGTTGACGCAATATGTTCCCACACTGATGCCCCGACTCGAACAGGTACTTGACACTCTGCTACAAGGCTTATTGTTGTTTCACGGTTATCGCTTAAGATGTGATTGTAACAGTTACTAAATTTCTTCTGACAACAATACACGGGTTTTTAACTTCTTGGATTGGATTGATTTGTCGTGTACAGGTGTGCTGCGCTTTCAAATAGGTGCTCATTCCCACGCACTAATAGACACAGTGCTGTTCCTAGCAGTATTTCAAGTCGAGACGAACAAGTCTAGAGCTGGAGGGGGCGCACGTACATTGGAGTGAAAAGCGCCACTTTTTCTTCTTTATAAATAAGTAACTGTAGGGGGACCCCTTTCTTTCTCTATAAACGCTAAGGAGCGGATTCTCTTCTACTTCATTGCTTTAGCTACTCTGAGTCATCTTGCTCGTGTGACACAATAATACCAACCTACAAATCCCGACATGCAAATGAACTCATCTAACGCACACGGCAAACAAAGACTTCACTTTATGCTTGGACTCTCCCAGTATACTTTCTGTTGTAACTCCGCTCAGTACGAATGAATTTTGCATTCATTTGTACAATACCTTGATATTTCCACAGCACAGTCAGGTCAATAAAACTGAACTCCTGCAAGCTGAAAAATCCGACAGGCATAGCTGTTGCCGTCTAGCGAAAGCCCTTCATTCCAATGCTTTACCGCTAAGGCTATTCAATGATAGGTGTGTTGTTTACGTTTAGGAGATCGCTTGTGTACAGAGCACAATTAATCCTTGTTTAGGCAGACCATGTTTGGTCACTTGTTGGTAAATAACGATATCTATGCGAAAGCGAAAGCTCACCCTCTTCGCGCGGTAGAGATTTTGCAATTTGAGATGTGGCTTACTAACCTTCCATACTGTAGAATGCAGAAAAGTTTGGGCCAAGCCTACGCATACCATGCTTTTACAAATAACTTTTATTGTTCGTCGCTAAATCCTTACTTGTGAAGAATAGGCTGCATACGACTGATACGAGCCGTGTATTCGGAACGGAAACCCCCTAATTACGTCAGGCCAACTGCCTCTCATTTCAATGTTTGCAAGGTACAGCCGATACACGGGTCGGACAAAGGTAAAATTTACAGAGACATGATTCTTCAAATGATAACTGTTTGATATCGGTAAAGATTTGTAAATCTAATCATCTTCAATATCAAAGCGGCTTGTATATTATCAACTGCCTACACATAAGCAATGAATCAAGTGGTAAGATTAAGATGCATCGCAAATTTTATATGTCACGGTATGAGTACGCGATGGATTTCGTGTATATTCGGTATATATCATAGAATTCGCATTTTGTATTTGTAAATCATACGATCGATATCGTTTTTAAAAGCAAACTGGTTTCTTTCTTATTAACTGACGTTACCGAGAAATTAAGTACGATTTGTAGGCATATTTTAGGCGTATGCGTATCGTCATTTCCCAACCGCTGTCAGGAACTAGTCCGAGGCCGTGCTAGCGCTGGCGTAATTAGCAATAGTTAGGAATTAAATTTACATCGCCATATCTCTAGTCAACAATTATGTCAACCTTAAGTAAACTAATACAGCACAATATCGTATCATCTGTAAATACTTTCGTACGTAAACATATCAGTCCGTCACGCAACGATATTTGTACAGTGTTTCCCAAGACATACAATATTTCTATTCGAGACAGCATTGACAACTGTTCTACATTGATCTCATTGCGTTACGCTTGTTTAAATTGTACAATCTGTAGCAACGCTGTGACAAAATTACTTTATAACAGCTTTCTATGTGATTTACGACAGCAGTAATTACCCTACATGAAATGCATTACCCGACTGAACCTAAGATCCCATACGTTTCAATGGTGATTTAGCACGTCGTTGGTAAATTACGCGACAAAACGAATAATCGTTTTCAAATTTCGCTATGTATCCCGGTAGCTTCTGCAATCATATGATGGAAACGATTTTGTTATTTTTTTTAACAGGCCAAAAGCCACAAATTCTTTCTAAATAATCACATATTTGAGAAATAAACACAGATGACACTAATTAACGGAGCTGTGCATGCACAGTCGCACACTGAAGTATGTATAGTAGATATTATAAATACCACGGCAACATAGTGCAAACGGAGCACCCTGGCCTCCCTGATGTGATAAGTCATTAGCCGCGAAACTAGTATGGTTTTCATGCTTGGATCTGTAAAGCGCGTCGAGCCAACAACGTTAAATTGGTATCAGCCGTTTTCCTCTTCCCTACCTCAAACCACCACCGCACCGGGCTAGTACGGAACCTGAAATCTCGTAAATTGCTTAGCCTATACAGATAATATTGAAATATGCAGTCCGTCGTCGTGCCACGGTAGAACATCGCCAGCACTGTGGCGATCAACCGCACAGACCGATCCGGGGCTCGTCAACATCGATGTATCGATGTATGACTTCATGATGCTACAAGGAAATAGTGATGATGTAAAATGCATTGAATTCTTATGAAGTCGTGAGTAGGAAATTGCCCAATATCTCTGGGTAGAAAAAGCCTTATGTGTTGATTTTCAATGCGGATAAAGTAGAACGCCCATGGAGCAATTTACCAACCGCTAGATGGGTTCCGGGTTGGAGAGGGTAGTCAGTAACGCATACACCATGAACGAACGGAGTTGAGTTTTGATACTTACGGCCTGATTTTTTTGTAATTTATGGTGTTTTTCACCTACTAAGGTCATTTACTCCAGGTCGAGACTCACGGTATACGTGTCAATACTTCGGGTTTATAGCCCGGATCACTATTACAAACACGACTCTCCGCACTTCCCCGATACCGACTGCCAAGCAGGAAAGGAACGGATACCAATTTTAAAGTCTTCGATTTGACTCGGTCGGGAATGGAACCCGGAACCTCCCAATCAGAAGGCGGACAGTCTAAACCACTCGGCCAACGGAACGGCCGGCTAGCTTTGTATCAGGTGCCAGCAGACGGAGATTAGGCCTAGACGTTGCTATATCAACAGACAAAGGTCGGTTTAGGACATCGCAAATTCTTGGTCAAACGTATTCACCACATGTCATGTCATTTCATGTCAGGCGGTCGTTTCCCCAAAGATGTGGGCTTACTATATTTGGAGATAAGTTTTCTCCTAATCTCAAATGACCACGAGGAGTCGGTTTGCAGGACGTCGCTGTAATGTGTTTGCCAGGTGTGACCTGAAAGTTGTGGGATCTAGTCGCTCCTCCCGTTGGCAATTACACTATCATCCGACCCCTGATCCACTTACTTGGTTTTGACTTAACCCGGTAACTTTTCTGAATTTTTTTTTATTTTAAAGTTATGGCGTTTTCAATTGCTTTTTCGTTTCTAGCTCGGTTCAATATCCCATCACAAACACAACTTCGACATTCTCCAGATACTGACTGCTAAGCAAACGAGGAACAGATACCAATTTTTAAATTTGCAGTTTACCTCGGCCAGGAATAAAACCCAAACCCTCCGATTAGGATGCGGCAGCTAAACCACTCGGCCGACTGGAATGGTGAACTATTCAACCCGCCTGAACTCCCAATATTCTGCGGTCACCGTTGCACGCCTTTTCATAGTGCCTTTATTGCCAATAACAGTAACAATACGCATTTTCCACTTTCAAAATACAATAAAAATGACACTTTTTGAATAAGTGTGGTTAAGCAGGAAAAGAGAATACTTAGACATGATAAATTCATCATTAAAAATGGCTGTTGAGATAAAAACGCAGAGTCATCGTATTCGTTCACCTGTACTTTGCCTCTCAATATTGAAATACCTTATCTAAAAGGTATTTTGTCACATTAGTGTTTGCTTATCACCATTTAGTCACGCAACACATGTTGTAAAATACATACATTTATATATGGAGGGGTGAAACGCAGGACGAGTAAGTTTCATTTGATATTGGCATAGCTGGTAACAGGGATTTGCGAACACAGTCGTTGCGATGACAACATGCATACAATTGATTCAATAGTGCAATTAGAATTTCACCATTGTTTGCATGATACTTGAGTTAACATCATCTTCACACTTGGTTTACACACAGAATGTGTAGAGGTCATTCCAATGCAAGCAACATGCATGTGTAGATTGGATTAAACCACGTGTTGGGACATGCGTTACATGCAATTATGACAATGTTAGTGAGATCTTACTTTATTAGCATTGCCGTGCTAATATATGCCTTGCGTGGTGTGCTTGACTACATGATGATACTATACTAACCTTTATAGCAAATGCAGTTTTATCCGTGTTTGTCTTGTCGCTCAGTTGCAGGATTTGTTTGACTGTCCGCCATCTGATCGGGAGGTGAATCGGACTCGATTCGCGATCGACTACATCCAAAGACTTTGCAATTGTTTTCTATATTCCTCCTCTATTTAGCAATCGGTATCGACGCACTGTTGAGGGAGTTGGTTGTGACAGTGATATGGACTAGAAACCAGGAATATTGATATCGCGTACTAAGCATTGGTCTGATTTAGACGACCTCTGGGAAGTTGAAAGCGACATACATTCGAAATGACAACATTTTCTGTCTCGTTTACCCCTTGCAAAGAGTAAAATGTATCCCTGACATCTTTGGCGGTCACTTTAGAAGAAATTTAAATCATTCATTTCGAAGTCTGCATCCGGACAGGGAAGACGTGCGAATGTCTACATTTGATATTTTATATTAGATGCGCTCGGTGGAATGGAATCACCAACATCAGGGGAGTGCGCCGGACTCCCACCCAATCGAGGTAACTTGCCGGGGCATGTGGCTGAATGAATATTCAATTCAAAAGACGTTCAAACTGCTGTGGACACCCAAAAGAATTTTTAAATCATTTGCTGGCTTCGTGGTGTAGTGATAGTCTGAGTTCATGGTAAGGTCGTCGGCCACGAAATCAAGGTCGCGGGTTCAAGTTCCGACCACGTCCGGTCACACCAAATTACTGAAGACGCTCAAATGGTATTCTGTCCATAAATAGGTTCTCTAGTTGACGGTCAACGCAAGTGATAGTGCGAGGGAATATCAACGTCTCTTGCCTACGTATGCAGATCATGCACCCGTTATGTGAGTACGTACGAGCAATGTGTATTACGACTCCGTGTGTCCGCATATGGACTAAACAAAATGTCGTCAGTTATCGTATGCTACGTCACAAGATATTATTTTTGTTAAGTTGGGAGCAAAAGGTGATCAGTGACTTGCCTTTATACACACTTTTTCTCGGGAAATTGACATTCTGTATCGGCAATCCTCCATTACAAGTGTCGCAGAGGTGTGAAGTAGAGAGTAAACGCAATAATGTATCGCATAAGAACCAATGTTATCTTCATATCAAGTACTTGAAAATGCCAATCGCGTTTTTCTACTGACAAATCAGTTTCTTTGCAATAACTACATTGCATAGATATTGACTTGAATGTTTGGGACAACATACAATATCCACCCGGGGCATAATTAGCACGGAAACACTTGTTTGCTTTCATAGATTTTAATTGTATCTCATGACTACTCTCGAACCTAAATCCCGCTATGAGGAGGTAACCCAACCAAACACTTGATACGATATCCAAAAGGCAGAAAGTTAAGAGTTGAAACAGCGATAACTGGAACGTTTACAAGTGTATTCGCAATGTTTAATCACTGTAATCTGTAATCGAGCACGTCCGCACTTACTAACCTTAGATAGGGTCTGGATAATTCCCCTCTTAAACATGGTCAACGAGGAACGGTTGTGCGTCTTGTGACCACCTGTAAAGGTTACCAGCGTATACTTCAGTGTTTTAACCAACATTCCTTAGAGACTGTTATAGCGTCTCTACTTCTGTGAAGTATCTTCTGTCTCAAGCACACTAGTCCTGTGGGTCAGAAAGTTAAACTAACGCAGTGCTACATTCATGTTCGAGATCTATACCTTATGGACGATTCGTTAGGGATACCTTATACTAGGGATCAGTAGCTTGTTTTATGGTAACTGGGCAGCTTCTGATATTCCTAATCATATAATAATACAGCAACACCTCAATTCTAAATCATTTAGGCCTACAATAGGTTATTGTGCCGCGTGGATTGACTGTTCACCTCCTGATCCGGAGGTCCTCTGTTCGATTTCCGACCGATTCGACCAAGACTTTACAGTTTCTATATGTTACTCGTCTAAACGACAGTCAGTACCAGGGAGTGTGGAGATCTCCGGCTGTGACAGGAATCTGGACTGTAAGCCGGAAATATCGACGTATGTAGGCTACTATAGAACCAAACCATCGACCTGGCGTGTATGACCTAATTATAGAGTTTTAAATGCCATAAATTCGTAAACAACAGGTAAATTAAGTCTATGAGTCAGTGACAGCAAATAATGTATATGCAGGGCATTTACTGCTGTCGGGTGATAAGCGCAACTGAAGCTGGCAACTGGCAACTGGCTATAGGTGCGCTCCAGGGCAGGTTTGCCTAGGAGTCCTAACGCTACACTCTATTCTCTATTGTATAGATTCTATTGTTATTTTTGTTTGATTTATGGAAATTTCAGCCGTTATTGTTAATTACATCGGACCATTGCATGTATATATTTTTAATTCATATATTTCCGGTGTATAGTTGTAATCATCGCAACAACCCTAACCCTCTGCATCGTCAAATCTAAACTTCAATCAGGGGGAGCAACAAGTACCAGATTTGACGTATAGCGGTCGAAGATCGAACTCTGAAACTATTAGTCTAAAAGCGAAAACAGAAATCCGCATTCGGGCCAAAACAATGGTGAAAAGAGGCAGTTGCTGGATGTAAGTGGCTCAATAGACTAAACTTCACCTCGAGTGACGCTATTCTTGGTATAACGAACTTAGACAATGAATTCGACCGGGATGTCGTACTTAATACTCTATTGTCGTTAGGTAATCGGCACGTATTATTTGTGCTTTGCGGGGATACGCTTGGACATAAGAAGGCTGCAAGGCGTTATCCCTCTGGGTCTTATCAGATTCAGATCAATTGTACGTAGTCGATATATTATGCCTAATAACGGAAGCTCGGCTTGTCAAGCAGTATTGAACTAAGTCTAACACATGAGGGAACAGATTTATCTCGTTGGTTGCTAACACCATATTAAACAAAGCAACTCTAGAACTGGTGATATGTGATTTCCGCAGTTCGTAGGTGTTAACAAGCTGACTGTTGACCTTAGGGACGCTCATAACGTTTATCCCTTATAATAACGAGAATATCGCATACTCTGCAGCCATATAGATCGATTGAAACCTTGAAATTATGATGTCAAATGCAAAATCAACTGTCATATTTCGTAGTGAAAACATCTGTAGATGTAGGCAAATTAGGGCTCGTTTCCGGAGCACTGTACTACAAGCTGTAATGAGATTTATAACAGCTGAATGCAGTTATCCTAATGTTGGATGTTTGACAACAACAATCACAAAATTGCATATACTGTATACCTAGAATCGCAAGAAGTTATATTCAACAAATACTAATATCGAAAAGGACAAATCCGAATTTGTTGGATCAAACAATATAAGCCTGTTAACAGCCTAGGGACACTGCCCTTGACGCTGACGTAATAGTCGCCATTCATGCAGATGCTACGACACGTTAAGGAGTGTCTAGCAACCCAGCCAGCGGCCGAGAATGGATTCTTGTCTGGCATCCCGCGGTTAGGATTAATCGAGAACTTGCCAAGCACTTTCCGATTAAAAACGTTGCGGCTTACTTGCAGAAGCCGAATATTTTCCGCTGCTCGGTCATTCGCATGATTTTCGAGCCCGTTCCGCACTCTGCAATTTGTTGCTTTGACCAAGTCTCTGATTCCAAGTCACTTATAGTCAAGTCGAGTCACCGAGACGTTAAGTCCAAGTCGAGTTGGACTATTTCAATATTTAAAAAGTCTGAGTATTAAGTCCATCTTCAGATCGCGACTGGAGGAATTTCATATTGCGCCTAAAGGGGAGCCGGTGCAATATCTAGAGTCAAATATCCGCCTTGGGTATCCAAAATTGAAAGGGTGGGAGTGTCATAGGGAGAAGAGAGCGAATTCATTTGTTAATCGACTTTTTTCTCAAACTTACCAAATAAACCCACTATGCAACCTGAATAATCTAATCCACTGAACGTGAATTTTTCGCAGCTTGCATCAGACGAGATACCAGCAAACACTTAAACTCAGCATTGGACTTTGAAGGGGTTTACATTTCACGGCTCACAAATGCTTGCAGTGTAGTCTATAGTACTACCCCCCGCTGCTAAGCACGCTTATCCAATCAAGATATTGCAACATTGTCGATTTGGATGAAGTGATGGACCCAGGAGGTGGGAGATCAAAGAGTTAAACCTGTTAGATTGCACAAAACAACAATCATCTCAAGAGTCTATGTGATTAGGATTATCGACACCATTAGAAGAATTCCGCTCGAGCTGACAAACTGATCCGGATCATGCTTCTGAAAAGCTGACGATAATCCATGTGAATAACTGCCCATAGAACACTCTGTCCTGATTCAACAGCACACCCCTGACATCAATTTCCTGAAAGTGTAAACAGGTATCGATATTTCATGCTTGATTACTATTGATTCTGTTTATCTTATATTCCTCTCCTTACTCATTTTAGACATTAATCCATATTAATAATCATCAAATGAAGTATGCAATCGCTTCCTTGAATAAACAACTTTCGAGAAAGGTCACATCGATGTAGTATTCATGAGAAGTAACCTGATTCTAATTTTTCGGTATTCCGTTAGCCAGTCAGAATTCATATTAGGACATGTGCACGAACTTAGCATCGTTGGGCGGTTTTGCAAGTTGACCCGGCCGGTACCGACCAGTAAATTATAAATTCGACCCAAATTTATCCAACACCTGTACCGGAAGATGAAAACAGGTCGTGTTTTGCGAATGCCTCTCAATGCATACCTTTGATATAGTCTCCAGCCTGCAGCATAATTTGCTTAATACAAGGTTGAATGGTCGAGTAAGCATACAGTATATGTGCTGCGCGCAGGTCCGATGGCGTCACGTTGTTGTTTTTGCGTGACATCACAGAGTATGCAATACTGTAGATCGTCAGTGACCATAATTCGTCTGATCGACTGCCAAATTCGCTTCTCACCGCAGTCAAACCAAAGACTTAAAAATAAATATCCGTTGATAGCCTGCTTGGCATTCAGTATCGGAAGAGTGCGGAGGGTTGTGGTCGTGATAATGATGTTAGCTACAAGACAGAACTATCAACTTCACATACTTGTAAACATTGGCCTTGCGTACATGACATGAGTTGTTGAAAACGCCATAAATTCAAAACAACAACAACTAAAAGAACGGTATAGCTGGTTTGTAACAACACGATAGTTAGCACGGTTTGACAAATGGAATGGACCTACCTAGTGTAGTTCAATGACAATGCCTACGAGGAAAAGTCTAATGTCCACTAAAAGCGGTAGAACGCTGTCACATTTGCACATACACGATGGAACATGTTGTATGCAATTACTTTAGAGAGATCATTCGCAAGACCTACATATCACAGATTGGCCTGAAGCACTTTTTATAATCATGGCGCCATATTGTTTATGACTATTGTACTCCGATTGATTACAACATCTGAATAAATTTGCGAAAATCGTATAACTCGTACGTACAAGTCTTCAGCAAAGAACACGAAGTCATTCCAAGAAAAGAATCAGTGAATCGATATAATGAAAACAAAGCCGATTACTTGACGATGCTTTTGTTAGCGATCCTCGTAAAACTATTAGGTTCATTGTGTCTGAATTAGACCAATGCCGTTCGTATGCATTGTCGAGACTGTCTATCCAGTTGATGGAGAAAGATATGTGGAACTGTGTTAAACACAATATATTACTCAGCAATGTCTTATCATCAAAGTCTTCCCACAATACTGTACAGTTGAACATGAAAACGTTTTGTCACACATCGCGATTCAGGTCATGAATTTGGGCATCTTGATCGGATGAGAATTTAACGATGTAGGACGACTTTCATTAATATTATTCCGGATATATTAATAACCCAACGTTAGGCCACATTATTCTATTCAGTCCTCATGCTTACTGGTAATTACTGGCAATTCAGGGTAATATCGATTTATCATTACGAATTTTCGAGTTATATGTCACACAACAGATACGACAAGTTTTAGCTATTCGGATGGACGTTATGTTTATGTGCAATTGCTGTAGAATTAGTGGATCAGTGTATTCTTTGCGATCCGCATCTTGCTTTTTGGCAGCTGGTTTACGCCAGCTGCCCTTCCTGCTGCAACATTCCTCCTTTACCACGGATTTTGGGACCGGCACAGGCAACAATCGACAACAAAGCTTTGAAACTGAGCACCACAAACCCCTATACCCTTGACCTACCTACCAGTGGTAGCGACTGTCGTGCATCGCAGATGACATTGCAGAAAATGTCAGCGACCCAGAACAGTCGACATGCATGTGAGTGTACACACCGTCATAGATATGGTAATGCAGTTATTACCTTCTAAAGATATGCTTTGCAGCATAGAACTTGAATATCGCATGCAGTAACACATTCATTAGCTTCTATAAGAGAAAACGCGGCGAGCTGCTCTGAGTTGAACAAGGAAAGTAACGGCAGAACGGTCAGCGTGAAGCAAATGCTTGATTACTTTACCCCGCAGCAACTGAGGCTGTTGAGAGCCTCTCTTCTCGAAAGGTGAAAAATGTGATTATTGGATAACTGGGGTGATAAATACGGTTGCCGAAGCAATAGTACGTACCGATTACCTAGTCCTTGGCGTTTTCATAGCCCTGATATCCAAGAAATTTCGATGACATATCTTACATTTAGACAAAATGGATTCGAACGAAATGGCCACCCATAAAGAAAATGAGTTATAATAATGGGATTAAAGTAAGGGGATTGCAATACAAATTCTACATAATGAGAGTGGTGTTTGTATTTCACTTCTACAATGTTGCCAGGTATAAGAGATATTTGGGTACACTCGGCGGTAGCGAATAATCGCGTGTGTTTAGATATGACAGGCCATTTCACATCGGCCATTATCGCTACACCTGTCAATGGCAAACAAAAAACCATTATAGTGTTTAAATCAATTGTTGCTATCTCTCGCATTATACCTCTCTAACGCTAACTTCCATATAATGAATACCCATTACTGCTTGAATGAGACAGGTATACGAGATCATCAAGCAAACATTATTTAATAAGTATTTGTTTGGTTTGGGCCATCAAGAAAGTCATATATACCTCCTTCGTAAATTGCTGCAGTTACTTTTCTTTTGTTACAGATTCCAAACATATCTCACATCCGGCAATTAGATACAAAGAGTGTCACCATGAGTACGTCAAGCAAAATTTATTAAAAAATTAGTTCACAATCTCTATAAGATTCGCTCCTTGATACAGTCCAGAGTTACGCCAAGTACAATACTACACTTGGATTCTCTTTGGTTGTATAAAGCAAGGGTCTCCAAGCTTCCCCAGTGAGGGTCACAATACTTTTCCATTCTCGAATGGGGACCGCCGTTAGTTTGTAACAGAAAACACGTGACAATTGCACGGACGCGCGTCTAAGTGACAAATTTGCTGCAAGATGATTAGTGGTTGCCGTAGCAACGGTCCATACAATAACCGGGTGTACAGAGTTTTATATGATTACTGCTGCAAATCAACATAACAATGAAGAAATGATTAAATAACAATAATGATGCTTTTAGCATTGCTCATGGGCCGAAGCAAATGTGGAGACGGCGGCATGCTTGAGGAATCCTGGTATAAGTACGTGTCTCTAAAAGCTTGTCAGTCCACTTTTCAATAAATTTAAAGCTGGACGTTAAAAAAGCTGAGACGACAGTCAGCATCTACTATAATCATTTGCCAGTAGGCGTTCTATATCATATATCCGGTAATTAATGATAGCGCATTGCTGCAACTGGCAATGGTATTGTCTAAACTCTTAAGTCTTTTAACTTGTCAAGATGTTTTAACACCTAATCAAACTTGCAAATGTACACATGCTAACTAATGCAAACTACGCATCAAGCTGACCCTTGCATGTTCCGCTTACATGGCAGGCTCAAACAACTTGTGGTTGTCGGTGTAGAATTAACAATTTCAATGCTATGTTCCGCCATCTCAGCTATTTTCGTCACGTCTGAAAATTAAATATGGTTGTATAAATACGGGTGACACCAGAAGGTACAGCTGCAAACTACAGTTCCGAAATCCTTGGAAAATGTGTCAGATGTACGCTCACTGTGCAAATCCCAAGCTAGAAAGAAACATGGCGGACGTTGTACACGATGTGTGGATCTTACTATGGAGGATATAAGGAAAGTCGGAGAGACGAAGAAGTTATGGAGGAGAGTGATCCGCTGAGACAACACCCAATTGGCGATGTCGAAAGTTGAAAAAGAATAGGTCCACTAAATGTATATATTCATAGTGAGAGTAACGATTACATAATCCTAACTACTACAGCTAAAACACTTCACATGGTTGTTGGTTTGGTTGTCGGGTGTTTTGAAACTGTTAGACCAGGCCATTGCATATACATAGACGATTCCCCGTGCTTGAAATATTAAGCCTTGACCACTGTGACAACCACAACCCCCGTACTACAATCTACACATACTAACTGTCAAGCAGGAGACGAAGGGTCCGTTGCACCATAAAGTGAACTCTGATCACGGTGAACTACGTTTACCCGAACCTCGTTTAACTTGAACGCGGATAAGATAAGGAATCTAACAAGGCGATTTGTGATAAAAGCGGACACTCACAAAGCCACTCGGCTAAAGAAAGAGCACTGCTTACTGTTATTAAGCAGAAGAAACATTCATGCATTCTACTGTAAATCTTTAAAGGTAAATGAGTGGAGAAGATGCATGTCGGGTATTGCACTAAATGCAGGAGAAAGATTTTCGTATCGGAATGATTGAAAATGCCTCTTCAATGGTATCGATTGCCAGTCACTCAAGTTAAAATATTACTTTATAGGAGCTGTATCATTTTAAAACGCACAGCCGCGTTATAGGACCTCGTTGATATTTCCCATCACCAATCACACATCTTAGGGAAATTGAAAAAGCATGTTAAACATCCACAGTCGAAATTTTAAAATTTCCAATCCAATTATATCAACGCAAGACGCATGTAGCATTTTGTAAAACGTTCCATCTGCTAGATTGAGCCACATCGAAACGAGATCAGAAAAATCGTTGTGTATCATCACTGTAAACGAATATTAACCCTCGTACGCAGGTTACAATATATTCTATCAAGTCAGATATTGAACGTAGTTGAAAGGGTTAACATGAGCAGGGGTTCTCAAAATACAAAAGATTTGAAGTTAAAACATTTGATAATGATTTATTCCACTTCATTTAATTATAAAAACTTTATTTTGATCCCTTATGGATTTACAGATAGTCGACATACGCATAAAGGTCAAGGTGTTTTTAAAAAAGTAGTGACAATACTTCAAACTTGGCTGCATATGTAATGAAATTTCTCTGATTGCTTCTTACTGTTATATTGTGATTATAATAATGCATAGAATACCATCTGGCAATTCCCATCGGGGCTCTCGTTATAAAATGTGAAAATAACATGACAGCGATCCGTATTGATAAGAGTTGTGACGAAGTCACTGATTCCAAGCCACAAGTCAAATCGAATCACGGAGAATTTCCGAGTTCAGTCTTAATCTTTTAATTGTGTAAAAAAATCAATTACTAGCTGGGACAATTTACCGCGTTGATCAAGTCAAAGTCGACATCGAGTTTATCAAAATATTTAAAATGTGAGTCGCAGTTAACTCACCGAGACACTCCAGTCCCAGTCGATTATTTCAATATTATCCCGTGAATCGCACATTTCCGATGATTTTGTCAAATCAAAATGACTAGGAGTCTAGGACTAGAGTCACGTGTTCCGGTAAACATGGTTGGAGTCGTTATGCTGTTGTTTTGCGTTTATGGCGTAATCAACGACATCGGCACTTACGCTAATTAAATGCTTGTAGTACGCGTGTCTGCGCTTACGATTTATAGCCGAATCACTATCATAACCTAAACTCTCCGACCGACTTCGAAGTATAACAGTAAGGGGTACCAATTTTAAAGTGGCTTGACTCGGTCTGGACTTAGACCTGGGACCTTCGATCAGAAGACGGCCAGTCACTTCTCGGCCAACGAAGCGGTAGAGTCGCCATACAGGTACGGATGTAATATTTCCATCTTTGCCAATTCTGTAACATATCAATGTTATTCTTAGCGGGTGACTATTACAAAAACACTCAATATACTAGGTTCGTTTGTTGGGAGGCTAGGATAACATACCGTTTAACCACAACATGATTTCATTCATTCTTGTATAGCGTTTATACAAAGGTAACCATGCCATCCTTTTTGGCTGAAACGGTATACGTAACGTTACCGCAACATCAATCAGTGCACTATTCTTGATGTTGTTGTTAAGACCATGTCTATACACGCGTTGAATTTATGTTTCTCGATTGTGGTCAACCAGGAAATAAATTGCACTCGCACGTCAGAAAGCCTAATGGAATGGTATGTTTTACAAGGAGAACGCTATTGATTTATCCTTTGAAATATGGCCGGCTGGAAATGCACTGGAAAATTATTTTACAGAATCTCAATTCATTTGCGGTATAAGAAATGAATTTCCAGATAATTTAATCGTTTAGACGGCATGGTGACAAATGTTGTGGTTAACAATTCGTCATAGTTAATTTATGTAGTAGCATCTGTGCATTTCCTGGTGAGAATAGCCTACGTAGCAGCGAATAACATGCTTCTTAGGAAACGCAGGGCTATGCTAATACCCACTTTCTCTAAAGTATCGATGATCAAATCATATTCAGATTTTGCAGCATCGTTGAGATCTGCTTCGATTGCCGAAGTTCGCTAATTGGCAGATAATGGTGTATACTGCATGGATATATAATTTACGTCCGTTGTAGTTTTGTCTTCTTTCAGTACGGGAAATCAATAGGATTCAAGTTATCGGGTAGCAAGGTAGCTACCGGTAACTGGTATTACATTCCACCGGCAGAAGTTTGCCCACAGCTAAGATTTGTTTCCTTGCAAATCGTATAATAACGAAAAATCGAGAATCGAGCATTCTGGCCGATCTGCGGGCTGGCGGCCATCGGTCATATCATCGCCTACTAGTATAAGGTATATGGTGATATACAGTATATACGCGGCAAGTTGCGTACAAGGTGAAATTTTACCGCACGTGCTGAGTTGACCAGCTAAAACACATCATGCAACACTCTGATTTGCGACATTTAGTCGAACACCTTCGATTTTGCCTGTCAGAATACAGCCGGACAGACATGCATATGGTGTGAGCTACACGTATTTGCCATTGATTGGAATAGTAACCGATGAAACAATTTCATTGCGTTTAAAACATACTTAATCGGCTTCAAGTGCGGTGTATATAACGAAAATGGATTTTTAAAGTCTCGAATGATGAACCGATAACAATAATTAGTCTGCTAGGTTCCTCGACATTGTTTTCTGTTCCAAAATGTTAGTTGATCATAATAATCGTTATATGTCTGTGTTTGAAGTAGGTTTATCCTTGTAGTTTGAAAGTTCCTGTTTAAATACAAGGACAAGGTAAACATTTGTGTAAACATTTTGCATACAAGATTTCACTCATTGGCATATTAGTAACACGCGCCAAACACAGTAACATATTGCAAGGAGTGTCGGTGATAAGTTGAGATAAATAGTCGCACATACGTGTAATCTGATTTGTCTAAATGTCTGCGACAAAGCACAGTAGTACACCAATAGAGAGCAGTAGCCTATATGCGCAAAAAGCGCTTTCGATTCCTAAGCGAAGCAGAACAAAGGCAAAGGAAACAGAAACAAAATAGTGCTAACAATATTACTTACAGGATCCACACGTCGTATATAGATCCGCGCTTTGTAACTTATAACCACAAAATACGCTTGGATGATTAATTTTGGAAGGTTTTCTGACGCTTAAGCAGAAACAGTTACTGAAAGCGGTCGTCAAAGCTCTAGTATATAGTGTTTCGTCAAGTATAGGCCAACATAATTTGTCTCAACTCGAAAGTCACATCAAGCTTTGTGAACTAAACATACGACGATCTTGCTGGATGTTGAAATTGCGGTAAAATTCTCTACATGTCTAACTGATGACGGAGCAGAGCTCCGAAAGCTTGTGTATTATATTCCAATAAACTGGACTGGACGTAAAATCTGTGGTGACTTATTATATATATTACTATTTGGATCGTCCGCAATCGGTTCCACTATATTTCGAAACATTTGTTGAATGATATATAGTAGACCCGATGTCGTACAACCAATTGATATCGTAAAGAAGATTCACCACAGATGTAACGTCTAGGCATGTTTGAGGAAGACATCCACAGGATGTACGAGTACCGCTCTTTCATTTTCACCAGATGACGGAGTGGAACTCCTGAAAACTAGACTGTTAGTTTGTTTGTTTGTTTATTTATTTGGAATTTATGGCGTTTTCAACTACTAAGGTCATTTACGCCAGGTCAATGCTCACGTTATACATGTCAACACTTCCAGTTTATAGCCCGGATCACTATTACAACCACGACTCTCCGCACTTCCCCGAAACCGACTGCCAAGCAGGGAAGGAACGGATACCAATTTTAAAGTCTTTGATTTGACTTGGTCGGGAATCAAACCCGAAACCTCTCGATCAGAAGGCGGACAGTCTAAACCACTCGGCGTACTGAACTGTGGGACTGGGACTGGGAGTTAAATCTGTCGTGAATCTCAGGTGTGCAAATTATTGTGTAAAATACTCACTACAAAATGTTTTACTTCGCTTCTGTCATTTATATCAAGTCATCAATGGTATTTTCACCTCACGCCCCCTTTTACGTGAGGCTCAGGAAGGTCGCACCTCTATACTTAATCTATTTACGCTTGACACGAATCCACGAAGTGTTAATACTTGAATAACGTATAATGTATAATCTAACACGATTGGATACGGTATTTATAATTCGCCACAATAGTTCTCTCTGTTCCTGGAAGATGTCGATACAAATGTTTCCCATAGACAGCTGATGACTGCGTTGTGATGTAGCTATTAGTTATAAATAATAGCATTTAATGTTGCCATTAATTTGCATAATTTATGACTCTAACGGAGAACAATCTGGCTGAATTAGGTGAGTTAGTTGTTATGAGAAAGTTGAGTCCGTATCGTGTTAATCCCTCCCTTCTGTCTGGAAATACGCTTACCCGTTTAAGTCTGTCGCGATCGCAATAACACAAGGCGACGATACTTCACAGCAATTAATTACTATTCATTTGCGCTACAGTAGCAATATAGTATTAATATCACACAGTGTGATAGGAAACAGAAGGATATATTTACTAATGAGGTCTACCGCTGAGTTCGCTGGTGGTATCTGCACGTATGTAAGCGATAGTGATCACACGTCTGTACCTTCGAACCAAACGGGATCTTTTCTTGATTGAAATCACCGCTATCGATTGTGATGGTTTAGTTGTCTGCAGTGATTACTGTTGAGCGGTGGGTAGGCCATTAGCACAACGAGGGCGAACAAGTCTGAGAAACAGCATGAGAAGACAAGATTCAGATGGTTGTGTGAGATTTACAACACACAGGAAACATATTTATTCTCCACGCTACAGAGCAAAGGGTGACGTGTTTCAATGTAACAGAGAAAGAAAGGGGTTTAAGTTTGATGTCGCGACAATACTGATACTGAAAAGCTATCCATGCTCTCAGACCTAAAAGATTTTGTAGCAGCTAGTAACAGAAAAATATAAGTCCGCAACTGATTGAGAATCTTCCATTCAAGTTGCTCTCATAATTATTTTACGGATTAGTAATTTTTAGTGCATTGTCATTATTTTTGCATAGTATATACTGTCTATATTCACTAGTAATCGTGGGTGAGGATAGGGCCGTGCGTAGAATCATCTAACCAAGTAAGATGGCCCGATTAGGCCTATCCATAGATATAAACACTAGTGAGGGCTAGAATACCAATAGAAATTGTTAGGCTACCCTTAAAACGAATCTCTCGGCCTTGATATACGCCTAGTCGGATCGGCCTTGATATACGCCTAGTCGATAGCGATTTTCAAAAAAATTCAAATATCACAATGGACCTCCTAGAGAGATATTTTAACAATTTTTGAAACCGCTAGATGTCAGTCACAAGTTTGTTATCAGTTGTCAGAATGTCACGAAAAAAGAAGCTCTGAGGTTCGCAGACGCGATGTATCGACGGGACCGTCATCTGCGAACTGTGTAGCCAAGATGATGAAGACTATAGTACAGATAGAATAACTCGTTAATTAACGAATTCTTGTCAGCTTGCAGCTTCATAGATCGCTCATCTAAGCTAACGGCGTCGATCTAACACGCTGGTAAAAGGGACGAAACAATGTCTATTGTTGCGATTAAAAATTATAATGATATCCAGTGTCGAGTCAAAGAAATGAGAGACATATGACAAAAAAGATTACAACGCAACAGTAGCGACTAAGAAAAAAGTAGGCAGAGAAGAAAAGAGCTGTAAACAAAGATAAGAGACAGCTTTTATTATACAAAAAGTTCCTCTAGCGACATTCGTAACCTCTTCACTTATGAAGAATCGTGCCACACGCCGGCTCACATTCATCCATAAAAGGATTGTATCGTATCTGCTACGGATTGGTAGCGTTTTAGAAGTCTTCAGGTGTAAGGTAGATAGTCACATTGCATGCGATTCGTATTTACAATACTCACTACCTCGGCGATTTTTAGTCAGACGAGAAATATCTCTATGGAGGGATGGTAGCATTTCATAACGCTCCAGGTATAGAGGTACATACTACATGTACTACATACCGGTAAGGGTAGTCATATTACAAGCGATTCATATTAGTTTGTGGTAATCCTGAATAAAGAAGTTTCTTTTAGTGTAGCGGATATGTCGTTAGCCTAACACTAGTTAGATTCAGCGTTGCGTACATCGAAGGAAATGCGATTGTGGCTGAAGTTCAGTTGACTATATATATATATAAACTATATGAAGTTATGTCGAATCAAATTTTTGTAGAATTGTAATGAGGTTCCGTATCAAAAACCAAGTTTTATTATATGTAATTCTCAGGAAATCATAGAATGTTATTTATCGTGTATTTTCCATAGAGAGATTATATATTTTTTGTAAATGCGGCTACGAGGTTGAATTTTCAATTTTAGTTTCAGATTTGATATCATTAGTTGATCATAATCAAGTAAGATCCAGGTACTGCCATTTTACCTAAGCGACTGAAATAAACATCACCTTAAAACCTTCAATTTGAATATAGGTAAGATTGCAGATTGACGGCCCTAACTTTCGGACCGCAACCATATTTATAGCGCGATGTGCATTATTTCCAGAATTCTCATCATGGACGGACGATTGATGGCTCCACGTATTCCACCGATGATGTACGGACAATTCAACGCTCCTCCATTTCCAACTGGATATCTGCCTTACCCAGGGGGTGATGCATCAGCGTTTTATTCACCATTGGTAAGTTATTAGTTTCGTATGCACCAGACTCCTTTGTTAACCGTTTCTAACTTGACGCATCGTATTTCAGGCGGTCGGTGAAAATCCAGACGTTTGGCGGGCGGGATTAACTCAGGCGGCGGCCGCTGCTTGTTACGACCCCGCCTTCGCAGCTCATTACGGTTACGCGTAAGTATCAAAATATTTCGGACAATCTTTCAACATTTTTTGATATACTGTTGCAAAACCCTGTTGCATGTACATCGGAAATGAAACAATACTTAAATGAGTGCAAATTTTGTAGATATGGCCCGATGATGGGTGATGGCGCAAGGCGCAAAAATGCGACACGGGAAACTACATCGACTTTAAAAGCATGGCTTAACGAACACAGAAAAAACCCATATCCTACGAAAGGCGAAAAAATTATGCTTGCCATAATCACAAAAATGACATTGACGCAGGTAATCAACGATCCTAAATATTATATAGTTTAATGTTGCATATTTATCGAAATGTATTGTCTACGCGATAGTCGCACTTGTATTTACATCGTCGCTTTGCGAATAGTCTAGTAGGCTCATGATTTCTGTATGATTTAATACAATGCGAAACGACTTTATGTGATTTTTATCCCTTGCGTTATAGGTGTCCACGTGGTTTGCAAATGCTCGCAGGCGATTGAAGAAAGAAAATAAAATGACCTGGTCCCCGCGAAACAGATGTGGCGAAGATGACGATGATGATGAAGTAGACGATGATACTAACTTGAATGACAGTCACCGCAATAATACAAACGAACGGAATAGCAGCCGCAGTTCGTCACCAAGTCGTACCACAAAGTCACCCAATGAGAACTCATCAAGATTATCAAGCTTTGATCTACCGCATCAACCACTTCATCCATTCTTGACGGGACCTGCCATCACTGGCTCGTTCACGATACAACGTCCAACAGGCGGGCCGCCACCATCGGCTTTTCACAGACAAGAAGAAAACTCGATGAGACGAAGCGCACCGCAAGACGAAGAGGAGGGAGATTTAGAAAGCGTCGAAGACGATCGCAAGGAATCCGCATTCGGTGAGTTAGATATATGTATCAAATTTTATTATCAATTCTTGTAATGTAGCATCATCCGCGCGCCGCCATTGATATTCGAATCGCACACAGCTAGTCAAAAAATAAAATGGCGGATCTTCCGAGCTCGGAGATATTTCGTCTATTCTGCGACGACCTAACGAACCCCAACGCGACAAAATTATGTGGCGCGCCGCTAATAATGTAGGCATCTTTGTTTTGGTATTATTTATAACATTTCAAAAGCCACCGCTTTGCTATATTTAGTATGTTCTGCGCTTGCAATAACTATCAGGATATTACCTACGCGGTGCAGTTGATTAATATTATAGAGAAAATCATAAAATAAACACGGAAGCAATATAATTAACGTGGGCATGATTACAAGTTGCTTTGTTTTGACTTTGCGTTTGAGTGTTACCAAAAGTCGGCTTTGCGAGCTAAACGATTTCACACCCGTCTCAGCACACATCCGCAACTAACAGGATAGTATTTTCACACTACTGTTTAAGTTCATGAACTGCGCATTATCACAATCAGACGATTCCCAACATAATGTACTTAATGATGATTATTGTGTGGTTCGCACTTTTGTAGGAATTAGATTTTCGCACCGTTTACTTAAATCAGTTTTGACAGAACGTTGATCTATCTTGCGCTGTCAAAAAATAACAGTGACAGTAACATAGTGAGTTAGCATACTGTAGCAATACGGATGCCCGATGTTTGCGTAACTAAACTAGCATCCCATGTTTCACGAGGTGTCTTATTGTCTTGATAGTGCTATATTCGCTAATGGCAGGAAAAAACACCTATTCCAAGCATTGTCCAAGGCGTTAACAAACCATTGCGCAAACATCTACTTCCTTGACGTAAGGCAACATATCTTTTATTTTATACCGCACAGCGATACACCAACCCCCACATATATTTCGGATCTTGGTATCTCGGTTTGAAATTAATCGGTAAAAATTGAAAAGTGACTTGTTTATCTGTAGTCTATTCTTATACATGGTTTCGATAACGTAATAGCGGTAACGTGAAAAATTAACACCCACTGTATCTGGAATAGTAATCAACACCAGCTATTTCTATGGCAACAGAGTAGTGTGACGTAACAGTGGTTAAAACAAACCGATCCTTTCTGTGCGGCGTCACAGGGCCGCTAAATACACACCGACCACTGTGCTCCGCCATGAGCGCAAGCTGAGATATCATAGTGTATGTATTTATCGTATGTTTTCATATTTGTTTCTTTTAGATAGCGGTATGTTACCATGCTGTTTTTAATCTTCAGATATTAAAAGATCGCCATCCGCAGACGTTCAAACACAAGGAAGATTCCATCGCCGTGGCCAATCTCCATTAGAATCTAAGTCTCCACGGCCAGTATTCCAAGGCTCAAGCTCATCAGAAACACGTACCATCCCTTCTCAAAGCGCACATTCTCTTCAGTCGTCAGCATTCGGGCCAAGCAGAACACCAAGAAGGAATTCAATCTCGCCAAGATCTCATCCGTACTCTCGAAATGTTGTTGTTTCACCAACGTCCGCAATCGCTTCATTATCAAATGCACGTTCTCCTTCAAAACCGAAAATCTGGTCCTTGGCAGATGTTGCAACTGGTAGTGACACCAAACATTTAAAACCTGACGATATATCTCATGCAAACATTGCTATTTCAAAACCTTCACAGCATCCCGCGATATCAGCGATGTTTGGAGCTGGACCAAGACCAATTCATGGTCTGCCTAATCCACATCATCAGCCACCCATGAACTCTGAAGCTACGTTACGAAATTGGATGGACGGAATGATGCAACAAAAAATGGCGGCTGTCGCAGCGGCTGTAATGTCTGGCGGTCAAGGCGCTCCCCCATCATTTTTCCCTTCAGGTTTCCTTCCTCAACATCTCGCTATGAATCCTGCGGCTATTGCCATGGCTGCGTCGCTCCCCAGAGGACACGACGCTGCAAGATTTTCCCATCCATTCCCTGGCATCGCAGAAATAGCTGCAGCACAAAGAGCTCATTTGGCGGCAACTCAGCAAGCAGCAGATCTTCATATCCCAAACGGAAATATTAATCATCCAATGTGCACCAATAGACCCACCACACAAAGACAAGACAATGACGTGTCATCAAGACATAGAATAGGTACGTCTACACGCCATGATATTCTATGCTGGTGAAATATTACTTGGTTTAGTTTTGAACACGATATGTTAACAGCTTTCAGATGTTTCCCAATAATCGATTACGTTAATACGTTTGTCAATGAAATCTAAATTGTTATTTCATATATTTCAGTATCAAACGAAGAAAAGCGCAGGTCTCCGGTGTCAACAGCGTCTTCCCCTCGATCAGAAATTGCTGAAATGTCAGCTTTCACCGCTCTTAATAGCAGGTAAAGTACACAATCTGCACAATAACGATCCTGAGCAATCTTTGCAATGAAATATGTCAATATTTTAGGCCGCGAAGCGGAGATTCTGGTGTCGCAAGCACTGAGACAAACAAAGAAAGTTTACCGCAATCGACTGATTCCACCACGACGAAGTGACGGGATAATGTCACTAGGACAACGATGAACGCTGCGTTGCGTGTCATCACACTGTCGCTTCAAAATGGAGAGAATTCGGTTGCTGCAGTCCTCCGCTAATCATCGATCAATCAAACAGACGCCATGTTGGCTGGCATGCTTGACGAACGGTGCAAATCAAACCATTACCGCAGCTCCGACAATATTGGTCCGATCATTATAACACTAATTTACGATCACTGTTGGGGTCATAGCGACTGTTGCTGCAACAGTATACTTCAAACTTTGGATAGAGAATTTTCTAAATTTTCGCCAATACGGTAGTAAAGCTTGCTGACCGCATTGGAAGTTATGTGTTCGTCGTAAACTATCATGCATAGATCTGCTAAGGAATCTTCATATTGTTGTTGCTGTTGATGATATCCTTCAACCACACGATATCATAAAACGCTGAAGGATCCCTCATACGGGGCGTAAATGTTGAACGTCAAGTGCACAAAATGAGAGAATATTACGAGACAGTATTGTGTGACATCACAGTTGTTGCATTTGCCTAGATGGGCCGGTAGCATTCATAAAGCGAGAGATTATTATAGGCTACGAATTGTGTGGCATCACAATAAGTATTTTGACGGCGCTGTCTGCTTGTCATTTTACGCTCGTCAGTAGGCTTACGAATCGTGGCAAACTATGATGAAAAGTTGGCCGTATTGACGTTATTGTGAGTGCATGAGCTATACCGCATACGCTCAACAGCATTCTTTTTCATTTTTACAGCTGCAATACTGTTTCTGTGTTTAAGTTGCTCTGATTGGAGACTTTGGTTCTATAGAGCGTATGTCCTTGTTATCGATCCTACATACTGTCAACAGCGTCTATTTTTTTCTAAGTTCATTGTTATATATTTCTGTTTGTATTTGCCTAATTTACGTTAGCTACCATTTACTTTTTTCTCTCATCGATACTTTATCCTGTACTCTCATCGCGAATTGAAATAAACAAAACTCAAAAACACAGCTCGACACTTCGTACATTTGCACGTTATGATGTAGCGAATTGCAGCACTTTCAGATGCATTATTTACGGCGGGCAATTGACATGACCTCAGTTACAGTATACATGTCCAGATCAGGACATGAAATTGCATGGTGGTGTACTTCTGGAAGCATCAGCTGTAGTTGGCAATCGAACTAATTTTAAGATACAGTCGAGTCGGTAGATGTCTGCAAAGCCTACAGATTGAGATATAAAATAGGTCTGAAACATCAGTACATTGTCCCAACATCAACCGAGGCACCTCAATGCAACATTAACATTTTGCAATTGGACTTTTTAGCGCTAGTAACTGGATCATAGCGTGGGGGAACGTAGAAATGCGTGAGTACAGTCGACGAACTAACTCCATTCAGCGCTTTTGGGTTACGCATGTTCATTTCTATCTGACGGGCAGCAAGATTCCGACGATATCATAAATGCGTGTAGAATGCTGCAGGGGAATGAAGATATTGTATCTACAAGTGTGTATTAGCAACGATGTCGACATGTAAATGATTAATCTTAGCTTCAAAATTTACCCATATTGATCTATCTTCACTAGCATGCCATTTCTGTAGAGTCGAGTCCAACAAAGGTATAGCGATACATTCCAGGACAAACGGAGACAGTATAACCAAAATGGTAGCGCGTAGGACGTAACGTAATAATATATACATTCGTATTGCCCGAGCATCGACTGAAGTTTACGATCACAAACAAGAGATGAGAAACAACAGCGTTTGGTCCTGTGAAAATTATAGGGTGGCTGCAAGCATATCCAACATATACGCATGGCTGATTCATGATCTAAGAAAATTGCTAATTGTAGTAACTGGTAAGGTACGATTGTGATATAGAGATTAGACAGTACCACGAATCTATGGTAGAGCCTAATTTCTTGAAAACTGCATTCTCTATCTTTGTTTTAGCAAAATTTATGTAGTACTAATACGATAGTAAGTGGTCAGTAGAAAACTTTAAGCGTGTTAAACACTGTATGTAGTCAGTGAGGCTGTGAGCAGGGTAAGCATGCGTCAAACAACCTGCACAGCCTCAACATTATATATATTATTTGGAAAACAGTAATGGCTGTAATGTATACGATATCATATCCGTTAGCGAATGCACTGCATAAGAGGAGTAGTGTTTTAAAGAAACTTTATCAAAGGACGTTATCAAAGCGAACGCGGCATAAATTTCGTCGCGTAAACTGTCATTTACTGCGTGACGCATCACGTAGTGAAAGCAAGGAACTGACTCAGTTTGAAAATAGTTACGATTTGATTCGCTATTCCAGAAAACTGATTGCACGTTGCTTCAGCGTCAGTCTACCTCCCGAGAAGTGTATGAACGCCATTACATCTATACGTAATCACAATCAATTCATGTTGTTTCTATACTGTCCGCGTTAATATTGCTTAACATACTGGGTTTGATTTCCGACTGGGCCAATCCAAAACTTTAAAATTGCTATTCATTAGTCGTTCACGGAATATATTCAATATCATGAAATTGTGGATGTTGGCGGGTTGTGGTTTTCACAGTGACACAGTCGGACGGTCAAATGGGCGAAGCTGTGATGTATAGGAACGGCGTTACTGTTAAAATTGAGCAGTTTTAAACCCCAGCAGCAGCAATACGGACAAATCACTCTGTCCAGTGTCAAAGATATCGTAAGACGATTCACTTCAGATTTAATGTCCAGCCTTGGTTTATTGCGACTTCTAACATTTACAATCTTTCGAAGCGTCGGTCCTTCATCAGGTGAATTCTTAGTATCATTATTCTTCCCAACGAGAGGTATCGCTGTATGTACTGCAGATCACACTAACAGTCTTCGATGCTGTGCGAATGTCACTCTCTTGCTCAATTAAAACATCTAGCAGAATTTTACATGGCGCCATCTTGCGCCGAGACGTGATCAATGCTTCAGTTTAGCATATTGATGAGAATCTATGCTGGGCATTATTCCCTAATGAGAAACGAGGTTTACATTTACAGCACTAGTGATTATTTCTTCGAACGTAATAATGAAAGGAGGTTGAATAAACTTGTTGGTAAAAGCAGTTCAAAGGCTATTTCTACGAACGAATCTGGCGTTGTTGCTTTGATGAGATTGTATCTATTACTCAACTTGACCTGCCATATACGAATCAAAATTACGACATCAATTGCGTCACTTCTAGCTTATCTTTTGTAGTGTTTGATATATTGATATAAATCATTCATTGTTGTTGTGGGTTGAAAAAAAATTCTCCTGGCGAAGGCCACTTTCATGCTCAGGTCAATGGGCATGTCGCAAAAAGTCAAGCATCTGACGTAAAATCACAGGCTCTCTAAATGCAATTCGGCGAACTGTGGTCACCCAATAATGGCGATAGCAACGGGAGAAGATGAGGATTTGCATCAATGAGCATGTGGAGTACGTAGCGGCACCAATTCCAACATGTCTGAAAGGTTTCAATGTATGATTTTGTTATCTCGGAATTGAATTGTTACTGTACGTTGGAATCAATAGTGGGGGTCGTGAATTGTATCGGTCTGATTGCGTCGCGTGTTTCCTGGCAGTTTTCTGGGAATAGGACATCTTGGACAAGATACATTGAGATGTTTCAGTCAGTTTCAGTTTTTTCTTTCCACTTACTCTACAGTGCCGTTGCAGATATTGACATGACCATGTTTTCTCAAGAAATCTCTTGATTCAAACTGATGGGAGTCTTGCGACTGTTGGTGCATCACCGCACTGGTATCGGAGTAAGCATGGGAGAGAGAAAGTGATAGAGAGAGAGAGAGAAAGCGAGATAAAGAGAGTAAATTTCAGTATAATGCAGGAATGTTGCAATGAGGTCAGATAAAATCGTCAAAGCCGGCATCACCCTTTTGTATCAAGGTACCTTAGACTGAACAGGACGCTTTGTCCAGGAATTTATGGACCAGTGTTCCGCTGTGGCAATCCGAATTGGGATGCCGAAATTTGGAGAAAAGGGGGTATTTTCTTTCTTGTGGTGGGAGAGTAGACATAAATAAAGAGGTGGTGCTGTCAATTAAGAATAAATTCAGTCAAATTCACACACACTCAAATTTCCACAGATAATTGCGTTGGGCCGTTCTTCACAGCGAAAACAAATCGGCTATCAATCAAATTGAATTGGCGAGGAGTCTTTGAACATGTTCAGCTGTCACGATCGACCCACGTGCATACATACGAGGTCTAATAAGGCCACTTCTAAAACTGAGTACCATAATTCGTTCCGGTCATTACTACTTAGCCGCTGGTAAAAACAAAGTCAATATAAAATTAACACCATAACAACTTATGTGGATAGCAATATAGTGTTACAACACTCTCATATATCGGCATACTTTTAGAGTAGTCAAAAAATAAATTTTATTGTTCAGGGCATTTCCTTCAGCGCTGAAAGCAAACAAGACTATCGAATTGACTAGTAGGATTGTAAAAATGATGTGTTACGACAGTTATTTGTATAATTAGTGTCCGCGAGTCATAATTCATTACGAGAGTTTGTCTGCTATGGTCGTTAAGGGCAATGATACATATGCTCCAGCGTTGCTTCGTCATTCCACTAATTGTACCTGGTATGTAGCCTACAAGACAAGAAATTTGAATGTGAGCATAAAAGTAACAACTTAACCGCCCGGGCAATTCCCCATAACCCTCAAATTGACAACGTTGAGTTCTTATACACTTGAAGCTTGCACCAGACATAAATCAGAGCGAACTACATTGCTCACCGCCTATCAAATCACGGTCATACTGTGCTACTACATCAGAGTCAGTACGCGCAAACACATTGACAAAGTAATGTGGACATTTCATCTTCATATTTCGAATGGCCGCGACCTTTAGGTTATTTTGATACGCCAGAAGTGGCATACGACTTTCAATGACTACAATCTTTGCTAAATGACTGTCCCGATGTCATCCGATGAGGCCAACTCGATTAGAATGTATAACGAAAATTACCATGAATGGGCAATGCACTTGTTTGAATGTAAAGCTTCATCGAAGAATATGTTGGAGCCGATGGCGGACGATCAACAGACATCGTAAAGAACATTCACCATAAATTTAACGTCTAGCCTCAGTATATTGAGAGTTATAACATTCACAAGCTTGCACAACTCCTCTCCTTGATATCTGTTGTAAAGCCACGAATGCAATGCTTGTTTTTCTGATAAAGTTATGGCGATTCGATATTTAAGGTCTAGTGGGCCACAATGCTTAAGGTCTTTGTTTACAGTATGCGAAGTCGATATTTCCGGTTTGGCGACCGGGTCGCTATCACAGCCACAAACTATCACACTCTCAAGATACTAACTGCTAGGCTGAGTTGGCGAGGATACCAATATAAAATTCTGTGGTTTGAGTAGGTCGGGAAAACCGAATCAAGTACCTCCCGATCACAAGGGGATGCGATACTAATCGTCTAACAGCAGATCCAGCTAGTCGAGAACGCAAAAGTCTGCATTGCGGGGTACGGTTCGAAATCTGTGCTTGAATTCAACTCCGGACAGTCGGGAGCGAAATAGTCTAATTCGTTCAATTCCTGTTCATATCGAAAGAATCGCAAACGTGCCTGGAACTTTTGTACTATAGAACAATGCAACGTCATCACCGCATGATAAATGCGCCTTACGAGAAATGTTCTCCGGACAAGCTACAGTAAGATCTTTTTCCTCACTTGTGCTATTGGTGCTTAATGACGGTAACGGGAGAAGGTGATGTATCGTTTTGGCATTGGCACGTGACTATGACTACGTATGCATATGCATTCTACAAGTATTAGTGACGTAATAGGATACCAGGTTCAGTAACGAAGTCGTGGCCAAGGCTGGTCTTCGGAATAGGAATCTAATCCGGGTTTTTACCCATCACTACGTAGTCGATTTTGGTAAATTCGTTGATCTCTCAAATTCATAACAGTTTATTCCAGTGTTATAGAATTTTTTTCTCGGCAATAGTTCATATCACCAAAGATATAGATATCACGTAACAGCATTCAGAAACCTGGAATCTGATCCCAACCATATACTAAACACACCAATTTCATTGTCATACATGACTGTTTCGCCCGATTCAATGCGTGTAACGTAGGTTTTAGCAAGAAAAATTTAATAAAGTTCTATTGATGAAAATCTCATAACCACCAGTCGTATCACCTGGGTAGAGATTACCTGGAACATATCATGAGCTGAAACCTGCGAACGTTTCTGATTATTCAGACCAAACTCCATAATTGAAATAAATCGGCAGGGTAACTTTCTATTATGGGATAATTTTTAATGCAATATCAAAACATAATTGAATGTTACACAGTTATACTTTACTTCAGATTTTTTAAACCCGCTTCCTGTTATGTAGCTACAAACTACATTGATAGATTCACAAGAGACCTTGTCCGGGCGAGAAGCCTATTTATTTAATATATGCCATTTGTTTCCTGTTTGATACAAAAATGATGGTACTCACACAGTCATTTAATGCTGCAGATTTGAAACGTGGCACTACTTTGATTATGTAAAGATAAGATGGCTGACATCAACAAAACAAACGGCGAAAGGTGGGTTATAAATTTTACCCTTCCATTAATACCCTAACATACTGGACACCACAAGCCCGCAACCACATGGGCCAGAGACATTTGCCAACCCCTCAAATTCCTGTGACAAATGATCAAAATCTCAAAACCAGAAGGGACTTTTGATGGATGTTATAAGTCAATGATCACCAAGGTTCTACTCCTTAGCGTGAATTATTTCATCGTTTTTATATGATGATGATAAATGTGACGTCATATACGCAGGATACATATCACATTCTCGTCATTGTGTCCACTCCGAAATCAAAAGGTCGTTGCAGGCCTGGTGCACGGTCATTAAAGGTGATCTGCGCTGGCAGACAACCTTGTGTGAGCACTATCGTCAGTTGCACAGCAATGTTTCTGTCTTGTGCATTAGCAAACAGGACGTATGGCTGTAGAGAATAGACTATTGGTAGTAATCATTGAAACAAAGGCTATAGAGTCTCACGAGAAGGATCTTTTTCTTCATTCGGAGACCTTCCATTTGTTATGTTTATGTCTTTTTATGGTCACAATTTAGACGGGGAGTTAACAAATAGGCGTAATCACAGTCACTGAATAGTGAATATACGAACGTTCTGTATTTCTGTCCAAGGACACACCATGAATGTTTATTTACTTCTTTGCTCTTCGCTAATCGTGCTCGTCTTGTTTAATAGAGACATGTCAAAACAATGAAGATTGTGATAATTACCAAGCGGAGAAGATATCTCTATTCTATTTTTATTGGCCATATAACCAATGTAGACTCCTTTTAATTTTTTGTAGCATAGGAAAACAAATTTTCCCCAGTTCAATATTATCATTATAGCCGTGAGACGAAGAATTTTCCACCTTTATTGTACTAGTGACCTAATTGTTGCATGGACTCTATCGAGCAAATCCAACCAGCCGGGAAAAATTTATAGTTCTGCCTGAACCGAACCTGCCCTGAACCAGCAATATATGCATTTTTCTTGCTCATGCCCACCCGACTCACAAATTGATGGTTGATTCTAGTGTCGCTGGGCTTTTCTGTCAGTTACCATTACCCAGTGGCTAATTTTTAATCTGACCAAAACCCACCAATTACCCTTTCAAGGTGAATGGGTTCCAGCGCGTGGTAGTGTATCCCAATGTAACCCAAGGTCCCAATGCAACACTGTACTAATTAGGCCTACCAGATTGATTGTGGCCCGTAGCCTTGAGTGGATTCCAGATGGCGTGCTACACCAAGTGAAATTCACTACAACACATGCGTTCAGACTTCAGTCAGTCATCCGGACATTTTGTCTGCTTTGCGCTTAACAAATTGAAGTTGCTGTAATCAGCACGAAACGTGTTTATTAGTCGACTAATGCTTGAAGTTGTGACCAGTTTATTACTGTCAGTACATTTGTCTTGTCTACAATTTGACCAAATTGCGTTCTGGCAGGCGTAGTAAATTACCTCAGCAGCAGCTACAAAGTAATAATGCATTGAGTTTGTTTTTTGAAAGCATGTAACTTTAATGAATGCGCACGCGAGAATTTACTGATCACGATGGACGATTACTTATTTATTGAAACAACGAAGTAAACAGCTACAGTCAACAAGTTCAATTTAGTCAAATTCCCATCGGATGATCACAGAGTGATCACTTTTCCTGTCACTTGATTGAGACACATAGCTTTCTGTTTTACAACGGTTTGAATCGCGCACAAAATCGCCCGTGCGTGTTTAATTAGCAATTGTCGACGACTTAATTGAGAAGGTCGATTTTGTCAAGGAGTGCGATACGAATTATTTATAGAAACTCGACGTGCTATGGGACCATGCCTTTTCAGGGATATTCGATCTACATGTGTGTGGTAATTAAACTAAATTGCATGATACGTTCAAGCATTAAGGCCATAACGAACGTGAAATGTAGATTAGTCTGCTGTCGATTTGTCTTGATGCGTGACGACATGCTTTGCCCTCTTTATGACCTAACTTGACATATAAACATCGTTGAAGTTTGTTCAAAAGCCAACGAGCTGGCACGATTTGTTGAGAACCCAACTGTGGGGTTTGTGGTCCCATCCGCCGATCCGCATCAAACCTTAATATATTAAAATATCAGGTTTTGTATTCATGGCCTCCATGCCAAGCCTTGTCGTCATGCCGAGGCCCTCCTTGCCTACGTATTTAAGCCCAGTTGCTCACTCTGTGCAAAAGATGATATGGCAATGCATGGCGGCGGCAACAAACTAAAATTTCCATTCATACGGCAAGTCCCTAGGACCAAAGCCCGGACTGTGTAGAATTGCGACAGGAATGGCATCAGGTGTACAATCTCAATCAAGTCATTGGCGAATCGATATTCTGTGACAACTTATCAACAAGTATCGAAGATTGGTTAAAATAGAAGGGCTGGCTACCAGAATATGGCGTTGGAATGTCAGCTAACTGAGGAAATAGTGCAATTTGGCTTTGAATATGCTTTATTCACATCATCATGAACCAATGCAGGCCTGAACAGAAAACACATATCATCAAAACAATAACGAAGGTTTGTTTGCGATTTTACGAGAGGTCACCTTCAAATTATTACTATGATTAATGTTTGTGTAATGGCGTAAACAAAGCTTTAAATACACTCCCTGCCAATTCCAGGTGGTCAATTAGTAGATTTTACTTATAGTTATCAAAACACAAATTAGCTAGTTCACGATATCGTTTTCGTTGCGAAGGAGTATATAGTCTACAAATGCCTTTCTAATCCCTGCAAGGAAGACATTGAGAACGTTACTGATTGAAACGGCGCCCCACATCTGTGTAATAATTCGGTGACGGTTTTTCGTTCGGAGTCGTTTCGCTTCGATGATTTTGCTCCTCCTGTGTCATTGAGGGTAGTCGTTTTGCGTGTTTCTGGGCTAGAATATTGTTTTGACACTCTTTCCCACCTTTTGCAAACTTGGAAATGGCGCAGGACTATGATGTGGGGGCTAACGGCTATCGACCTCTTGCACATAGGTATTGCTACAGTTAATCATTTGATTGCAATTCCGTGCTCGAGCGCAGTTGGGCCTCTCTGCTTGTAGCCTATATATCCTTCAGGTGTTTTATTCTGATGAGATAGAATGTACTAATTGCTGCTATGTGATGGCTTGCCTGCCCGCCGATACCAACTTCGTGATGTACTGGTAAAGTCATAGGCCACTAAACCGGTAGGTTGCCGCAGGCTCAAATCCATTCGGCCAGAGATACGATAAATGGTATCCTTATAGCTTTCCCACTAGACGGCCATCGCTACAGCGATTAGCTCGACGAGGAAGACCCGAAAAAAGCTATAAGCGCCCCCGGTATATCCACAACGGATATAACACGTTTAACACATTTGGTGTTACAGTACGTGGTCGAGGATTGAGTCAACCATTATGAGACCGCGATTTGAGCCCACAGGTATAACCTTGACATGGAAGGGCCGAAAGAGCCTGAAGGTGCCAAAAGCGCTCCATCCGGATACCATATTTAACACCTTTGGAATTACGTGATTGGGATTAGAGCCCGCTACGACGCACTCTAATCCTAACCTACAGTACGGCGTATAAGCCTATACCGGTTTAATGGCAGACGACGTTACCATATACTATGAAGGTTTCTCAGGATCCTTGTGGGTGCGATAAGAGAGCCGTAGTAGCATAGTGAAGTTTCTTTATACCTTGAATGTGGAAATAAGAAAACATACCATACCAACTAATTTTGGCAGGTTCCGTCTATGACTTATTCATCATGTTTATTTCACTTATTCATGAGACATATGCAAAAACAAGGTGTTGCAAGCTTGGGTACATTGTCATCTATTCATATACTCTCCATTATATTCTGTCTTGTCAGCCCCATCTAAACATGACGACAGCCGATCAAGAAATACAAGAAAGATACAGAATTGGATAACACCCCGTGTTGCTTTCTGAAAAGTAAAAAAACAACAACACAATGTTGATCTTGTCGGTTTTCATGTCATTTAGCTCCCAGGAAGCATCCGTACAGTTTTTAACAAGAGAAACAAAGACTATACAGGATCGTAGCAGTTTAGTATGAGACTGGCGCTCAGTGTAATAAATAATTGAACATTTCGTACATCGAATAAAATGAGATACCCTTGACAGGTGTTGTATCTGATTTATTGGGAAGATTGTAATTATATTTTATTGATAACTGCAATCAAGATATTTTAAATTGATAACTCAATAATAGCGTCATTCCACGGGTCATCCAACGGGTTAACCCGTTTATGGATGCTTAAAATCCCCATGCAGCAAACTCTTCTTCTTTATTCCGGCCATGTTACGTTTATGGATGGCCACAGCGGAGCAAACACGCAGTGCATTGATTTTTAACCCGGATGTCCTCCTGTCGCAAGCTTCCCAATATTTCTGGGCTTGCGATTGGGCGTGGCTGGGAAGTTTGCAGTTTTTGTCTTTGCCACACATCCATAGACCGTACACCTCACAGTGTGAGCATTCGGAGTTAAGAGATCAGACACTGAACATTGCCGTTTTCTCATCCCTTCCGATTATCGCTATGGCTCTTCCATCCTGGCTAAGGAGTTGCGGATACTTATTGCTACATCTTAGTTTTGATGCGACAGGCGTGGATCGAACCACTAACCGTACGGGCGGATGTTGGGACGAGCAACAGGGCTGACTCGCCAGCTTAATTCCCGTGTCTATGAAATTATATTTCCACCATCATATTAGGATGGTAAGACATTGTATATGGTACTGACAACGTATAGATCTCCATCCGTAAGTGTGGAACATTCTGAAATCGATATTTGGTATCCACTCCCCGGGTCCATTGCAACATGATTATCGCTCTGTTCTAACCGGGTTCCCACCAAATTGCTCATTTGAAACCTTTAAACATGAAGTATCCAAGTCCACCACAATTTGTGTTATATAATACTGTAGTATCAGTCTGGAAGTTTTGATTAATTTTTTTCCAGTAAGACTTATCTGTGTGTCCGTAATTGGGTCGAATCCAACACCCGTTAATTCTTATTTTTAAATGGTATCCACATCTTCTCAAGTAGATCGTGAGTGTCATAAGCATACCGTTATGAATGCTCATAGTATGTGCAATGTGCATACATGTAATAGGCACTTGTGTGATGACGGGCGAAAATATTCAGCTACGGCCCATGCAAATTAGGATGATTTCACCGTGGCATCTGCCCTAAAAATAACCAAAGCCACGTTGGACCATTACACACCTTTGCAATTGATAAAGAGTAACTCTGTGTTTACACCTTGCTAGCGATTTGTAAATGCGGGGACTTGCTTCAGCATGACTGGAGCCATATAGTCCATTTCAAAGTCAGAACGCTACAGAGCTAGATACTTTCGCACGCATTTTGGTACACATTGTCAATGTACCGCCTTTGATGTTAAAGCAGGATCCCCCTGGAGTATTCTGGTGTTATCAACCTTTCAAATGGTTAGCAAAACAAATATCAATCTCTGCAATTACGATAAGGCCTTTGGAGAATTAATATATATACTACAACGAGAGAAAATGATTTGAAAATGTTTGATGATGTCAATTAAGTGATTCTCGCAGATTTAATTGCGCGACTGTCCGCCTACAAATAGTTCCTTAGTACGAAACTATAGTGCTGAAGAGGCTATATATGTATATTTAAGATATCACGCTGTATAATACTGACAGTGTGCGTACGTATATTATCCCGCGATTCCCCATGGGATCGTGTTAATATTTATCGGAGTCTCAGGTTTTGGACTATTCAATACGTGCAGAAGTGCACGCCGTTCTGGGTCACCAATGATCCCAATTACACCCTCAACGGGGTCGACAAATCATATCCCATCCCAACAAGGAATGCTTCCTATATACTTAAACATATCGGATCCAAGCCCAGCAAATCCAAAACCAACTGAAGTGAATAGGACTACACGGCGCCGTCGTCGGCGACACCCGGCAATGATTGCACATATTGTAGGAATGCACCGTCGACGTTTCGGGCTAGGCACTCAATTACGAATATCTTGAATCGAATCGTATATCAATTCGATATATTTCATCTGTGTTCAACGAAGATGTAACCGCAGGAGATGGATTTGGAGGTCAGCAGAGTTCCTATCTTTGATGGCAAAATGTAAACATGGACTTCGTGTATTTTCTATCGCCTTAACAGCACGCTAACAAGTCCAGTTTTTGGCAAGATGTGTCCCAAATGAAATCATACGATTAGATGTCTGCTGCTATGCGATTTAGCTCAGGCAAGGCGCCTTGATTGAGATCGCCTTGCGCTCAGCCCTAGACACACCAGGGCAAGATCTTATCTTCGGCAGAGCCCCTCCAATCACAGCATCACAAGACAGTCTGATGCATTTCTGTTTAGCAGCTATACACCACCGTTATGAAGCAGGTCCTTTGTGTCATCCTCCTTAGGTATTCAGAAATTAGTTCAAAATCATGGGTGTGAAGATGGATGACTATCCATTTAAAGGCTCGAACATTTATTTCTAAATACACTGCGGATGAACGTTAGATTTGTGGTGTACCACTTAACTATTATATATTGATGATACGCAACCTCCATTTTTCACATTGCGAATTGCATTCACACTATGTGTATATAAGAGAACAATTGTGACCTACTTGAGGTACAGAAATTCGCATGTTTGCCTGTCATGAACATTTGACACCGTTTTATAAGCAAGCTTCGTCGGCTCATTAAGATGTTATAAGGCGATTAGCATTGCAACTTTACGCCTTCCTGATCATTGCAAGAGTTGGCCAGGAAACTGGTTAATTCATTTGTCATGTTAATGTGACAAATTTATGGTTTGCTCTCTCATAATGTTCACTCGATCCGAACCGGAACGAGCACGTGTCAGCAAAAGGACACCAGCATGATTGTAGTCTTTGTTGCGTGAATGCGATTATTTGCATGGTGGTGAGCATCGAAGTAGGACAGTCAAGTTATACAACATGTACTGTAATGTGATCGTATTATTTAATCAAGCATTAAAGGTTATATGCAACAGTAAGTGCAAGTTGGTGTTATATGAATGAGCTTTGTGTGCTGATTTCAAACACAATTAAATAAGCTACAACGGAATATATTCTTTCCCTTTTGGCACCACCATTCATGAGTGCTGGGGAGCTACAGAAGATCGAGCTTAGTATCAATTCTCAGCGATTATTTCGCCGGATGTCTTTCATATCGTCGTTGTCTCTGTTTGCCCGGGCTTACCGCGCCGGGGAATTTCATTTTCACCGTGATCTTTGTAAGCATGCAGACTGATCAAGAAAGTGTTGCGACTTGCATCAACTCTCCTCACTATCCCTGAACTTATGACGGGGACATGGCCTACTGTAGAGTAGAGTAGAGTATGCCATGACGGGTAAAGTACGGTGCCTATATTCACATCTTAAGTCTAATGCAGATGATCTGATCTGGAGCTGTCAAAGAGCAGCAGGCATACTGTCAGTTTCGTGAACCATGGGATTGAATGACTATCTTCTCTCGTATTTCTTGTAGACGTGGGGAGAATTGACTTTGAATCATGGCACACCCAATTTTTAGTCTCTAAGCAGCGATGCCTAGTGATGGTACCTAGCCCGGGTGAATAAGTGTGGGCTTGCCACAGCAGGAAAAGCCTCTGCCAAATCACACAGAGAATCTGGTTTTGTGCTAATTAATCCCTGCCATAGTGTAAATACCTATTTGCACTTACATTAGTTAAAAGTACGGTGTCACCACTCATTTAACATTCAACCTGAGTGTATTCGGACATACGTTTAGATATACTGAGGCCGAGCGATAAAATTGTACAGACATTTCATTTAAGCCTATATCTGATCCTTCAGCATCGGCTCCACTACCTGTTGCATTTGCATTATAATGCTTATATCTGAATGTCTAAGTGGTGGGAGTGCACAATATTCAAATGATTTTACAGCCTTTTTTTTGGAATTTATGACGTTTTTCACCTGCTAAGGTCATTTACGCCATGTCGATGCTCACGGTATACGCGTCAATACTTTCAGCTTATAGCCTGGATCAAAATTACAATCCCGGCTCTCCGCACTTGCCCGAAACCGACTGCCAAGTAGGGAAGGAACGGATACCCATTTTTAAGTCTTTGATTTGACTCGGTCGGGAATCGAACCCGGAACCTCCCGATCAGAAGGCGGACAGTCTAAGCCACTCGGCGAACTGAACGGTAATTTTTTCAGAATTCTTTCAATCATTACAACAGCGTAATGTCGTGACCTGGTTCAATCTTATTCTCTTCTAATAAGCTGTGAATTTAACACGTCCTGTTTGATGCAGGGTTCGCTAGTATTCATGTACTGAAATCCATTTAATGAAACAATGTCACATTTGTTCAATACAGACACATTCGTGATGGTAAAAGACGGTGAAAAATGCGAAAAACTAAAAATAAATCGTATTCAAATGATTTCAATGTCATGTCTTCATAATATAATTGCCTGTGAAAATGGTGAAAACTATTCCACATTGTTCAATGGGACAGTTGAACATTTATGAAGCACATTTTCCATACTAACTCAATACGTTGATAGGATAAAAACGCACCCACAAATAATGCCTTCGCTGAATCAAAAATCCGATGTAATGGATTTTATAATGTCGCAGAAGACATTGTAATCCGTTCTCCGTTGACAGAAAATAGGTAGCTTGTAAGCCTACATAGTACTGAGAAGGATATCAGTAATCTATAAAACGCTAAGGAACGGGTCCGCTTATGGGGATTCTCTGGCAAACTCAATGCATGTTTTCAGTGACGCAATGATAAAATTTGGCAATATAAAGTGACATAACCATGGCTTTACACAGGTTGTACAACCGGTACTTTCTACTGCAGCTCAGGCACTTGCTACTTTGGTGATTTTTTTTTTAAAAATGGACCTGGTCACTAGTCCTGAATAATGTTGATTATCGGTAAAACGCTTAATGTCTAACATGGAAAACAGGAGCACAGCTTGCTAGTAATACAGTACACGCGTGCAAATTTCGACATACCGGACAACTCATTGCAAATTAGCCTTCATATGTGGCGTCGATATCACGAATATGTATTCCACGGTATATGATGCTTTGGTAGCTTGGATATATGTAGGCCTACTTAGAATGCCATTATCTGCATCTCTGTTTTGATGCGATTGGTGTGAAGAGAACCTCCCACGCAACTCGACCGCATCTCTTGCTGTAAATATTACCTAGACTAGACATCTGGCTATCGAATTTCAAGTGCTTAGACGTACAGGTGGAGATTCCAAACTGCTCCAGTATTTGCCACTTAGTATTCCAAATATTACTAGGCAGGAAGGACATACTGTATTGCGCAAAGAATCTCTTAACACAGTCCAAACCCGGCAATGGCGACCCGATAAGGCTATCGTAGGTTATAGGATGAACAACATGTGATACTTTGGTTAAATACCCAAGTTTAAGCTAATTTCAACCTGGAATTAGAATGATCTAAAATTGCATCTGTGTAGGAGTCAAGCTGCTATGATTATGATACCAAACAAATAGGTATCGTAAAGAAGATTACCACAGATTTAACTTGAAAAACATTCACCAGCTTTCGGAGCTCCTTCGTGAAGAAGCGGAGCTCTGGAAGCTTGTGAACGTGAATAAAGGCTGGACGTTAATACTGTGGTGATATTTTTCAAGATATCTATTGATCGTCCGCCATCGGCTCCATTTTACTCTTATTCAAACAAACAGGGAAACTGACGTGCGATGCACTCGTCGAAAACAGGAGTGCAAGCCCATAATTTGATATCCTATTCACTTCTTTAGAATTTTGACGAGAAACCTAACTAAAATCAGACATGGGTGGATTCCGCATTGTAGGGCGATTACTAAATCGAATTAGGCATTTTTGCTACGGCATGTTATTCACATGACAACGCTGATTTTCTGTCTAAATTATTTCATGACGTACCATAAAAGAACACGTGTTGTGCATTAAGCGCCATTGATCGGCCAGACAGAATGTTAATATTACTGCTGAAAAATACATCAAGTTTTTATCAAATTGAAAGGAATGTACATCTTGAAATCCGCGAGACATGCATTTGTCTTGTACCTTTGCCTTCGTCTAATTGTACGGCTTATGTCACTTTTCTGGAAAAGCAATGGCGGTTACGCTCACTTACATGTAGATACGTCGTGATATAATCGATTATTTGAGGCCGGTAAGGCAACAGGAGCCAGGTTTTTTCTCTATCATCTCATAGGTATACATTATTTTGGAAACCCAACATTTTCTTGCGTTAATTATGTAGGCCAAACCCGAATATATTGGTGATAGCTGCAGTTGGTGGACAATCACATAGCATAGAAAGAGGTGAATTAAACCCAGCCCCCGCAATCAGGGTTCACAGAGGCATTTGCCCCGCCTCGCCCCGAAATTTCCGAGTCACGTGGTTGAAAGATAACGATTTGCATGATCTATGAGGATCGAGAATCTTAATCCAAGTTTTTAACCCTGGATCAAGGAGAGCTGACGGCGTAGATCCAGGCAAGCAATGGCCATTGTAAGTGTGACGTCATATATTATTATAAAGAAGATTTTCAGTGGCGCTTATCACCGGGCGGCGTTTTGCACCACGAACAGGACGTCATATATGCTCCAATATGTGTAACGACATTGTGCCCATCGAAATCACAGCCGGTTGATGCTGTGGAAACGTTGGACAAGTTTAGTTCGGAAACTAGCGCTGGGGAAGGTCGTAGGCCACGATGGCAGTATAGGCCGTTTGTTAAAGCGAATACTCTTTCGCATCAAAGACCAAAAAATTTTGTATGTCTAGTTTTCCTGCTAAACGGCCTACCAATTGGGAATACTACGGAGAGGGTAGATATCCAGACGTAAAGTACATCACGCGCTGCCTTGCAATATACAGTATGCAGATCATGCACACATATGAATATGTGCAATGAGTGTGTAAGTACAGTATATCGTCGTTTTGTCAGTCCATGTTTATGCAGCAAAATCATGCAGACTAAATAAGTAGGCCAACAATATCGCGCGGATCGGCCATGTGGCGAATCAGCCATTCGAATGTTTGATATTTCGTATTGTTCCGCACGTTTGGCACTGTTGATTGTTGTCTATTAGATTGTGTAATCACGAAAGAATTTAAACCATCTCGAATGAGTCTCACTATCATGTACCCACTCGAATATTTCTCAGTTAATTTTATTATACAAGATTTCAGCATTTTAAATGAGCTCATGCTTTCTTATTCAAATCGTAAACTGACTTTATAATTAAATGAGTCTTTACGCGGCTCATGTTTTCTTTGCACCCCGCAGACTACTACTGATAACGACATCATGTTCTGAGAGAATAACCGACGGGAGTAAAATGTCTCAGAATAGATTCCCGCGTTAATTTACTTAAAAATGTTGACACAAAATGGTTTCCAGACAATTATACACTTGTGTGGCCTATCTAACGCGTTCTTTCGTAGATAGAACCGTATGTACCTCCCCTGAAGTCACAGACAAGAAAGATCTAGTAACCTACTGTACAATTGTAACATCACTCCATGTGTTACAAAGTGACATCATGCCGCGGCTATGTACAATATATCTATATATATATATCCCGTAGAAGTAGGTATTCCCAGCTTGCCTACAGGCTTCCGATCTCACAGCGATAATGAAACGGGGTGGTGCAACATTATGATGCTTCGTGACTCCTTGCTTAAGTCAATGTTCACATTGTGCGCTATACGGCCTGACAATAAAAAAAGGAAATTCCTCACCAAGGACAGTCTCAAGTCCGTGCGAATTGGGAGGGTTGCAACAGAAAGGAAATCCGGTGTAAGAATCACTGTCAAATCATGAGCGGCCTACTTGCAAATGAATCATGACGGAGTGACTAAGTAGAATTCTAGCCGGTTCTAGCCGGTGTTTTTCATATATTCCATGTAACCTTTTTTTGTTGCATGAAGACTCTCGCTTTCTGAAGTTCATAGACTTCAAGCACTCAGACGTCGGTCAAGTGGAATGACCTTAAGTGCTGCTGCCATCTAGCGATACATGCTAAAATTGCTATGCCTGCAGCCCTGCACTATATAGGCTGATACCGGATGCTGCCAGAATCACCGAAGATCAGTCGCTTCGGGAAGCATCATAAACTATGTGGCGTACCCTTTAAAATGATTTGTTTGGACTGTATTTGGTCATGTCAAGTTCTACCCAAACCCGCCAAGAAACCGCATTATGCCTGGGATATGTCACATACCCACACACCATGTGAATTTACAGGATGCCCGGCTCTGATTTCTGGCATTACATTAGTCAAGGCAATAAAGTTTATAACTTCTAGACGAATGTCCTATGGCTTTTCTGTTATTAATCCTACCTGCCCGACCTACCAGCAAGCAGAAAATATTCGACCCAAACCCACCCATAACCATACAAAGTTGGTTGGTTCCAGGACGGGTTTTGGTGTAGGCCTATAGGTCTAATGCAACGTGGTGGCGAGCTTTATTATTTACAATCATTCAATCCAGCACATGCAAACACACTGTATAAAATTCTCACGCTATAACTCAGTAGCATGTGTGTGTGTGTGCGTAGTATTTGGTGGTACTGGTATTCATCTAACAGGGCTTTTGTGCACCAGACCTATATGAAAGGGGGTGATGGTTCTACGAAAACAACAGTCATTCATTGGTGGTATGGCTACTACCTTTCCCTACCGATGGCTATGACAAAATCGAGCACCAGTATCTTACTACATACGCAGTTATGTCTCGGCTCTAATGCCACGACACTATAGAAACTGTAGCTATAGTCATGCAGCACTTCATTTCTAACAATCAGTGCTATTCTATTCAGTTGTAAGCTATACTGCTTACCGAGATTCTCTCGTTTTACCCCGGTGCTATTTGACATTAAAAGTTGTTGATTGCAATTAAAAATAGCTTGAATTCCATGATCAAGAGTTATTCACACACGCATGTCTGTAGTCGTTATCTTACAAACAGGAAGAGTAATATCTTGTCAGGTACAAGGCATTTGATTAAAGTGTACATACTCTCCACACGAACTTATCTCCAATTTTATGCGTGGGGTAAACACTACGGAGAGTCACATATCCGAATAAACACTGCAAAGGGGATCGTGGTTGAAAGAACCAATTCACGATCATAGTTAGCAAAAATTAATATTGATAACAACATATTGTATAGTACGTAAACAAGTTGTGATGCTAACGATTACAATTGAAAGAAATGTATCTTGTTTCTGTTATCACTAGACTTGGCTTTTTATCATTATTTGTATCCGGGGATAGTGAGGACGACGAGAGTGTCGCGCAAATACGAGATTTCGTAAAAGAAGGATGATTAACCGACGAGGTCCCAGTCACGGTGAGGCACAACGGACGCTTAATGATTACCTTTTATACCTACAGATTTGACTTTACGTTGAACTGACAGGCGACATTTCATAAGCTAACACGACTGGCATTTTACCCTTCAACTTTCGCCGTCTCTATAAATTGACGTACCACAGCGGAAAGCGATCCGCTTCCGTCATAATCTCCTTGATCTAGGGTACTCTTCTGTCACTCCCACTTTCCTCGCATCTTCCTTATTAATATTATGAATATCCTGGATACTGTACGTATATAATGTATCACTATGTCATCACGTGTCATCTCCTGAAGGCGGTCAGACGTTAAACTATGCTGGTCTGCCACAGCCGATCATTCTCCTCCAATAACTCCTTGACCTAGTACCCTAATACGCCACTCCGGTTTTGCTCATATCCTCCCGTGAAACATCCAACAAATGTCTCTTACAAGATTTGACTGGGGATCGGTAGGCTAATAAACATTTTGTGGCCGATATATACAGTCCTCTCATCTCCTATCACCTAACTCTTGCTTCCCAAACTATTGATCCGAGTGCATCGTCACGGACTGTTCCTCGAATCCATTAGCGGGTATTCAAAAATGGAAATTTGTACGGTCGATTCTAGGAGCAAAATCTGCTGATTAACCATTGGTTATTTTCTTATCTCCACGTGCCAGCTATCTTCAACGCGATCGGCAAAAGTATTTTGTGCTTCTGGTCCGCTGACCGCCGATTAGAAACAGACAATTTTGAAGGAGCGAAGTTCCGAAAGCAAATTAAATGCTTTAATTACCAAGAAACCAAATCAAATATGTGGTGAAACTTCTTTACGATATGCGAAACATCTGCACCTCTGATGGCTCCATGGGTACATACAGTAGTTAAGGGCTGCATTTTCCGCGGTCCATTTAGTTTGTGTTTTAGTTCGTCCATAAATGGTTTTGATATTTTCCTGGTATGATCAATTGAAACAACGTGATATTTCGAAGCACATGCGATTTTGATGTATCGGCGCGTATCACCGCATTAGCAAAAATAATTTTATTTCATAACGAACATGGAGTATTGTCATATCAAATCCAGTCACAGAATGAGTAACGCTTCAGTGAAGGGGTCTTTATCGAACTATTTGCGGAAGCAGCTAATCAAATATAGCTTGAAGTCTTTCGCTCAATCGCAAACTCGACTTTATCTCCATGAAGCCCGCAGTTTACAGATGACTAATGCGATGATAAATTCAGGATAACTAGCAGTGTGAGAAGAGTAAGGTACGATAAAATATCGGACGTTTGTCTGACATACCGTAGAAAAGGCGATTGCAAAGTAGCTGCCGCTGTTAGGAACACCACGCCCCTAATTAGATTAAGTCACACTGCTTCTAAAACTTTGCATTCTTCAGATAGCGGGGTTTGATTGGCCAATCGCAGCACCCAACAAACAAAAATACGGTTATTGCTCTACTCGGCATAGTTTGCCATGATGGTAACTAATATACGCGCCTATGCAATGAATACATATACGATAAAAGTGAATCATTCACATCGACTGCTTTCTCGACTGGTCGTCTGTAAGTTATTTCCTCACATTGCTACCGTAGCATTGCATTTCGGATAGTGCCGATGATTAATTTACACACGTCGTGGTGCCCCATCACCCATTTCCTCGAACTTGAAACTGCGAACAATGCGGTTGAGCACGTTATGGGCTACGATCGTACAATGTAGAGGTGCACGCGAACGAGAGTCTTTGCAGCCATACCCAGTACCGAGACTTGAACAAATATCACAATCAAATCACTTACATTCAATGCTAAGTCATCCAATGTTGGATTTGGCAATGTGAAATGAGTGTTAAATTGCAGGGTATCTCTATATGCGCTTCTGCCCTTCCCCAACTTCCAGCGCCATAAACCTCTGTGGTGTCGTCCTTGACTCAAATGCCTGGAAATCGGTATTGTTGGACTGCTTGTGGACTTGTAATCGTTTTAAAGCATACGTGCTACAGACCAAAGGTATAGCAGTCGTATTGTATACAGTTGCATAAGGTAAATGACCTTACAGGTTGAAAACACCAACAAACTAGAACAAAGTTCATTTGACATAGGTATCGTACCCGACATGTACAGACCTTTACTGTACCATGGCACACATGTGTGTGCTTTACCAGTTACAAAACGTTTTGCACAAGAGATTCACCACAGATTTAACACCCAGAATCGTTTATTGAGATTTATATTAGTGTGATATTCCTTTGGTAATATAAGGTATGTATTCAGCAGGCTTTGATGTACCGACACACGTTAAGGTTAGGCCTAAATCATATTGTAACATGCGGAAACATTAGGATGATGGGGAATCACCTATCGTTGCACTTATATTACAAGCGGATGTGACGATTCTTCATTATAATCTCATTTATGTCTTTGATGTTTTGAATTGCTAAATTTCTCTCTAATGAAGACTCAATCTGGTCACGGAGGCTTAAATTTCGATCGAGTTTTCTCCATGCTCGTGCTCGCAAGGATTTTCCCATTTGTGACATATTCTGTGTGAGATACAATAAAGAACATGATAATTGCTAAATGAGCAAATACGTGGCTATGTATGATTAGCTAATTACACGCAGAAGCGTTGTTGACATATTTTAATACATGAGGGAATCAAACATTGTACATATTCCCTTCCCATGAAGGTGTTGTATCATCGAAACGATTAAATGCCTCATGCTAATGTATTTCTTAACAACTGGCCAAAGAATAAATTGGACCGATGAGATTTGTGCTTGTTTTTAGCCTTGTAAACATAATGGCTTGTATTCCAATAAAATGTAGACTAACAGCAAAACCATATTTGAAGATTCGATTGGGTGGTAATAAAATTGATGATCATAGATAGACACATACCGACCGACATCAATAGCAAAAAGTCCTTCTGGCCGCAAAGGTTCGGGAACTGGAAATGGATGATCGTTCCAATGCAGAGATCTTTCTTGTAAGTTGTAATTACCAACAGTGCAACAATTATTTAATTATATTACGATGAAGAACTCAAGGCATCGTATTTACTATTGTAGAGATGCAAGGAATGGTGGGATTCTTTTTTATTTGGAATTTATGGCGTTTTCAACTACTGATGTCGCCAGGTCAATGCTTACGGTATAGATGCTAATGCTTACGGTTACGGCTTACGGCCCGAATCACCATTGCAACCACGACTCTTCGCACTCCCCTGATACCGACGATTTGACTCGGTCAGGAATCGAACCCGAAGCTTCCGATCAGAAGTCGGACAGTCCAAGCCAACTGAACGGTGAACGGCGGATATGTCGCAATGAACTCTGGGAAGACAAGGCGGATCGTAACTAATCTGTATAGTGTCGTCATCATTGGGTGTGCGTTGATTGAGTGATTTACCTTTTATTGTGAGTGCACCAACCTACGATTGTGGCGGCCAACGTCTGTAGAGCTGGAGAAGCGGTGTGGTGCAGACGACTGTGAGATATAGCGTAGCTCAGCGATTTTATATTAAGTTTACCGTTAGCTTCTAAGACAGGGGAATGAGATAGATTGTGAAATGATCGATATCCTATCGCACTTGATAAGCACAGTGAAATTGCGGCTTCATCCTCTGTCGTCAGTGGCGTCACGCAATAATGAAATTGCCCAGGAGAGGAGACACTCTAAGGTGGCTCAAATAGCGCAGTCCAGTTTGAAGAAAGTTACTCGCAACGCTCCGTTAATCTGCATGCAGTGTATTTTAAACATAAAATTTTTGTTGCAGAATTTTTGTTACGATTTGTTATGTATGTATCATGTTTCCAGTGAAACTAATATTTTATGACCAAATGATTTGTTCAAAACTTGTTTGAAATTTACAATATGACCACTACTAGCGTATCATTTTTTGAGTTCGACGTGTTTTTCACCCTACCATTGTTGACGGTTAGTCATCAAGTACAATCAGCAGAATATGGCACATTTTGACATCAAAATCAACTGGTTATTGTTCTTTATATATTGTGTAGAGGTCTAAATTTCGTGAACAACCGCAAGTTTCTTTGATAGATCTGTTTGGCCAGGTGTTAGTCAAATTATGTTTCACCTCTCGATGCGCCTACCAAACAAGATTATCGTGCTATGAAAAGAGTTGTTCTAGTTTAACAGCTTTTCCTGCATGGGTGGCATATAGATATGGGAATCACCATTAGTTTTAGTTTGGAAATTTCTTTCATTTAGATGTGTTATATGTATTCTGTCACAGCTTGGAGTCGATCCGGCATCTTCACACCCTTTCTGAATCACGAATAATCTTGTTGTTGTGGCGCTACTCGAGTCGATTTAAGCCCATTATAGAGAATATCTTTTTATTTTGCGGCGTGACTTCCCGATTGAATAACAGTGAAAGGCGAGAAAATCTAATACTCCTGATACAGGGTCATTTCACGGCACACAGCATGATTTGGTCTATACATTGTCTAACTATTCAGAAGATAAGCGATGCGAGAACATTGCGATTTTGATTCGGTCATTCATTTGTCCCGTCAAAATCTCTTCGTCTATGTATTCACTCCAGATATGTTATGTTTTCGCAGCTGACAAGGACAAAATATTTGACTTAAAATCGGTGGTAACAAAGCCTCCATACTTTCCCATACCGAATCAAAAGCTCACACACGAATGTCTTAATTTGAATAGTTACAGTTTTCACGCTTCCTGCGGCGAATTTATCAAATCCAATTGAGTTAGATATGTTGTGGGCTATTGTAATGGTAAAATAGACAAATATATCGTACTATATAAAACGCGTCGGCGCATCAATCAACGGACGGTTACACGGACGGCGATTTATTGCCATTTAAAACGCTTGAAACATCATATTAATGAAAAGTCAGTCGCTGACCGTGTAGGGTACATTAAAATTATAATCATGATAATAATAGCAAGTATAATGATGTACTGTAGGTCATTTTATATTTTGTTTACGGATATCATGATATGATTATACCAATTTTTAAGCAAGTTTTATCATTAGTTTATAATACAATTTACGGTGCCGCCGATGTTTACAAACAGACTGAATGTATAAATAAATGTTAATTAATTTGATAATTGCGTACAGACTTTGAGGAATGTACAATGTACTGTATTATATTGTAGGTATACGTATAGGTATAGCGGTTTGTGGTGCTCACTTGCAGGCTTTGTGCGCCTCGACGTGTTATGGTTTGCATAAAATTCCCTGTTGGTTGGTAAAACAAATTCTAAGGCATGTACTCGGATGGACTGATTGTTGTAACACCTACTTCTCTGTTCACTGCGTCTCCGACAGTGTCGTTGTGCTAATGCCAATCATCAGAGAGCGCGTCTTCCCGATCAATGCGAGTTTTAGGACGTGAGCGACATCTTTTCGATTACGTCATTGTTAGCACGTCATCTTTGATCTCTGAAAGACTATTGACCCCACTGATGCAAATGAGGCTGACAAAACGCCGGATAATCACTGACTGACGTTTATTGCTTTGTGTAACTTAAATATGTCATCGATTTTATGTGTGTTTACAACAACAGGGTGCAATCTAACAAGTAGGTATCAGGACACTAAGTTAGCCAAGATTATTGACTATCTGCTTTTTGCCAAAGTCTTTGTCTGATCGAAAGATATGGGTTCTCTTCCGAAGCGAGTCAAACCAAAGATATTTAATTGGGTATCCGCAGCTCCTTTGCATGGCAGTCAGTGTCGGTGGAATGTTTAGAATTGTGGTTGTGGAACTGATCAGGCTAGAAACCTGAATATCGATATCACGTACTAAAAGAAGCGCACATCGCCTAAGAAGGTGAAACCGCCATAAATGCGAAACAAACTAAAAACAAAGTTACGAAAATGACATTTCCGCTTCCCAAAATGCCAGAATGTCGTAGAAACTACGCTTGTACACAATACCAAATGGGAAATTAGATTTATCCTCGTCGAAGACAGCATTTCAACTTTAATTCAAAAATATTCCTCTGTGGATATCAACAAAAACAGAAAAGTATTAAAAGTATCTGCAACTGTATTATGAGAACAGCCAACTGTGTTTGAAATTCCGTCATGACATTTCTCTACAAAACAGGGAACAAACTCAAAATATTGAAATCTACCAGCAGGGGGACATTCATTCGCAAAGTTACCTATATGTACGTAATGTATTCTGGGTCCGATCTTTCCCATGGAGGTTGAGAACGCCGCAGGCTATTAGCTCCTCGAATTTCAGTTCTATAAATGAGTCTGAAATTATTGTCACAATCAATTATTAAGTACGGCCTCATTTGCATTATTATCTGTTTTCAGTTCTATTCGAGGATCCATGTCATAAGAAGCATTTGTGACTGTAATACTATATATTGCACATTATAGCTTGTTTGCATGATTAACCCAGGCGTTACCTTACCACAAAAATTGCATTTGTTAAAATATTTTTACTTTAGATTTGTCAGAAAGGGTTAAAACGTGATACAATTAGATTTTAGTGTGGCGATCATACACGGCATCCCGCGTTGTTTTGGGGTACTACAAGCTCTTGAATTTTTTATGCTACCCAAACTTTCAATAATTAGCCATAACAAGGTGATATAGACACTTGTGGGAGCGAAAAACCACCTCTCTAGCAACATAATGACAATTTCAAAACCTACATTTCTTTCAGCCTGGCTGATGTAAGATCAAGATATGCTTGTTAGGGTCAAGGAGCGTGGTTAATTAGGGCGTTGATGGACAAGATACCGCGTGTGTTTCAACTAGACTCAGCCGATTGCTAATCGCTAGCCTACCAACACCTGAAAATACATTGATAAGTTGCGAGATAACATACACCAGATCCAATGCGTTTTTTTATGGCTGGGAATCTCCTTGTTACGAAGATATCTGTTTTCTCACTGATACGCGTATTGGTAAGTTGAACCGGCGAAGAGTACGTTTTCAAAGCAAGAAATATACTGCATAGATGCTCGTCTAATACGAAATATCTTTGTAGCAGTGCAAAATGTATATTACAGTAGCAATGGACTGTTTTATATATCTGGCATTTATTGCCATCTCTGAATGGGAGAGAGGTGGGATTACTCCTTGCCCTGAGCTGCAGCAGTAAGTAATTAAGTACCGGCAGAATTTAAAGAATCAAGGCATTGATTGGTCACTTCGCCAAACAGCTGAGATTGTTTACATCACTCAATTTGAAACATGTTATTATTGCGTCATAGTAAAGATGAATCGCGGTTGTCCATAAGAAGAGCAAGCCCTTGGGAAATTTACAACTAGATTTCAAGATACACATTATACTGTTTATATTGTTACATCACACTTCAATATCAAGATATTTCATCCTGAATTGTCTACCTATATGTAGAGAAAGATTCTCAATAGTGTGATCCCCTACTCTTTATAAAATATGATAGCTATTTTAAGTACCCTAAGGGTTAGACACCAAAGGAAGGGAAGAAGAGACAATCTCACCCAAACCGTTTATATTCTTAAGATAATTGGATCAAGTATACTACATACATTGGTGTGGATGAAATTCTCGCACCTGTTATGCCTTTCATGCGTAACCGACACAACAGATTAACATGGTAATTATTGAATTGGGCTAAACTAACCCATGCGTCACTACTATCGGGAAAAGAAGTTTTGGAAAGATCAAAAGAAGGAATGAGTTACAGTCCAAACAAATTATCCACACTCTCGCAAGGGTTAGTTTACCCACCCTATGTAAAGCTGAATAAACAGCCATGTTAGGTTTCCATGCCGGGTAAGAATGTCCCAAGTCACCCCATCTATCGGATTCATAAATGATGACCCTCTAATGATTACCCACATGTTTGCACTACTATGTAATTGAGGGAAGTTTACACCTTTGCCATTTACTCCCATACCGAACTACAGAAGTGCAAGTACGATGGAAAAAGTTTGAAAATATTTGCTTCTCACTGATGGACGAGTTACGTTCCCAACGACTTCTGAATAGTCAACCGAGTGATAGATTTTTATGACCTCCAAACTATTCGTCCTCCATCCCATAATAAAGAGTGATACCTTTGATATTCTGTGAAGTATGCTATCCGTCATACTTTTAAATATTTGCTGATATTAGGAATTGCTTGGTTAAAAATTTGATCAGTGTTTCACTACATTTAATGCATTGCATCTATTTTTAAGCATCGATCACGAAAGTAAATATAGAATAGACTGCGGATATCGGGGTTCAGTTGACTCCATGAGCTGAACGTTCAAGGTTAGCACGACAAGGCTTTGTTTCCATGAAGTATTTATGCACCAGTAGTCCGAAACAACATATTTCTAATTTAGGCCTTCACAACAACCACCGCTATTGTCATCGTGACCAGCTGCGGCTAGTACCTTAGCGGAGTGATTTGCTATTTGCCTAAATGCAGCGTGTGTCCAATTAGGAAGGAGCTAATGAAGCTAATCAATATTGTCACCACTTGAGGAAATAGTCAATTTACGTAAGACACTCTGAATCGGATAACGCAACCTATACAGTATTTTACGCCAAGTTTACACACTAATACCACAATAGTTTGTGCTCGCTCCTACGTGGTCCCCAAGTGAAGTTTATTATTATGGACGGCAGAACGAACGTAACGGGTAAATGCAAGGATGCCATTGTTCTTTACAGTACAGTAACTCTTCGGCTTGAGGGAGCTTAGTCTTTGCCCTGCGATGTGTACTCCCGAGTGTATCTGCAGTTTTCTTGAAAGCACAGTACTTATAGGTTTTCAGAACTCCATTCTTTCATCAGATGAAATTCAGAATACATAATCCCAACTATTAGAATCCAAAGGTTCTTTCTGGTATGGAAACGTTCAACTAATTTCGACTTGTGGCAATCAAGCGGCTTTTGTTTTCGGAAGTCATACGGTCATGTTCTGGAGGTAAACCTCCCACGTTAATTTTGAAGTTCAAGGCAGCCTCATCGTAGCATTGGTCTTGACTATCAGTTACCGAAATGTGCTTTGCCTGTAATCATTATGCAATAGTGATTAACCGCATGTTGGTTTTGCAAAGTGCGTACTACCCGTTACCTCATGGGTGGTAACCATCAGAGTGATGCGTACAAATTGGCCCAAGGAATCTGCCTACAGACTTTGTGAATTTGGGTCGGATTCAAGATTTTGAGGATGGTAACCTGACGGGTACGGTGTGATTGGCATAAATAGCCAAACGACATGGAGCTGTTCCACGAGTTAGTCTTTATTTTTGACTTGAAGGACGATTTGTTCAGGAATCGGGTAATTTTGTCGACTTGCGGGAAGGGTTGGCATCGAGTTACGCAAACGTTTTAAAAGGCAATGGGCAAATGTGCAGACTGTAATGCGGTTTCAAAGTGAATTTGGACACCATAATTGCGATCTTTTTAACCGGTCGGTCGGATTGCCTGGACAGCTCACCTGTATATCGAACGTTGGCAACTTTCGAAATACTAACGCTGATCGGCGACAGAATAGTTCCAAGTGTAGTACATTGTCCCGTTGGAATAACTTGATAGCAAATTGTCAGCAACAAATAGCGACATATATCACGCAGTAGCCGTACATCCCTTATTCAAAGATACCGCGGACGGCGGGCCGATCAGTCGCGATAGATATGGTCCATGGCCTACTCTATTCATTGAATTTATGGACCAAGAGTGTCACCAGAGCTTTTAATTAGCAACTTAGTTTACAAAATCCGTTTATATCCAAACGTGACAATGGATAAAAATGAAAATATGTGCTTGGGCAAGCAATCGATTTGCAGTCATGCTACCGTAACAATTCCAATGTCTCACGTCAAATATCAAGGCATATTTTATGGGTGACTGTCTGCCATAATAATATCAGTAAATACAATTTATTCAATTAAGTTTGTTATCTCAGTTGTTGAAGAAAATGAAATTACATTTTTTTGACTCGTGGTGTCATACATCAACAAATACAATGTTATGAAAACATCTAAATAGTCGAACAAAACCGAAATGAACAGACGTGCATGATGGATTATATTTCATGTTACTGTCATGTCAATAAAACTCTTTCGCATCGCATGTGATTGACCGGAAATATGAAGTCGATGATAGAATACAATATCTCATGGCAAATTTAATTGAGACATATTCTAATAATTTCTTATATTGCGAAGGATTTGTGCAATGTTTCGTTGTATCGTCAATGGTCGCCTTTATAGAAACTGACCTTCAAACAGTCACGATTCCTACAGGCTGTCGATCTATCATTCGCCAATCTACTAACTTTACCCCGGCTACTGACTCCGATCGTGGAGTAAGTTTTCGCCTGCGAGAGATTTTTATAAAGACCTCTAACAATTATTTACAGCCCTTCTAGCTGCTAGTGTATGTCCGCGACGCACCAGACCTCATCGGTGATAATCGCCACTCTCACTTTTAAACAACAACAGCAACAATAATAATAATAATAATAATAATAATAATAATAATAATAATAATAATAATAATAATAATAATATTGATACAGGCAGGCGTGGTAACAACGAATAATCCATCTTCACCTGATGATGGAGGAGGTCTCCAAAATCTTGTGAACGTTACGCTGAAATGTATGTGGTGAATCTTCCGTATATCAATATATCTTGATCAACGGATTTCGATATCTCGATTCTCTGTCGCTATATGACAAATCTCGATGATAGTACAATCACACACATTCTGAAATATTAATTAGAAAATGCGATCATCAACTGTAAGAGTATACGTGACGTAGCAACAATTATAGAAACGAAGTGTAAAAATATACGTCGCTAAAATTTACTAAACATTAAAAGAAGAGATTGTAAGCTCCACTTTTACGGGCTACTTCATAAATTTGTTCTTCACGCCTTTCGATCGACCTCTCAACACTTAACGGTATTTTATCGCCAGTACTCTTTCATTTTGTGTTGTTAGGTTTCGGGATTAAAGAGTACCAAAAGTACACACCAGATGAGTTTGTTTGTCGAGGGGTATCATCTTACGGTAGTCATATTGAAATAGGTGCGCACGAACTGATGGCATCGCACATTCGCTACTTCTTTTAATGCGTCTTTCCCGCAATTCGTGACTACCTAGCGAACTAATATTACCCCAAGAATGATTACACATGTCTTACCAGCAGCTTTGCGAATGATTCGTTCCCACATTTCAGACAATAAGCTCCTGTAATTGTGTATGACGAAATAGGAGAATAGGTTTCTCAGTTCCGACACCCTTTTTTAATGAGAGTGACCTTCTACCGGAAATCATACCGCAAAAATATGTGAGCGTGAAGGCTAATTTACAAAAATCAATTGCTTAATACTTCCCAACCACTAAGAATTGTCCAATATATTCCAGAGTGCGAGTGGAAACTCCGCCTCAGGTCGGTCGCCATTTTGTATTTTTTAATCTTTAACAACAACATGGCATTAAAATTCACTTTCAATATTCTCCGAGATTAGCGATTGTAATATTGATGCTATATTGAAGGAAATACTCACTTCTATTCATGTATAATTAAGTAACTGAGAAGTTTTTTCACTGTAAAAGACAAAAGTATACACCAACAAGTCACTTTATGAGGCGTTTCATATTACATTGAAATTAATATAAGCGTACATTGAATTGCGTTTTTTTGAATAACATTTACAAAAATATTTCAATTTTTGTGCTGAATGAAACATCCTGTTATGGCACTATCCTGTGTGCGATATTTCGGGGTATTAGTACTCAGCTACCAGGGCTTCGTGCACCAGAACAACGGATAATTGCTCTATTTCTTATGATAATAGAACATATTGGATAGCAGTACAATTATATATCATAATTAGCTGTTTTTCGACCTTGGCCGTAGTTGCCGCAGCGAAATATAGCTATGCCCCCATACGGAAAGGAGGGAAAGGATTTGATCATAATTTGACCACAAAATTTTTGTTGCAGTTGCACTAACAACTTGTATATACATGCCTTTGATACAAACGAACGAGATGCATGCACGTGTCCCGGCCGCTTACTTCAGGTTGTTGATGTCGTATAGAACGCTGGTTGGTCTCAGTAGTATATCACCACAAGCTCTCTGTATTATCCCAATCTGTCGGACTAGCAGAGTAGCAGGGAATGAGCTGAATTCATGCGACAACTGCAGCTAAAAAACTCAATCTTGGAATGCGGTTTTGCTGCGACAGCAAACGTTCAAATTTCACAGGATTTCTAAAACGTTATATTTCGTGCAAAGAGAGGGAAGGAAGGTTGCGGTAGGAATGGCATCCAACGTGAATAACCAACAGTCGGATCGCAAGCAGTTAAATCCATTTAGTGCTGTCGAAGCGTTAAGTTGGTTGGCAGTAAGTTGTGGACACGCCTACAAAATTATCCTAAGCATCCCTCACTTCGAAAATGATAACTTACCATTTTGTCTCAGTTGTGCGGTTGGTGCTTTCCTACACAGTGACGACTATGTGATACCTACATAGAGAAAAATTACGGTCGTCTCTGATTTGGTCGTTTAATTCTGACGCCCTTAACAGACCTTCCATAGACCGAGCAACTTGAGTGGTGTAGTATTGAAAAGCGGACCAACGGGATCGCGAGATAGTGAAATCACCGATACAAAAGGGCGTGACACGGAATGGTGAATTAAGAATTAATGTCGGCGGCTCGCCCCACCATAAGCTAGATCCATCGTTTAGTATCGATAATTCCGCATGCCCCGCGATTTGCCTAGTCCGCCGTAGAGTATTTCCCCACGAATGTCCACCTTCGGAATTGGTGATGTACCGGGTTCGATTACGAATTATTCAAATCAAACACTTTAAAATTGGTACCCATTCTTCCGATCCTTGTCATTCGGTTTATATTGCAAAGGATCGTGACAGGGATTCAAGCTATTAACTGGAAGTATAAAAATCAAATACTTATTATGCAAGACCTATGTCCTAAGCAGTGGGAAACGCCATTTAATGAAACCGGCAAACAGTTTTTATCATTGGTAGATTTCTTGCAATTTAATGGAATCGGTGATGCATTACAGTAGCGACGCCAGAAGTTCCAGACAATTTTCAAATAAAAGACGTTTATTGTTACAATATTTTGTGTTGGTATGTCTGCGATTTGTTTCAGTCGAAAAATCGAGACGAGCCTGAAAACCACAAGTCGGACAAAAACTTTCCGCTCAGACGATTCCGGCACCTGTTTCTACATCTTTGCTTCGTTGTCAAACACGAAAATCTGACAATACTTTTACAGACAATTTTTTTTTCTACAAACCTGTCGGCCGCTTATTATCCTTAATCCGTTGCACTCATCTTCGCCACTTAAGTGGCTACAAAACAAAGAAATACGCCACAAACCAAAACAAAGAACACGGGGATAAAAATTTCTGGTGTCAAAGATGACGTAAACTACATTATCATACGAATCATACTAATATTGAAACAATTACTTTTAAATTCACAGATCAAAAATGCTTTCAAGTAATTGAGAAAGCGCGTTTCCGCGTGTGTGGCATACACGAAAATATGCATCGATTTTACGTAGCGGCCTCGTGACGTCATCTATATCGTGTCGTAAGTGAAGTTATCAAAGTCTCATGACTGTTCTTGAGTGACCAGTTTGGCTGTTGATGAATCTACATTGATTAGATTAAACCATACTCTTTGTGTTTCAGACGCTACTCACAGTGAATTGAAACAGAAACAATCGTATGAGTCACGTGATGTCGTCTACATCAAAGCGCCAATCTCATCGTTCATATAACGCCCACTCCCAATTTATGCCCTTATCATAGTCTTATACAAAAGCAATATACAGCAACTTTAACACTTACCGAGGCTTTCCTACTAAAACCCAATATTTAAAATATCCACAACGTCTACTTGCCGATTGCGTAGCATTTGATAAAGATGTGATGTTGATTACCATCACAGAGATGCAGTAGAATCGATGAATCACCGTCAACAGGCCTGTGCTGTGTATTATCAGTTGGTTTTTTGGAATTTATCGCGTTTTGAACTACTTAGGTCATGTTGCCTAAGCAAGGGCAATGCTTATAATGTGCGATCGCGATATTTCATGTCTATAGCCCAGATCACAGGAACAGTCACAAAACTTCGCACTCCCACGATATTGAGAATGAGATACTGCATGCTGAGCAGAAGGAAACGGAGATCAATGATAATGTCTAAGGTTAGGACTCGGTCGTGAATAGGACTGTGCACTCGAATTCGAATACTTCGAATCGAATCGAATAGAAAATCGTTCTCTTTTTAACAACAACAACTTGAGAGAGCTCTACACGCGTTTCCACGTGGACGTAGCCATGAGAGGTTTAGCTTGAAGCACTCCTTTTCTCTGGTGCCACAGTTTTTGAATTGGACTTTTGTGCATTTTGCTATTACCCTCACAGCACGCAATGATGTCGTAGACTTAGCTTCACATTTGGCTAGTTGCGTCTCTGCTTGTTCCTGACCGTTGATAAATATATTTTCAATCAAATTTTATCGAATTAGGTTAATAACTAGGTCAGCCGCGTCTATTCGGTATTCGATTAGATTCGATTGAAATTATTCGATTCGATCCGATGTTTCATACTATACGATTTTGCCCAGCCCTAGTCGTGAATCGTACAGCCAACTTCCCGGCGGACGGCCGATATTTAAAACCAGCAGACCGCGATTAGCAGCTAATGATGAATGGTTGATTACTGTTCCGGATACCTAATGGAGCTGATGGCGCGCAACAGCATAACATAACCCATCGCAGATTTTTCGCGTTCCTAGCTAGTTGAGTAAATATGTCGCAGAAGTATCAACAAAGCGTAAACAGAACAGCGGGGATAGAGGTAGCAGTGATTGGAAACCGAGAAATTGTCACAGAAAGAGGAACCATGGCTAACGAGTGCATCTGTAAATTTTGCATCAACGAAGTAATTACCACGCTTGTAATTGTGTGCCATCTGTATTTAATGTAATTCGTTTATAGGTAAACAAGTCAAAACGGTAACACCCGTTTATAATGCTTTTAAGTCTCATTTACTTCGTCCCATAAGACGTGAGGAAACATCAAATCCATGCGAAACAACCACCAAGTCGTAATTACGATGTGATCCGTAACAAACACCTGACATTGACATTTATAGTTCACTGATTCAACGCACCCTGATGTTGTTGGTATGGCTTTTACAACAGATCACGCCCCTTTACATCAGCATGTATATGTAGCAGCAGTGTTTTGAGGAAAACTATCGCATTCGAGTAGGAGAATCGCTTCATTACGGCAATTTTTGCAGTTGTTGTATGTAATTGTCAATGGTTAGAAGGAGTGTATGAAAATGCACCAACACGAATGATACTATATCGTAAATTTAACAATTTTATCATTTCGTGACGTTGACAAAGACGCACGTTCCCTGACCAGCATTTGAGTCTCGAAGTACAAATTTACAGCGATTTTGCGGACTTGAACGCCTGATATTTTCTACAATGTGGGTGGCTTCGCTTAAACCTTTTGATCTTCGAGAGCAACTGTCAATCTTCGTATCAGCTGACGTAACACGAAATATGTATAATTGTGTACTCAGCTTTTTTTCTCCCTTTGGCACTTCCGTATATGGTATGTCACAGTCGGGTTGAACTACACGTTATCATAGAATAGACCATACTTTGTTAAAAGGTATCTCCTTCCAGGCCAATTCCACAACTTATGGTATGGCATGCAATATGGCTATTTACTATTTATATTCTGGATCACTGTCACAATCACAACCTTCCGTACTCCACTGGAATTGAATGCCAAGCAGAGTTAGAGCCGATACCAATTCTAAACTAATAGGTTTGATAAGGTTAAGACCCCAATCAGAATGTGGATAGTCAATCATTCGATCAACTGAGTGGATGTACTCTTATTGTGTGAGTGGAAGTGTGTGTGTGTGTGTGTGTGTGTGTGTGTGTGTGTGTGTGTGTGTGTGTGTGTGTGTGTGTGTGTGTTTGTGTGTAATTGAGAAGTAATCTTTCTCTAAACAGCTATATCTTCGAGGAATTGCCATGTGTGTGTGAATGCACTTGTGTGTGTGTTGGCCTGAAGAGACAATTCCTTGTTGTGGAAAATAAGGAAAGATGACTTATTTACTGACCGAAATACCTTCGAGTCAATTCAGGTTAAGGAAACTTGTACTCTCATAGCAATGATTTACAATATCTTCCATCTGACGACCATAGGCCAGGTCACTCATTAGTCATGTCAGTCAAATGCCCCCATTTACAGCATATAACCTCTCAACCCCTTGATCACTAATACTTGTAAAGACATATTAGCATCTAACTGCATCATTTCTACTAATTACAGCAATGAATTTTGTGTCCGCCCCAACTACGACCTAATTTCGGTACCTTACATGTAATACGAAACCATAATCGAACTGCAATTCCCAACGGAATAAATTTATATCGTGTAACAAGTTACATTCTCAATCAGCAACGTATATGTTATAGTTCAAATGCCAGGAGGTCAAAGGAGCATGTGTATATCAAGCAATTAATAATCAAAACCGTCTGAGATTTAGCTTAGCAAAATGATCACTCAATAACCAAGCCATCTCGAAGACTTCTTCTCCCAAGTCATAGTAAATTTTATGCCGGATATAAGCTACCGATGCGGCATTAAGTAATAAACATTCAATTACATCGCTGGAAAATGCTCCTGAGATTACGGCGGTAAGATCAAAAGAACAGTTCAATAAAAGTGCTGTTAGATGAGACATCCAACGCGAGAAGCTATGGCTCAAGATGATCCCAATGGGACTGATACACATAGGTTAGAATAAATGTTGCTAACCAATAGCGTCAGCAGTATCGTACCGGATGCCTCCAAAGCAATATCATTGACTTTTGAATTATACAAAGATAAATGGATAGCTTCCTTGTGAGATATTCCCAATTGGTTTAAGCCAACACATATAGCTGTCGGTGATCGCAACATCATGCGCTGGGGAAATTTACACTCACACATCTGACATTATCAATGATCCATACGTCATTATATTTGGATACGCATGATGAACCTCACTAGTAAGTTTAGAGAGGGAGTGGAGAATATGAACTGAAGGACTTGCGGTCGCAATGATGACTGATCAAAATATGCGATGGCAGGCGTCGTTTTCTTGACCACTTACTGTAGGTCATAAACGCCAGGTCGAGGCTTATACTACGCAATCTCGATAATTACTACAATGCCCTAATGTTTTGATAGGCCATGTTCCAACCTTATTGCCCCAATCACCACCTCGACCACAACCCTCCACGATGTTGATACAGACTGCGAAAACTGTCTTGAATGAAAAATAAAGCATGCAATAAATTCCACAACTGTTTTATAGATATACAGAGTGTCACCACTAGCCACATTGATTGGAATCTTTGTCCACGAGCTTTCAAGCTCAGCTGCTGTGAAACTCTCAAAACTCACGCTAAAGATATGCATACAACAACAATATAAGAGAATGAATCACCTTTTCCCGTCATGCTGGAAATCTTAAACAGTCAGAACAAAGAACACCGACACATTTTGAGAAATAGAAACACTGCCAAACTGTTTCCTATTATTCTATTTTCGGTTAAAGTTATCATCATATTTTCAAAAGTGGCCTCATGTGCCCAATGAAGAATGTGTGGTGCGAGTGTGGTGCATTGGAGCAAAGCGTAGATCATGTCACCCATTCATGTGCCACCCAATGGAGTGACTTGTCTGAAGAACCTGGGCGAGACCACCAACCAGTGGCTACTTGGTAGCTGCCCTGAAGAAAAGAAAAGTCATACGAAAAAAGAAGAATATTGTAACGGTAGATCTCTACATCCATGCACGGTATATATACTGTACGGTACACCGCGTAGCCTAAATTATGCGACTTAGAACGTTAGAGGTAAGAGCGTATAAAGACACGAATCCAAACTATAATCGAACCAACTCAATGAGTGGCGTCTTACCACGGAATACTGATTTCGATAAATTACGTCATACGGAAGGTATTTCATCAGAGCAAGTGGAGCTCAGCAATTTTTGATAAAATCGTGATCTAATTATTAACCGATTGAACATTTTGTTCTGTTCAATATCTCAACCAGTACCGCTCGATCTAAATATTTCTATTGTCTGATTTAGAACACGCGTGTTTTCAAGATTACGTATTGTTTTAAAACAGTTTCGTAGGACGTGTGACAAAAACCAGACCAGTGTTAATGCCATTTGCCGGGATATATCAAACACGTGTTTCTTTTTATGGCGGAGTGTTACAGTTGAATAACATTAAAGTTTTTGCTTCAAAAGAGCCGCATGGAATTTGATGCTTTGATAAATCGAAAAATTAATTCTTTTATCAGCTCTATTGCGTTAATCAGAACACTGTTTTTTATCACATACTGGCTATATCTCATGTAGGTATAATTAATTTGCGCAGTACTTTTAGGCGTCGGGCTCCATATACACCTCTTTCATATACAAGATATTTCGCATGTGGCACTGCTACGATCAGCCAACTATGGCTTTATCCTGATTCGACCTGTGACGACACATTCCGCTCTATTTTTAATTTGAATTCACTCAATTTTCATGATTTTGCTTGGACCATGGCGCTGGATAACAGGAAGTTCCAAAACTAACGCTTACTATTTGAAATTATTCGTTTACTTCTTTTCCTATAGAACATCATGGGTTGATATTAATACAGCAGGTAGAATTTTATCCTGAATAATGTAGTATGAGAATCTGCATGTTAAAAACCGCCTCAAAATTAACTTTATGCAATATATTTTAGTACTAACTAGTACTAACACTAATCCTAAACATAATTTCCCCACCAACACAACGCGAACCACTTGGGGTATCGATAATAAGCTTAAGAGCTCTTGCGGTAAGTCTGTATGATACAAGTAAGATATCTGCCTTCGTTATCAATTTTCAACACCACCCCTGTCATAATTGCTTTCATCTTAATATCCGCTACTTGTAGTTGGCGCTAAGATCAAAGTCAACCACTACAAAAGGCTCTTGATGTTGTCATTATCGTCATGTAATATTCAGCACCGGTCACAGTCGTTTCCAAGCCTGGTTTTTTACCCACAATGAGCATTATATAAGAGAAAATGGTAACATGCCCCAGCCACAGGGAAGCTATTCTGAACCTGTGCTAAGTCAACTCAAGTCGTCATGCCACTGGTTCGGAATAGCTGCGCAGTCGAGTCAACTGAAGTAGCGTTTGTCCCAAGACTTTACTTGACTTGACACGAGTCACTAGAGGTGTACGACTTGACGTCACTCGGGGCTTGCGAAAGGAAAGTTGAGACTTGACTCCAGACTCCAGATTAAATATTTGCAAATCATAAATTACGTCAGTTATAATCAATTAGGCTTTATTCATCGGCTCTTTTATTTACTGCTTCTTTCTATTTCTCAATCAACGAATCTGTCATCAATCCACATTGAAAAATCAGTAATCTAATCGGGTAGATAGGTTCGTTATCGTGTTTTTCTTTCAAAATGACTCGATATCCGACTAGAATTTTCAAACTATGAAGACTCGATTCGAGTTGACCTGCTACGCGAATTTTAAGATGTTAAAAGACTGGGACTCGACTTGCTTTCTAGCTCGGAATCGTTGACATGGTCACATCACCGTTGCGAATTAGTATCGGCCGTCAGCCTTGATATATGGGAGGTTTATAATAGGCAGAACATCTGACGTAAACGAGTGGAGTGACTTTTTAAACGGGCGTCCCAACAGGACGACGGACTGAATTCGTAGGGTTTCATACGGTATATTGTGATATCGTAAAGACGATCACCACAGATTTAACGCCCAGCCTTGGTTTATCAATAACTAAGACATTCACAAGGTTTCGGAGCTCCGCTCCTTTATCAGGTGATCTTGTTTGCGATATCTATTGATCGTTCGCCATCAACTTCACTATATTCTTCAGTATATATTGATATACTAGTTACTTCACAGTTTCCGGGACAGGACATAATATTTGGAGGATTTCTCGCAGAAGCGTGTACGCTATTGCTCGCGGAGAGAAGAAAGACCACACAAGGGAGAACTTCAAAACCTTGGAATTAGATGGCTTTGGCTACCTTTAATTGTTATATTTAACGCCAGAAAAACGACCTCGAATCGCTATCGAGGTACTGTACTTTCTTTCGTCTTCAACAGACGGAGGCGTGACTTCTCTCATAGCCGAAACAACCAACATTTTAGCACGCCATCTAGCGTCGGCTTTTGATACAATTGTAGATCGGAGGATCATCAGATAAAAAATATGCAGTTCGACAAGGTGCTGCTCGCTCGACAGATAAAACGGAATGGTTAAACGTACAACACACGCCAGGTCTAATCTGTGGTGCAAGGGTGGATTGGTCATCATTAGTTGCACCAAAGTATAATTATTGAGCAATAATCATTAGAAGGTTGCGTGTTCGCTAGACAGGTAGCCTATTATGAATGATATTAGGCGCTTCGTATGTTATGATTAGAGCAGTTTTAGAAAACCGATATGTTAATTATGATGTCCATTATAAGCAAACTGTAACCCTAATTAATGTATAGACCTACTATCTTTCAGTAATTTTGGTAGTATTCTCGTAATTATTGCATTTGTCTGTTGCACATCAACAAATAATGAACAAGATTAGCAACAGATTATCACGGAATAGGATATTGTAGTCACTACAAACGTAGTGAATATACGTAGGTAGACTCAAGCTCGATTCGTGCAGCAACCGATACTTTGGCGTATTGGAATCACCGTAAATTTCAGTAAATATACGCACAAAGTCGCAATCCTGGCCACCCATCCGCTGACACTTTAGGCTTTATTGGTATGTTATCGCGGAGTTTGTTGGTGGAGAGAGAATATCGTAATGTAGTTGAACTCCGCGCTGATCTGACTCCAAACTGCGTGTTCGAAACACCCCACGATAAACGCCACGTCAGTGACGTACGCTTCTATAGAGCTCTTCGCACTGATGTCGCGAATATACATTCAGAAATGTATATGCGACACAGTATGAAAAAAGATGATTAAACAGTCATTGAGGTCTTATTATTAACGGCCACGAAGGTTTCAGTGCTTTGAAGTAGTTACATATACAGTATTACTGCTTAAATGCAGAACTCCGTTGCTCATTATCATACGCAATTCGATAAATATCCTGTGGTCATATTTCCAAAAAAGTATAAGGTGAAAGGCACCTACATGAGAAGGCTCTACGGGCAGGATCTGAGTCTGCCATTTTGAAACCCAACACAAAATCTGCTTTGCTTGAGATATGCTACCGTTTTTAAAAACATTGCTTCGTGGATCAAAGCTGCGGACCTTTTGATCCTGTCTTGCTCGTCCTGTTCGAATAATTTTAACCAAATAAATTCGTTCAAAAAGGGGATTCATTGACATGTAGATACCTTTCTGACATTACGATGCCATTTGAATGATTTGATTAGCAAGGTAACGACTTTTTCCGTGAGTAGAAACACACAAAAACTTCTCAAATGGGAAATCCATGTCAATACATCGATTGAATTTTTTGTATTATTCCATATACTTGCTGAAAATTAACCAAACAAGGTAGGAGGTCGTAGAGATCTCATTAGAATCAGTCACAGAATAAAATGTTTGATTTGACAGTACCTCATGTTGTGGAATCCAATTAATTATGTTGAAAGGATTTGAAAAATGAAAATTGACAAAAACTCTTAATTTTTTTGTGACGAGATGAAAATTTTGGGATGAAAAATTATATTATAAAATCATTTATGTGTGTTTGACTGTGCGTATAAGGAGTTTGGCAGCTCTTTTCAGCTATTAAAAGGCCTTTATGGCAAAATACAATTCTTTTAGGGCACTGTTTCAGTATCATCCACCTTGTAAGGACAATCTATTCAATGAGAGGAAAGAACAGTTATTGGACTTTGTAATGACACATCCTCTTAGAACATCACTTGGACACTATGGCGAGGGGCTATGAAATCACACAGTGCCTCTCACAGGAGTGACTGATGCACTCAGAAACGAAGTGGTTGAGGTTGTCGACGACTCCACATGTCCCTTTATGTCCCTATAACTGCTTGAGGTAGGTGGAAGTTTAGTGTATACTGTATGTAATGCATGGAATTATCCTAATTCTCACAGGAAAGTCAGGAAATACCTTAGTAATGTGCATAGGATACGACATCAAACGAGGACAACTTTCGTCAACAGGTCATAGCGTACTTTGAAAGGTGTAATTTATTTCAGCCACTTCCCGATTAGAATCCTATTTTCTTGCGTTGGTTGGTTGGTAATTGGTATTTCGTTGTCTATAAAGTCGTCAAAAACGATTGAACGTATAAAGGTGTAAATTGGTGTATAAGATCAGTACCTAACGGGACAATATACGTCCATGTTGACTAGTCAGTGAGTAGGTCTAGACCCGCCCGACTAGCGATATCACTTGGTAGAGTAATAAAATGACCTAACTGAAATGGAGCGGTGGTGTTTTATGTGCAATCAGTATGGTACGTTGGTGGTTTTGTGATAGTTTGATCAAGGATATCTAGAACTCTCTGGTATTTATGGGTGCTGTGTATTAGACAGGTATATGTTATCTTAAAGTCAATTTCTCAATAATATCTCACTGGCATATCGCTTTGTTGATGTCATTAGTGACTTGTATAACTTCAGACAGCGTAGCCACATATATAGCCAGTGGTGGTGATCTTGATGTGTCCACAAGAATTTATGTCAAAAGCCTCAAAGGTATCAAAAACAAGTGAGATTTCCTAATTATGAAACACTTTGCAGCCTATTCATCATTCAGTTATGCACTGGGTCGTGAAAACCACGCAACACTGACATGGCTCTCATCGGGAGTTCTAGTTGTTTGTTATTACAAAGGAATATATTGGAGCCGATGGCGAACGATCAATAGATATCGCAAATAAGGTTCACCACAGATTTACCGATCAAACTTGCTGTGATGAAGGAGCGAAGCTCCTAAAACTTGTGAGTGTCATAATTACCAATAAACCAAGACGGGAGGTTAAATCAGTGATTAATCTTACTTACGATATCTATTTGTTATTACAGAGATAATTACAATGGTTTTATAAATCATATACAATAATAATATAGCATATAATAATATAGCAGTCGATAACTATAATTTTGCGTGCGCGATTGATTGCCCCTGATTTCTCCACTTATTTCGATACAGCCGCGCACCTATTAGACCAGTTTATAAGCCTATAATACAGTATACTGTACTGTATACATTTATCGTTTTATTACCTGTTGTACCACGATTGTATATCGAATTTCTAACGCGAATTTGTGAGTTTCCACTTACAAGTACACGGTCTCCAAATTATTGATATCAAAATAGGCATATTGGTAATTGTCAATGTTCAATGGTATGTGCTGGCAATTTCACATAACGTCAATGATAGCTTAATCTTCATTGTAATCCAACATCAGATAGACAGACAGACAGACAGACAGACAGATATTTTATTTTCGTCTCGTCAGGAACATAAAATTGAGTTCCGGTACGGACCAGGTGACGACGGGCCTTTCAATCAAGCGCCACCTGCCGGAGGTAACAGGGTGATTGATGCTGGCGAGAGATACAAACAACAAAATAAAAATAAATACGAAAGTTCATTAAATACATATTTGAGATATATCACATTCATTCATTTATTCGTTTCACCTGATGAAGGAGCAGGACACCGAAACCTTGTCGACTAATTTCCAGATAAACTGCGGAATTATAAATTTGTGACATTACGCAATTTTCTAATCCAATGGCCAACCATCATCTTTGCTATTTGTTAGGCATTTGTTGGTAATGACGCAGATTATTGCTAGACCAGCTTTGTACAAATTGTTTTGGCTGAACCCTTGGCATTTCCCAATCATACAGATTTTGCGTAAATCCGGTACGCATTGCCACCTTTACGACAGTAACATGCTTGAGGTACTGTGATCTTCATAAATCCTCCATTAGGCCACTATTTAGACATGCTAATTGATGTTGAATATGCGATAAAGCATATCAAAAAAACAGTCAACAATGTGCGGATTTGCTTCTCACTTCAATGTTACATTGTTCTGAATGAGAGTTAAAAGACTGTTTTGCGATCTTCAACACCCAAGTCAAAACATTGACCGTGTTATCTAGATGTACTTATAATAACAATGTTAAGAATAGTTTGCAAAAGTATACTTGTATGCTTTTCAAGTATCATAATAAGCCTTAAACCACAGTGTAAATGTTTTCATTGAAAATTAAGGGAAAACATTAATATTTGAATTTACTTCAATTCTTGTCACTATTATGATTCATATTATTATTTCTAGTGACCACTGAGCAGGTCTGTTTCATGAAGCAGGTCCTTAGCCCTCTACCAACGGTAGATAAGCGATCTGGCATACACGCAGTGGCGAGCACAAGTCTGTCCGAGAGTACCGGTAGCCTAATACAAGGAAGTGGTTTGACTATGGACGTCAACACCAATATATCCTACATGAGTTGAATCCCTCCGCCGTGGATACTTCCGTGTCATTGGCAAGCCTTGCTCAGCTTTCGAGGAAGGGAACTTGTAAGTGAATTCGAAATTCATTCGTGCATAATTGCTATGCGCTACGACAGAAAGTACCGGAAGAACAGTCTGCGTGAACATATTGTTTGGTACTGTGCGCAACAGATAACATCTTAGATTGGCAATCATTCTATAAGGTAGAGTGGGATCGGGAGGTTCCGGGTTCGATTCCCGACTGAGTCGAATCGAAGACTTTAATACTGGTATCCGTTCCTTCCCTTGTTTGGCAGTCGGTATCGGGGAAGTGCGGAGAGCCGCGATTGTAATAGTGATCTGGGCTATAAGCCTGAAGTATTGACACGTATACCGTGAGCATCGACCTGGCGTACATGACCTTAGCAGGTGAAAAACGCCGTAAATTCAAAATATATAAAAATGGAGCACTTGTACGGACGTGGATCCGCGAGCTTAAGGTGCAGGTCTGCGGCAAACATGCAGCGTATGATGGGCGTATGCACATGCCGAACAGGCAAGTGAAAGCCCTATGCAGCTTGGACTACACACACACACACGAAGGAAGGTCGCTATAACTATGTGAGTCTTAGAGAAGGCAAGCTGCAGATAACCATACACAGAAGAACGAAATATTATCTTTGTGAGAGTCATCACATTCTCTCACTGCTTTTGAAATTGGCCACACGGACTAGCATATATTCACCACAACGAGATTAACAGTCGCTGAGGGCATTCTTCACAATCTCCACTTTCAAAGCTAAACCAGTGAACCATTAGGTGTGAAAATATGTCATTACCTCCGTTGCAATAATGTTATGAAATTCCATCATGCGCAAAAAAAGACAAATATTGGCCGCACTGAATCATTGTGTGTCGACAATGAGAAACTAAAATAATAATCACCAGGATTCAACCATTGAGTGAAAAAACCGTTGATTTATTCTAAAATAATCAAAAAATTATTTAAAATATGGTTTCCACGCTTTTTGCATGCGTTCCATTACGAATGTGCGGTTCACATCCAACAGGTTTCGGTTGAATGATTTTTCTATCAATATTATCATCTTACATTTGACGAGAAGGGAACATTGAAAACTTTTCGAGTTATTCTATCAACTCTTGTTTTGTTTGGGGATAGATATAACGTGCTTCTGTGTTTGTTATTTTTTGTCTTTTAGCGAAACAAATTGTCATGTTTATGAATGTTTTGATGCGAATCCACCCCAATCGAAGTGCGTGACGACACAATAAATGTGATTGCGGGCAGCACAAAAATAATCGACATCAAACAAAAACTTCAAGACGAGTGATGACAATTGGATTAAACAAAGTCACGATTTCAACACCTTATCAAGTTAAGTTCTTTTTGAACTTCAAATAACCATGTAACCGCAAACGGTATACTTAAACAGGCAAGATTCCAGGTGCTATCAATAAGGAACATTTATGTGGTAATATATAGGTGTGGCTGCGTACTTATGATGCTTGGTTAGCAGCATAATAACAAAATTTACAAATACCAATGTTTCGTAAGCGAAAAGAATTTATACAATCAACCCAAAAAGATACAAGGCATGCCTTACCGCCGACCCGTGATATAATGTCATGAAAACTTGTTGAGAAAATGCGATATTAACGGTAATACCTAGACACCTTGAAAAGTAGTGATGCAGAACCAAACACTTCCGTATGTATGATTTTATGTTGCAGTATGAATAGAATACTTGCCTTTGACTTAAAACTTGCAAGAGATGAGAAAGTGTCGCTTGTCACGGAGATTGCTTTAACCGAAGAACTACAATAAGCATTACCGGACTTTGGAGTTTGATTTGACTTGATATATAGGCCTATAACGGTATGTTTTGAGCACAATAGACCTATGGGCCTGTTTCTCAAAAATGATGTTGCGTAACTACTACATCAAATTAATTTAGATATCTAGCTGCGTATCGAACGATCAGCTCATGTCGACTTCAATATATACATTGGACTCGATTCAATCTTTGGCACATAGAGCATTTACATATTCGTCCTCCTTTGCTCCAAATGCTTCATAGATATGAATTTTTCCCGACATTGTTTGGCAATGTACAAAGTATTTACAACTACAGCTAGTTTGGAATTAAAAAAAACATAATATTGATTCATTTCACATCGTTTATTTATCGCCACGGACCGGGAGGTCGCAGAATCGATTCCACGCTAAATGCTTCAGTTCAGTCATGTGCATCATGCTGGGTAGTATGGAACTTGCCCCATATATTATCAAGTAAAATATTTGCATGTTGAGTGATTTGCTTTGACTGAAGACGACAAGCGACACTCATAGCAAGTCTCAAACATTTGGGAGGGTAGCATCAGAAAAGGACATCCAATTCGGCATATCCGCTGGGGCTTCTCCATCGGAATATAAGGGGTGTAGTAAAAAGATTTTCGGGAAACGGAATATAATTTCGGACTATACAGTAGACCGACAGTCGCGTCAGAAGCATATTTCTAGAGCTGTTACGATCATTGCGATCATTGCGATTTTGCACGTCCTGGTGCTAGTATACCTTATCATGTAAAAGGAGAAAATCAGCATTTGCTTAGAAGATTTGTCTTATCATGATGAGAAAGGTTAGAAAATGTGGTCATCGACATCACAAACATCACGACTACGCTTCAGATTCTTGTTGTAAGCGTAATTTGAATCCTTGGACAAACAATCATTTTTTCAATCTCCGAAGCATAACAGTCATTGAAATCCCTTTGCCAATCACATTGCGACTGTGACAAAGCACATTTGGGCGTAATTCCCAGTAAAAGCAGGTTGTTGTGGGGTCAGGTATGACAGCAAAAAACATACGAAGTCTCCCTGATGATAGTTTACACCAAAACAATCACGAAATTCAACGCAGGCGGCGTGACCGTTTGAAAAATAAGTAGTTCATATCAAGTTCGCTTAATAAAAACACTCTGCTTGATATCAATGTAATCCTATTCATTAATCATGCCTAGTCTATTTCTAATTCACTTTAGAACAATGTTGACAAGTTGATGATCCGAACCTGTTTCACGATTGAGAAATTATTACATTTCCAAGCAGTATATTTTGCATGTACAGTAAAACCTGTTGTATGTACGCAAACATTGCATCGGTCCACGTGCACAAACTGAAGGCTTCCCTGTGTTGTTTTAACATTGAGTCAGATTGTATACATGGATTAAACACTCATCTCTTGAAATAGGTGCGACAATTTCGCGACCGCAAGGCTTTGTTTACGAGGCAGCCACCTCCGGCCACAGAGTGTCGAGTGCGATGCGAGCTGATTCGCCCTGACGGGATTCGAACTTGTTTCAGCGAATTCGCGAATACCATAACTCTTTGGAAAATATGAACAACGAGGGTTCTTAACCATAAGGATTCAATTTCCCACCGCAACACACCAAGGACGAGTTCAAGTCGAGCTCAGTATATATTGCATATACGCAAAGGGCGTATAAATGATTAACAACGATGAGATCAGTGACATCAAGAAAATCATTACACATGGTTTACACACATACACACACACACACACACACACACACACACACACACACACACACACACACCACACACACAGACACACAGACACAATGTGGCAAGATTACTGGCATGTTCATTCATTACGTATGTTGTATTTGACAGATGTAGTAACAGTAGGCTACCTACACTAACTATAGTTATGCAGCCTACCAAGACAAAATTTCGATTCACATGGCCTTGCAGATATGCATTTTATTAGTGCGATACTCCATTGCTCCAATAAACGTAAAAATTGTAACGATTTCAATCCGCAGCTCAATACTGGTCTTGTTCTAAGGTCGATCTTCCTCCCTTTGGTCTTAGAATATCACGAATAAGATGTTCTGACGGCGTTAATTGAATTCCATCTAATTCGACGACAAGACAAGCTGTTTACATCATGTTTTGACTAACAACAATCCCCATTCGATGTGAAGAAAGTTCCCAAACAACAGAATAATGCTTTCATTCCAACTTTATGTTTCTGTGAGAAGGTACACGATTTCTTTGTGCTGACAATACATTTAATTAAGGTTACAAGCAGATACGCCGACGAATACAATGCCCCACACGATGTTAATGAAGGAAATGAAGGAATGGGATATGTTGAGATAATTCTCAAGTCTCTGAAACCTTGTTAATATCTGTAACACAACATCATCAACTTCCCGCACAACGACAAATAAATTCTCTACAATTAAACGATCATTGACATCAAAACCTTTTTAGTCATCCATTCAAAGCGATCTCATTATTGTATGTCCGTCTGTATCGCGTATCGATTATTATTATAGATACATGATACGTTCCTGCCGTCACAGGTGTAAACAGATCCGAATCGATGTACTTGAACTGATCAACAATTGGCAAATAGTGTATAGTTTCCATCACGCTCGTCAGGCTGCTTCGGGAATATGCGCGGCGTCAGTCACTGTTTAAATTGAGCCTGTGGTATAAATATGATGATGTGAGTGTAAAATAGTCGTTGACAATACTCATCATTTCCGACATAAATTACCGTTTAGTAATGGTAATAAATATAATAAGTCACCACAGAATTAACGTCAGATCTTCACCTGATGAAGGAGCAGAGCTCCGAAAGCTTGTGTGTTATATACCAATAAACTGGACTGGACGTTAAATCTGTGGTGACTTATTATATTTATTACTATTTGAATTGTCCGCCATCGGCTCCACTATTTTTCGTTTAGTAATGGCAGCACAAATCACGAGAGATTTTCACTGGAGCGGAAAAGAATCGTTAGCAGCGTATACGAACATCAGCCCACGTGGCAGCTTCCTCTTATACAGCATATATACTGTATATTCAATGAGTTCTTTACAGCATCAATTGCGTCAGGTTGAAATATCATTATGTATTGAGATTACATGTTCTCTGATCCCAGAAATGGAACAGTTATATACTATAGTTGACGTTGGTAATGCGTAATATCAAGACTTGGACACGTTTTAATCGCCAATAATGCCTCTGCTCATAAATAGACTTGAAGGAATTATTTGTACGCAAACTTTGAGCGCCTGTAACAGATACCTACTTGGTCATATTCGAGACAATTAAATTGGATCTGTAACTTCGGGATGATTAAAATATTTTTTTATCACAAACTTGCTCAAGCATCCAGCTGTCATATTCTAAGTCTCGATTTCCCAAATCTCACAACAAAGGGACTTTCTTCTAATGCAAGAAAAACCGTTTTGCTTTGTGATATAAATATACACGAAATTGGAGTAAAAACTTGAAAGGGGTGGAGTTGACATAAAAGTAGATACATGAGAAAAATTTCTCTTTCATCGCACTTAGTGACGGTTTATCTCAATGAAACAGTACACCCCCATCATTGTGTTGGTTTGTTGTAATCTGTTTTGAAGCACTAGCGTGGCAGATTTCCAATCAGGTCATTTTACAAGTTTTAAATGGACTACAAGAAGTCTGTAATACCTATGAGAGATGAGCTTTTGTAAGTCCGCACCCCCATCCTGTGACAGAATGATCATCAGTTGCGATCTCCATTCATTTTTTGTAGGGTTGATTCGTAATTCAGGATGTCTTTTGTCCACAGCCACTCGTATTGTCTTGAAAGCTTGTAAGATGCTTGTCTCAGTGCGTACTTACATCTTAAGTTCGACATCAAACACCTATGTTCTTTGTATAAAATCATGTATTCTGATTAAAAACAAGCGCCGACAACCTCTTACGATTTTCTGTGATCAGGTATCGCGTGTCTGCAAATTCTATGGAGTAAAGTAACATTTTCGTGTAACTATTGTTCACTTAAAAGACACGTTACATGCCGCTACTGAAAGGCGGGGTCAGATATTGATTGAAAGAATGATGGATGGCACACATGATTTGCTTTCAGTAAAAGTATCACACGCCACAAAACAATGCCTGGAACATATTCGCCTCGTCAAACTTCAAAAGAGGCTGAGTAATTAAAACAATGGAATGGTTATCGATAGGGTAGTAGATTTCCATGCCGCTCATGTAGATTCAAAACATGCCGACCACGTCTGCAATTGTCCCATATCCCAGCTAGCGGCGGAACATATTTGCGAAGTCGTATAGAATAAACCAAGAGAGACCGGGACGGGATGGCTTCAATGGAGAAGCATCATATTTAGGACGGTCTAATTGCACCGTTCAGTTTGTTTGTTTTGTTTTATTTGGAATTTATGGCGTTTTCAACTTCTAAGGTCATTTACGCCAGGTCAATGCTTACGGTATACGTGTCAATATTTCCAGTTTATATAGCTCGGATCACTATTTCAATCACAGCTCTCCGAACTTCCCCGATACCGACTGCCAAGCAGGGAAGGAACGGATACCACTTTTAAAGTCATCGATTTGACTCGGTCGGGAATCGAACCAGGAACCTCCCGATCAGAAGGCGGACATAACCGTTCAGTTGTCCGATTGGTTTATACTGTCCGCCTTCTAAGCGGTAGGTTCCGGGTTCGATTCCCGACCGAGTCAAATCGATGGCTTTAAAAGTGGTATCCGTTCCTTCCCTGCTTGGCAGTCGGTATCAGGAAAGTGTGGAGAGCCGTGATTGTAATGGTGATTCAGGCTATAAGCCGGAAGTATTGACTATTGACAGTATACCGTGAGCATCGACCTGGCGTATATGACCTTAGTAGGTGAAAACGCCATAAATTCCAAATAAAAAAAATGTTCCAAGTAGTCGTTAAATGGGTGCTGTCATTCGCCATACTACTATAAGTAATAGGTCGGTCATTCTTTTTAAACATTGCCACCCCATATTTGAGTGGCAATGTTGCACAGTGAATTGAACGTTCCATGATTTGGTTGCGTATTTATACGTCAAACACAATACTTGTCGCAGACCTTTAGATCAATATAGGTTTGGGACCCCCATAGCTAGTTCCCATGTGCTCGCAGATCATCAAAATCACGACTCCTTGCAGTTTACAGAGGAACATATATATTATATTATTTTGAAGAAGATTTTCAGTGGCGTTTATCACAGGGCGGTGCTTTGCACCACGAACAGGACAGGCTGGAGCAGATACATAGGTACAATAGTCGGGACAATCAGGGATAATAGAACACATGAATGGGGGTCTATAATTATTAATTATTAATTATAATCAGAGGGAAATATATATACTCCGGTCTTCTTGTTCTCCGTCTCGCGGTTGAATGCATACAACACACTTTATAGGTGATTGTCAAAGTATGCGTGATAGGGGTTGATTCGTAAAGCCATAACTGACAGTTGCATCAGGAATAACATATTCATCACAATTATATAAAAATCAGAGACAAAATTTACGGTCTGTTGATCATGACACTCGGCAACTAACCCAGTGATTCAAACAATAGCTCAATTTAATCTCGTCGACAGATTTAAAAGTATGAAGAAATATATCACTATATACAGTATTGTACTGTATATACACTACATATATTTTATGACTTGTTCCGTTACAAATCGTTCTCTCACTCGTGTTTAAAGGTAGATCCATATTTCATCAGTTTGCTCTTGACACTAGAAATATAACAGCCAATGATGAAGTCCAGACCTATAATGTTTTGATATACAATATTCCCCGATGTAGACTTTTGAAGGTTTCATCGTACGTCACGCAAGTATTATAATGTTAATCTCCTTGTTTGATTTCATGCTATAATACATCGTCACCAACACAGTATGAATGAAAATTTCTCGATTTCATACAAACCTCACATAATATAAATATATATTGTTTAACGTAGCATGATGACAGTTTGACGACCGTTACTAATAGCAACGAGTACGCCAGTTGAAGAACAATACCGTACCCCCAGCAAAGCAACAGCGTAGAGTATTCAGTCCATGACTTTGCTTGTTATAGCCTACATTTCAACACTTTCTTTCAAATTCATTGTAAATCCCCTTTTCGCCTTGGCAGCACGAAGTTACGACGTGATTTCGGTTAGTGTAGTACAAGGCGTTTGAATGTTAAAGTCATTACGGCGTATTTGTGTCATTGGTTAGCATCTCAGAAGTATTAAAGTGACAATTAAGCCGATAAGGGTTGCATGTGATGACACTAATAAAAAAAAAACATCAACCCATTATCGCTTGTGATGAAAACTGATAAGTGATAACCTGTTATTGGAAATTTATGTCTTTGGATATATATGTTTGGTTGTTATGAAATTATTGGCTGCTTCTTGACAAAGCCTAAAACTAGTTCTGGGATGGTAAGTCAGTTATTATGTTAATCGAATAGGTACTCTGTGTATGTACGTGGTTACACACAAAACCCTCTAGATTACTGTCTTTAGTAATTTCTCAGAATTTCGATTGTATGATTTATCGCGTATTTAAATAGTCAAATAATGAAATATAATTGATACTGATACCAGCCCTGATCAAAGTCCAGGCGACACACACACATCCAAGCAGGGGAAAATGGATATCAACAGGACATATCCAGCGGACGGAGCAACTACAGTGATTGGGCGTTGTCATCACAGCGTCCTCTCCCTCAAACGTGTATCATTGAAATTTTACCGGGGATAATCTAACAGCTCTTACATACCGCACACAGGGACGCCAGAAGTACTCACTGCTCACTGCTCACTACTCACTGTAAACGATAGAGCACAGGCCTAGCAAGCTAAATGCCTTAACGTGTGCATTTTTGCACTTCGTATTATATCGCCCGATGCTTCGGGAATACAATGTAGCCTACTTGACTGAATATAATAGAAAATGTTCGTATTTCGAACAGCACCTGCGAAATACGTGATGCATCATTCACACCGTTTCGTTTTGGACATGATATTACACAAAAATTTCGATTAAACTCAATGAGAGTAAGTGAGCAAACAATTTGTGAGATGAACGATGACAGAGGCAATTACATCAATAGCTGTGTCTGCGACAGCCCAGAATTTACACGCGTCCCGGTCAAGTCACGCCCCATTAAGAAACAAGATTTCTTTTCAACGAGTGCTGTATGTAGTAGCATGTGAACTACATCTACGTAGAAAGCGATCGGAGTTAAACTAAATAAACTTGCGTAAAGTGATACGCTTCAACAGTTAACTGATGACCAGCAAGCCGTTAGAGATAAAGAAAATGCACATAGTCTAGTCTGTAACAACACGAGTCCTGTCAAGTAACTAAAAGGGTGGACAACGGTCACACGGGTTGACCCCAAGTAAAATATCTACACACCACACACCATGACTTTCATTCTACTGTGTGGATTCTCCATCCCGTTAAATGAAAGCTCGAGCTCGGATTTGTGTTTGTAATGTGCGTGCAGTGTGTGTAGGCCTACTTACAATTGAGATATTGAAGCAATTCTTAGCATTTGCTGATGCTTTGTTGTGAGCGCAAGAGGTTAGCGTATGTGTGGTACGGGGCGAAAATCCGTTATCAAGTGGTTGTCTGAAGGGCGAGCAAACGTGAGAGTAGCGGCAAACCGTGAATATGGCGTGAAAACAAACGCCCAATCGTGTGCGGTGGCGGTTTGTCCGGACCAAAATAATTCATAGAGTGACAGGGGGCGTTTATTAAAATAGAATAAAACCTGACCCCAAACGATGTTAAGAACTTGGGCCTTAATTTAGTATAATCCGAGTAAAGTCAAATTTCTCAAAAATTAGAGTTTCACGTGAGGTGTTTCCGAATTTTGTGGATTTCAAACTTCTTGCGCAATCAAACAGATTTCGTCTAGCCACATATTCTTATATATCATGTGCTATCTCGTCCACCCCAGAAACCGCGGAAACAATCGATCGGAACCAGGCACTGCTTATCCAGACTGCCACCCGGCGCGTGTATGGTCCTGCCCGTCTGCGGTTGGAGCTGCACGCCTGTTAGCAATCATGCTGGACTAAGATCACTTTATTGGTCTATTGTTTCTGTGTCAACACGCATGAAAAAAGCACCGCTGAAATTAGAGTTTACACAGCTTTTTTTTACGCGTCAGCCTAATTCTATAGTACTGTACATCGCGTTTACGATTTATTACGAATTTGTCGTTGGCTCATTTGTTCGTGGGTTCGATTTCACCTTCACGCTTTCAAGTAAGCTGCGAAGAGTGAGAAAGTCAGTATGCTTACAGTAATTACGCGATTCTAACAAACAGACCACCGTGATGATAAAATGTAACCTCACACGAAAACTATTAGCGCTAAATGAGCCGACGCAGCTCAGATACACCACTTGTTCCGCTTCCAAAAATATCATGTTGTTACTTGATTGGTTTGAGTGACCACAAATTTAGAGAGACTGCGAGAATGATAGCTATGCAAAATGTAAAAATCGCACAAATTGGATAAAAACTCGCTTGCAGAATTTGTCGAAGGATTACGCTTGTATTTAGTGTTCACGCTGTTTGGTTTCTCTTGTTTCCGCAGGGTTTAGCGGCTATTCCCCTCAAAAATGAAAAATGTTTGACTTTCATGTAAGTACAGGTGAGAACGTGCGAGAATGTCGAAGGTTTAGAACATAAAGAGGATCGTCTAACACAATGATGTTAACATAAATAAAGAAATCTGATCCCGCTTATATATAAAAATAATCTTGATAAACACCTTGAGACACAATTCAAGGATTATTAATTGCTTGCATATTATGTCAAACGCAAAGCGTATCCACGCATTAAGCCGGTGCTACCGCGAGAGACTCGTACGGCTGCACCGGGGCAATCGATATTTGGTTTTGGTTCTCGATGACCACGACTGAAGTAACACCATACTCACTTTGCTTCGGCAACATCAGTGAATTCGCAGATATTCGTATTCGAATATCCATATGAATACTGACAAAAATACCTGGCACAATTTCAATGGTGGTCGTTTAGAGTCCACCGTAAACTTTACAGCGACCGTAGAGGAACCTACTGACCCTTCATACACTTCAGTTCACCGGATGTACAACCTGCGGACGCGAGTAAAAGTCGCACTGTCTTCGAGAAAGAGCAGTCGAAATGCACTGATTGGTAGATTTTAGCTAGACTTGGATTTAGTTGATTAACGAACACGAGCCACCAACTGATTGGGCTGTCGAGAAAGTTGCTGATACCATCTAACGTCTTTGGTTAGGTCGTGGTCGCTACTCGATCCAGCCACGTACCAATTTCGAGACAGACGACGACCTTATACCGTTACACCACGAAGCCGGTATCATATTATCCGCCCTGAAATTAGAGCTTGACCCATATTATTCGTGTACACTGATGAATACCGGTTTATTTGGGACTTTCCCCAACCGTTTCAGTATTGAGGAAGAGTAGACAAATTAGATACTATAAGTTCCTGTTGTCTTGCAACACTTGCGATAAATAGTTACTGCTTTCTATAGTTTATGACAAGAATTGGGTCGCAGCAGATCTGTGATCGGATGACACATCACGTTGTTGTACGGCTGTACGTTCAGATTGAATAGAAATTCGGCGTCCTTAGGAGAAAGCAAACACTAAACAATAATGGAATACTATTACAGAAGTTCTCAATATCTAAGTGTATTTAACGAGCATCGCATGTAACTGTATCAGGCGGTAAACACGCCTGTTCATGTTACAATGCGGTACTTCAGCGTCACCTGTCGGATTAAATATTCCAGCATCATATTCCAGAATGCGGTGACGTAATATGCATCGCTGAGCTGTACAATCAACATAAATAATTTCAGTACAGAGGCAACATGCTGACAACGCACAAAAAATTTTCCAATGCTCGCTTTATTGACAACAGGTCAACTAATACTATTGTATCTCATGGATGACATTATATAAAAAAATCAATATATTCGGAAATCAAGTCAGGCATGACGATGAAGAATGAATAGTGATGTTGGATTGTTTTGAAAATTCCCCGTCGTGCTCTGATATCGGGTATCGCGTTTCTCCGACCTATAGCGGTGTTTATTGCCAGCTCATGAGAACAATCGCATCTGTTTACGAATTGCTAACTGCGGACAAACTTGCGACAATCACAACACATTACACTCGGCGGAAGTAACCATCTGAGTGGGGAATCTTGAAAAATCTGCCATATTCATTGGAAAAATAAAAATATGACTCGTATGCTGACCTATTTATCGCAACTGAAATACGAGTACATGCAAGGACGGAGAAATTATTGGCATTTGCGTAATTTCCACCGTATAGCCGGCTATCACAAAGAGTCAATAGAATAAACAAGGTGGAAGATATTCAACACAGCAAAAAATAACGTCGCCGTTAACGCTCAGGATCAAAATGCAATGAAGGCATCGAGTGCAAGATTCTGAAATATACACTCAATCTTCCCACTATCCTATTTAGCACATGCGATTCCAATCGAAGGTGCACGTATTAACATTGCTGTAACATAAGTCACTTCAATGTGTATACGCAAGTAATGCATCCAACGTGATATTTAAAACCATAGCATGGATTTGTGAGTCCTGGCGTCACTGGCCCAAGTTCTTCTTGGCCAAAAGACAATCATAAGATACAATTTAATGCAAGATACTCTTCTTCCCGCATCCCTCTACGGGACGTCCTGATCAAAAGAATGGCAGCTAAGTTGGTTAATGGAGCCTGCGGTTAAAACATTATGATGGCTTAAATATTAGATGAAAGTGCATATAACTTTATAACTTTAACTTCACATAGGCCGGAATTTCGCGTTGTATCAGGACATCTTTATCCGTCAGGCAAAATTTCAAACTCTACCCGATATTGTCCCGAATCAACATTATATGACGTGAGCTCGTACATTTAGCAAAAATGTCTCATTTGGTTTAATTTTACTCGTGGAAATAAGCTCATTTTTTACGATATTCGTTGTGGGTCGTTCGGCGTTTCTGCCTGTTTCTATAGTCGCCCGGTACCGATGGGCTTTCCCCCGAAACTCGCGGGTTGCTTGCGGTATTTGCATCGCCGAAGTGTTTTACGGTCTCCAACGCTCCTTGTGTGGTCTGTAGTCGCAATCATGCCATGAGCGTCATTAACAAGTAGTGTGGTACCCAGTGATTGCTAATTGTCAAACGCTAACAGTTATCACATGGCGCCTGCATTGTCATTACAACGTTCTCTCATGGGTAGAAAGGTAGACAGGCAGCCGGTAGGTAGGAAGGATAGGTAGGAGTTTGTGGGCTCAGCAACAAGCCTTTCTGTGCGTGATTATGTTTGCCGTAAGGATAACGCATCCCACAGGGGGAATAACTTTTGGTAGCTGCTTAGCGGCAAGGGAACCTCTTGCGCTGTGTGTAACTTCGATAGTTCTTAATTTTAGGTCGTTTACGTGGTTGGGAAGATTTGTATGCCATACAGTGCTGTCTTTCCTGTCCGGATCACGCATATTGCCGATCCTACTTTCGTTCTCGCAATTCTACATGAAAATCCGCATTTGTAATCATACTTAGAGCAGTTAGGAAGGGCATGAATCGGACACGCTCCATTTGCACTAGATTCGGAAATGCAACTTTGCGTGTAGTATAATACAACATCCCCGCAATTGATCAAACCGTCGCTTTCCAAAAGTGATAAATTGTTATAATGAATTTGCGAACATGAATCGGAAACAGTTGGATTGGTATTCTTCCTGCTGATCGATAGCGATAGTCGGTCGTCGATCAATTTTTTTGCAGTACCAGGTAATGGCATAGAATTTTCCTTCCTGGCTTGCTAGTTATCACAGCAAATTAGCACCACATATTAGATTCTTAGGAATGTTACAAGGATATTAGCAAGGACGTTGAAAACAAGCGCCAGTATCCTAATTTGAATTATTATAATCAGCAATTAATTAATGTCCATAAGCAGGGGGAACAGTTTGTATTCATATATAATAGTTTTATTCATTCATATACTGTGCAACGGCGGATCAATTGTATATAATGATATAGCTTTGATGATACATAGTTGACAGCGAATAGTCGTGAATTTTATTTCGAATTCGAATCTAGCGGGTAACGTTGGTGTCTAGGTATATATGTGGTGATTTGTCCTTTTCTTCATAAGGATTACGTACAGTATAGATGATCTCGTTGGGTGATTAGTACAATTGATTACAAGGGTTTTCACTTGTACGTATGTGTGATGGTTCGATTCACATGTCCCATAAGCTATGTGAAAAGTATAGCGTAGAGAGGTATTGTAGAACGATTCAATCCAGCTCGTCGTTGTCCAATGTCTGTTTTGTTGTGCATACACCGTAGAGGTAGGCTACGTTAAACGATCTGCGGATATATCATCAGTACATCCAGCACTAAATCTTGTGCTACTCAAGTATGGAAGTGCCCCAGGCCCCTAGCAGGAGAAATAGCCCGTAGACTATAAATGAAGATTGCTAGGTCGATACCTTTCACTTTTCATATTTGTCTCTATGCATACCACATCTGATTCAAGTTGAGTAACATGTTCATATAAATTTGATAAGTGCGCTAAAGATGGTTGAGACGGGTGCACCTTGATTTCTACTCATGGTATATATATCAAATTGTATATGGCTAACGCGCCCAAACTGTCACTCTTTATTTTAACGGGCCAAGTAGCGGTTCGATTTTGGACCCAACGAATTTTGTAATCCCACAACTAACCCCTTACGTCTATAACCGGCCATGCCGAACTAGGTACTACATTATGAAAGAATGAAACATCTTCAGATTAGCCAGTGGAAATATTGAAGGCATGACCGGAGTTTATATTTCATTATTTTCCAAGCCGACGTTAGTCCAAGTTCATTTTTTGGTTGAGACGTGGGGTCATACTGTGTAATAGTCGCTAAGGTCTATGCAAACTATTATATGAGCGTGATATTTTGCATGCTTGTGTAAGGCGCATAAATGTCTTTGTAACATGATACATATGCACATGTAGTGCTGACAACAGGAAATAGATTGCCGTTACTAAACGCAGATTCCATTAGTCCAATTTTGTAGTAGCATTCATGTCCACAGTCCAACCCGTTTTACCTCAACTTCTCCGGCCACGTTAGCCTCAAGCTACAATACAAAAAACGCCGAATGATAATTAACAAAACATATGTATCAATGCTAAATACTAGGAAAACGAGATGTATTGCAACATAGTGAAATTTAATAATATGTCTCATATTTTCAAATCGCCCACTCGATAGAAAGTATCATTTCACAACAGAATTTTCAGGATGTTTTTTTGTAAAATATCGCAACTAATATCCAATCATACGTTGGTGGAGGTGATGTGTTTCGAGTATGCTGGTCGAAAACAGCTGTCATACAAGACTAATAAAATCTGAAAAAGTAGATCCCGTCATGTAGCCGGGATGATATACCACAACTATAGTGACCAATACAATGCAATATGCAATTGTTGTCCTCAAGTAATAGTGGGTCAGGGGTCAGCGATCGCAGTCCCATTTCGCAGACTGTCTCAGGAGTTCTGGCAGCACGCTGCAGTGAAGCGTTTTTCTAGACAACGTCAGCGAGAGGCTAACGACGTTGGATACTCCATCCTGCTTTAGTTTAGCTAATTACGTTAATCTGACTTGCCAACCTACATCAGGGGAGGGGGGCTTGAACAAATATTCACGGAATTCTAGCGTACATACTGGTAGCGGGTGTGAACTTCAGAAGAGAGTACAAGCAGTACTGACAAGATGAAGAAGTTGTTTAGTCCCTTCGCCCAACATTTGAGCTTTTGTGCATCTCAGGAAAGAGTTATTGTTGGGTAACGGAAAAAATGAATCAGGGTTGCCTCGGCTACGATCAATAAGAGAAGAGGACCCGTCTCTTCGAATTTTATAGCAAAGGATAAATAGGATTATTTATTATATCCTTTATTATTATATCCTAGCGTTTTGTGTCAACTTTCGTCTTGTCTCTATAAAAGGAAAGCAAAAAATGTGTATAAACCTTACCAAGCAATTTATGTTGTAGTGTGCAGTGCATCGGTGTTGCACCGGCTGCTCGAGTTACTGAGTTCGTAAACATTCTCTTCTGTTGCAATCGATCATGCGAAGCGAGGGAAATATATGTATGCAGAAAAGCATGCAGGTATAGTCTGAAATATCATAATGATAATAATACATTTTATGTGCAAAGACGATGAGACAATTGTTACGTTGGAGTCGGCAAATTTTTCCAGTCGCCAGTTCGACGCACACGTGACTCATCAGGTGTAGACATTTAGAGGAATAGAATCCAAATCGGGCAAGACGTCTCATAGATTTCATTTAATAGATATTGAAGAGTGTAGTGGAGACGATGGCGGACGATCAATAGATATTGTAAAGAAGATCACCACAGATTTAGCGTCCAGCCTTAGTTTATTGAGAATTCCATCTTCACCTGATGAAGGAGCGGAGCTCCGAAAGCTAGTGAATGTTTTAATTCTCAATAGACTAAGGCTGGACGCTAAATCTGTGGTGATCTTCTTTACAATTTAATAGATAAAAATATATAGTATCTCCACAAATTTAACTTTCCCAGTTCCTCCAGAGATAAGTTCGCAAGCTTCATCGGGTTGATTGAATTTCAGATTGAATTGCGGAAATTTCCGAAATTTTTCATTACTTCCTTAGATGCTTATCTGACGATTTCAGAAAAGCATCTTTTGCACGTTGTCTTACTGTCAACAGGCGCGCAAACCGAATATAGTCTGCGGATTATGATGAAGATGGAATTTCCCAGTTACACCTTTTCCGATCCGGGCACATGAGGTAGGCGTGCACTTCGCAGAAAGGGCATCCAGCGAAAAAACAGCAGCCATATTATATCATAAGCGGTAAATCCTCTCTGACCACGAAATAATGCCTTGGATGGCGACGGATGAACAAGTATTGTTACCGGCATGGTGCTTGACCGCACCTATAGGTTTCGCAACTGAGTCAAAAATTTTGTCGATGGTAGTATTACCGTCACAACAATACTCGGCAGCTTATCAAATAATTTTCATCAATGGAGATCAGAATTGACGCGGCTTGCGGCTACTGTCTAGAAATAAATAGCTATGCAAAACACGTGATGACCCGAGGCATTTCGTCGGTCTGCCGGAGTATTTCCAAATAGGGTGATATTTCACGGGTTACGTTATATGTATATCTTGAGTCAAATCTGGTATCTGATAATATAGGTTATAGTCACAAACCACGACTATTCTGTCTTCTCAGCTAGTGCTAAGCGTCGTATTTACAAACTTTTTTTTGTAAGTACATGCATGGCAGCAACAGCTTATGGCAGTTTAAAATATGACAAGTAGTCAAACTGAGTCGATGACGGGTGATCAGACATAGCTAAGAGTATAAAATGTTCCCCGAATGCTTGTGAGTTAATTTCCGAATAGACTGACGCCTGTGATTGTGTGTAGTGATAATATACACTATTGCTATTACTATTAGTGGAAAAGTTAGGGCTCTGTGCTCCAGACCTATGTAGAGATTCTACTCACAGCCATAATTACTGATAAGATGGCGGTACCCCTAACTTCTTAATAGATTAATGTATGACATATTCCATTATCAAATTTATACCATAATACTTCAAAAAAGGTTCATAATACAATTATCTTTTTCACCTGGTAAATGGAGTATGCTCTGAAAGAACTTAATTCCAAATATACCAAGGCTGGACGTCATATTCCCGAACCACAGCCGGTTACAAGATCGGAAAAATTGCGAATCGGTGCGACAGAAGGAGAATTTGGCGCAAAAATCTCCGAAATACCATGATTAGTTCGCTCCGCTGAGGCTACATATAAACGGAACATGACCGAAAGAGAGGAATTTTATCTATCTATAGAATTCTATCTATGTCCAATCGACCGCTGTCCACTGGACTATTTGTTATAACGCGGTTTGGCGTACTCTGAGAGAAAGTGCATTGTCTAAATCCCCACACGCCCGCCTCCGTGTCCCAAAAAATCTCGCTTCACATAAGATAGTATGAGAGAAAAACAGTTGCATTGTGGCCGTACATTGTATTACGCGATAAAATATGAAAGTTTTTCTCTTGTGATTCAATAATCCGGACCAATATTATCTCTTTTATATAATATGCGAGAGTAGAGCTTTCGCACTTCGGACGGATGCACTCACGCATCGTACTACTTTTTGCAGAACTTAGAATAGTATTCAATACGGTTGCTAGAGTCAGGTTAGCAGACGTAATCGACTACCTATGTTTGGTAAAACATATGTTGTCAATACTTGTAGGATTTAATAACATTGTATTGCTTATTCTGATCTTGGTGAAGATAAAACGAACATGTCGTATAGTACGTTACCAGCACCTTCGGATATATTTGGTGTGAATTCAGCCATTCGATCGGTGAGTATTTTATAATCTTGAAATTGATGTTAATGTTAACTTTTCCGTCAGCTTTACAACTAAATAGTATAGTTACCCGTTTGTGCTTTCGCGGTCAAAAGTACGACTTTATAAATACTTGGGCTGAGTTTGTATTATGTCAGATTGTACTTACTGTGTTGATCGTCGTGTGTGACGGCCATTTCTCATATTTCAGAGAGTGTTTCCATTGGCCAACGATCATGCGAGCGACGAAAGTCACAGCCCGACGTCGGAGCCACGTTCGCCGCTGTTCAGACCGGCGTTATCGGCCGCAGAATTATCTCCGCATTTGGTCTCTTTATACAATTCACCTTACGCTGCAGCTGCCGTCGCAGCTGCTATGGCTGGACAAGGTTCTGGAGCACATACGACGTCAGCACCACATTTTGGACATTTTGGAAGAGTACCAGGATCTTTTTACCCAACAATGGTGAGGAAAATTATTCAAAAACATAGTTATTACAGAGTTTTCGTTTCGTAGAACAATCATTGCACGAACCATTGCAAAGTACGTACATTACAAACGCGATAGTCTCATGAAATGAAGCTAATTTGTGTTATTTCACGATATCAAAAGTCACGAATATATAAATAAACAATAATTGACATAAACAAATTTAATCACGCAATCACAAACGCGATTCAACAACCTCGATTGAATGTACACAATAGGAAGTCACAAATCAGAGATATGTCCGAGAAAATAAGCACCGTGCTATTAGTTGTTGTTAAGCATTACAAGAAATGGTACTCGACTTCATTGCCTGTTTGCACCTAGGACACTACACGGTAGTATACTACATAGTGTTTCCCATTGTATGGATTTCCTTAGCCGTTTATTAAACAAATTCGAACTGGAAGGTCATTAACGAGTTAGTAAGATTTTCGCGTAGTGATAAATTGACTTCATGCAGCAGTCAATACTTTCACCTCTTAAGGTCTGTGGTGTTCGTCGATAAAGCATTACGAAATGTTCCGCAGTGTCTAGTGCATTCCTCGCGTCGTCCTATCTCGTCCATGGCGATGCAACGCGGGTGCCCGTTCATTATGTAGCGACGACGAGCACATTCCAATGACCGTTTCAATCAGACGCGGCTTGCAATAGCAAACCAAATCATTTGTTGACAGCATCGCATGTGACCAACGAACTTGTACTTGCTTGCTGACAGGAGCAACGCAATTTAGCTAGGGTAGTTCATCAAATGGAGGTTTCGTTTGGCCCGTATTTTCGATAATGGGTGCGGCATTCATGATTCTCCAATAACATCTTCACTGGGATTCAACTTGACCTTCTTTCGTCAACGATCGGTGCCGCAACTTCATAACCGCGCATGCAAAGAAATTTCCAAATGGCAAATACCGAAACTTTTTTAAAACCTAATTGAATACTTTTATGTTTTATTGAACTATTTAGACCGGGATCGGGAGGTTCCGGGTTAGATTCCCGACCGAGTCAAATCGAAGACTTTAAAACTGGTATCCGTTCCCTCCCTGCTTGGCAGTCGGTTTCGGGGAAGTGCGGAAGAGTGGTTGTAATAGCTATTCGGGCTATAAACTGGAAGTATTGACCTGGCTTAAATGACCTTGGTAGTTGAAACCGCCTTAAATTCCAAGTAAACAAACAAACAAGACCGCAACGTGCGTTTAACACGAGCCAGATTTTCGCCATTTTCTAGACTTTTCTAATGTTTCCAATGTTGTGCGCCCAATCAACTGCAAGATTTGCAGTACAAATAGCATATACACATTAAGGGTTGTTTTTTAGGTTAGCTGTACAAACTGATCAGGTAGATTTTCCGGAGCAAGGAAATTCATTACTAGCTTTGTTATAGTCTTTTGTTGTGGTATTATTAAACTAATAATAAAAACCTTGTATGCGTGACAAGGAAATTAGCCTTTCATGTAGCAGCAGCCTTTTCCATATTTAAATTCGCACTATCATCCAGGAACATTGTGTCCGGCTTTTTTTTAGTTGTGATGTTACCAAAACTTCCGTGTTTAGCATCAATGTAGAAGCGATGATTAACTCAAACTAAATGTCACCTAATTGATATCATCATATGACAGCGACAGGAGATTACACACGACTAGACGCGTACAAAATGGCCACACTATGTTACAAATGGTTATGAACGTATTCGTTAACGTCAATTCCATATTCAGGTCGGCGGGGAAGCATGGAGAAGACCACCGTATCTATCGCAACTCGATATGTATTGGCCAGGGTAAGTGAAATTACGATAAAACATACAGCTATCAGCCCGTGCCCCCGGTTTAAATTTTTGTAGCCACAACAGATCTATACATATAGCCGCACAGGTAGTTTTTCGCATTGTCATTTCATGGTCACATCGATTACACAGAAATATATTGATTTTGCCTGATGATTTACTTATAATTTCCATTGGACGTAATGGGCTGTGGTTGACGAAACCCAGCTCTCTGTCTCTTTCTCTCCTTCACAATCTCTTTCTCTCTCTCTCTACCTCTACTCTGATGGCTTTTATGGCTTCTGTACCGAATCTATTTCTGTTTAAGTAAGTATTTTGGGACAGAGAGTAAGATACAATTATTTCGTAATGTTATTTTGGCCTACCAGCAACAACCAGCTAATAAATGAGGGTGCTCTAGACGCAGATATATAGTAACGAGATGTAGCGCTGGAGTTGGCCGCTAGGGTGCGGAGTGGCTTCTGCTTTCTAGTGATTTTCGCCCTTGATCAAACAGTATATCCTTTCACGAAAAAGACCAAAAACGGCGCGTGAATGCATGCGCCCAGGCAGCCTTCACACCACCACAATTGAACTGGACGTCAGTCAGAAAGCTGTGGATAGCATTTTTAACATTCATTTGTATGACGCGGTCGTGCCGTTCTGGAACATACCGGTTTCGTGGCCGACGACCTTAACATTGCACTAAGCACCCGTTGAGGTTGTTGAGGGCAGTATGCCAGCATTCATAAGATCAAATGTTGCTTGGAAACGCATTGCAATGCAAATGGGCCTCGGTGGTGGAGTGTATCTACTTTATATATATATCATTCATATATATCATCTCGATCACCATTTAGGCTTGAGGGCCCGTCAGGCTATTCACAATATTGCCTTCAACCAGGAATGCTGTAAATAAATGTCGGAAATAGGGTTGCCAATTTTCATCGCAATAGTCTGAAGTGTTTCATACTAATTTTGACGCTATTTTGTCTGGTAATTCTCGAGTTATAATGTAACAAAAAGGCCATATAGATTACAAAATCTGGCAAATTATTATAACTGAAATGGTATTGCCAACACAAATGATTCGCTGATTTATACAATCTTAAGCAAACAACAGTAAATTGTATCAGTAGAAAATGTACGCAACCTTATACCAAAGCATGTCGCCAAAGTGTTTTTACGATGCACCCATTACCGCCTGCACTCGATAGCAAAGTATTTCATCAAATCTTTTAATTGTACAAAACCATTTTTCTGGTACATTTGCGTACGTGATGATCAACGAATCTGGTCTTACTAGTAATGACTTTGTTAGAGCTTAGTATGCATAGCGATCATAGGGAGAGAAGATCATAAAAACTACAGGATGAAAATGTGTAATTGCAAACATAAATTCCCTTTGTTACTGTATGGGCCAGCCCATATTCGTGACAATCTCGCTTACTATAAATCACTTAAGTGAATTGTATGTAACTCATCGTGATGTTTGGTACACTGTAACCCATTAATACTGACAAGTCACACAAACCCATAACTACAATGTCAATTCATTGTACGATTCCAGCATCCAGCATTCATCTTGATACTCAGGATTTTAAAGGATGATTACAAGGCAACCTCATAGAAATCAAAGTCTTGGAACGAGTATCTCAAGTCACAGATTTCCGTAACTTATGAATTAATGGTTGCTTGCATTTACCTCGCGTGACGTTTGCGGTGGGGTTTTACGAACACGTACCAATGGAGTCAGATTTATCGCGGAGCAATGTCATCGATAGTTATCCACACACCAATCAACATTGATGTGGATTTTCGGGCATTTTTCACTGCCCAGGTCATTTACATTGGGTGTTGCGGTTATACACGATTCCGATGCTTTACGTTTAAACTCCGGTCGCTGTGACAACCGCGAATTCTCTCTTCTGATGTAGTGGGATGTAGTGGGTTAGACTGTCCGCCTTCTGATCGAGAGGTTGCGAGTTCGATTCCCGACCGAGTCAAATCGAAGGCTTTAAAATTGGTATTCGTTCTTTCCCTGCCTGGCAGTCGGTATCGGGGAAGTGCGGAGAGCCGTGATTGTAATATTGATCGGCGCTATAAACCGGAAGTATTGACACGTATTCCGTGAGCATCGACCTGGCGTACATGGCCTTAGTAGGTGAAAAACGCCATAAAATCCAAATTAAAAAATAAAATAAAAAGGAGATTGATAGACACAATTTTTAACATCGTTAATATCACGTGGTCGAGAATCGCATCTGATGCTTACCAATCTGGGGGCGGATGATGACAATTAAACCCCCCTGCCGACGGAACAATATCGCGCTCATTGTTTCTCACCTCCTTGGCGTCTCAATATAGGTTTCAAAACGTGTAATATGGATTGACTCCGGGCTACCAGCGAGTTCAGTTCAGTTTAACTTGTAGTCATGTCATAACATCAACCAACACTTGTGTTGCACCACATACGGTTACGCGTCCACTAGAGTCACAAATGCCGTGTCCAGAGTGGAAGTCATGGTAGTCTCGCTGACCCAAAGCATTGTCATCCTCTTCTGTACAGCCAAGTAGGGTCGGGACTTTTCACCAAAAGATATGCAGCAGGGCCATGCTATTTCATAGTTGCGGCCATCATTTACATATGCAGATGAGGCACGGATACGCCGATAAACCGCGTAGAATATCGAGTTAAGCGGCACCCTAACATACTATCCCATTGCGAAGATCATCAAGTGGCGAATCTACAAAAACCATTTTACCATATTTTGTATGATGCGGTTGCGACTCGAAACCGCGACCAACTGACTTAACAGTGAAGTCAATTTTAAATCACGCATTATAGTCATTGCGATTATCGCTGTTGCCACACCTTCCCGCTAACCTCGTGGTGTAGTTTCCATTTTACCGAAAAGCATAGTACTATGCCAATTGATAATAGCATAGAAGGTCATAACCAAGCCTTTAGTATTTTTCACACGATTCGAAAATGCGCAGACGTACCGAATCACGTCGGAGTCATAATTACAAATCAGACACATTCATTATATATCTATCATAAGGCGACACTAAGTGAGCGAGGCTGACATTGTCAAACCATTGATGATATATCTATAGATATGGTGTGCTTTCATATTCTTAACAATACAGCAATTGTAAATGTGGAAATGTTACTTATTAGTTACAATATTATACATCGAGTTCACGCATTTGTTTGACAAGGGAGAATCATGTTTGAGTGGCTCACGAACAAAGGTGGAATAGTTCATATTATATCTGGCCAGCGTTGAAGATCACACCTGAACATGCAGACCTCACATTGAAACAAACATATCACATCACGGTATCTCTATAGATCAGTTGATATAATCCTTCCATAACCCAAAACTTAATTTATACACCGTTTTTATGTTTACATGAAGTCAATCTTGTTTTCACCCCTTTTCAGGTTCGATTAAAAAATCTGTATTGTTCTGTGTTAAACTATTGTTAAATAGGTGCTAACATTCGGATATCTTCAACGGTCGTCATGATACATTAATGGGCAAACAGTATCCATATTGTAAGGGTGACACGGATTTCTATTGAGCAAAAAATCAAATTTACCAAGGAAATCCTTTGAAAAATGCGATGTAATGGCGAAATACATCTTGCGCGAGCGTTTCTAACGATACTTCTATTGTTAGCCGGGGACAAAATGTATTTACTTAATGTTTCATTCATTCAACATCAAACGCTGTACTTTTGTGTAATAAATTAGACTTGGTAACGTGAATATAATCAAGCACTTGCTGCACCACACAACGATCTTAATCAAGTTGGGAAACCTTTGCATGTAAGTCTACGCAACATATGCACGCAGTAATTTGTATGCAAAGCACGATAATATTTTGGCGTAAATTTTCCTGGTAATTGTTCCGTGTGTGTCGTTGTATTAATCACTACATTGTCGTATCAAGTTTTTGAACAATTATGCGAGCATAACTTTGCGTTACTTCCGCTATTTGCATGCCTAAACAAAGTATATTTATCTGCGTTAATACCTTCTAATCCATATGCTTGATATGGGTGAGCTTCCGTCAATGAATCTGTACATAGTCACTTTCCTGAAGTCACAGATTACTATCGTTTCCCAGAGTCTGGGGAAAGTAGTTGAGCGCGGGCGTTGCTTAGTAAGAGACACGTCACGTATGTACTTTGTGAGAACTTCATAATGAATACCGGACTCACTAAGTCATTCACAGCCGCTTCCGTGAACTAATCATGAATATATCAATTATGGACATGGGTGACATACTCTGCAGAGTTGAGACACCAACTGATGAGTTTGACACTTTTTATTTTTTATTTTTTTACTTGGAATTTATGGCGTTTTTCACCTACTGAGGCCATGTACGCCAGGCCAATGCTCACGGTATACGTGTTAATACTTCAAGCTTATAGCCCGGGTCACTATTACAATCACGGCTCTCCGCACTCCCCCGATACCGACTGCCAGGCAGGGAAGGAACTGATACCAATTTTGAAGTCTTCGATTTGACTCGATCGGGAATCGAACCCCCAACCTCCCGATCAGAAGGCGGACAGTCTAACCCACTCGTGAATACTTGAGCTAACCTTCCAATATTAGCATGTCAATATTTTAGTCCGCGAATTATAATACAACGGAGCAATCGCCGCATGATGCTTGGGCATCCTTAATCTATCCGACCATACTGAGCGCATTGTTCCGGCCTGTTTCATCTGACAGCATCAGTAAAGTGTACTTTAATTGAAGTCTTTTAATACGATGCTGAAGCATTGGATATAACGATTTGGAAGTCTTTCGGAAATAGATAGCCCCATGAATCTGTTCATGTCGCGGTCTGACTACTTTGTACCGGCCTCTGCGGCACCCACTAAGTCGCGGAGAACATGAACCTATACAGTAAATCTTACCACGCAGCGACGACATCGTAAAATGGCAGTATGTTATCTAGTAGGGTTCTGCTTCTTGTAGAATAGGTGATCCCGCTGGTAGGGTCATCAAATTAAACTCACAACAAATCGGGCTGATGCTCAAAGTCTTATAGCTGGACTCCACAATATGTATTTTATTATCCAAAACCTTACGCAGACTATGCAATGCGTGTAGTTCAAAAACTGGCAAGTGGAAACTGCAGCGGAACATATGCGACATATTAATAGATTGTCATATAATCACCTGAACGTACTGACGCGATATTGCTCACATGGTAGAACTTCCTAAAATATCAAAGAAAGAGAATTGATCAATTGAACGTATGCGAAACCTTGTCAATGACCAATCGTAGTCAATTGACCAGTGTTTGGTTGTAATATTGCGTGTGCCAGCCAGCAAAGGCAACACCGCAAAGTCAACTTTTGTAGAAATGTTTCGTGCGAAGGCAAGAAATAAGGGTGCTTCAGGAAGCAATAGGCTGTTCAAGCAGAGCTATTTCTACTAATAACTATGTTGGCCATCTTCGAGCATGCGATGCAGCAGCCTAGAAAAGTTTCTGCAACGAAGATGGAATATGCTCGTCATTGCGCAAGGCTATACATTCTTGAAGCTTCAATAGCGTGATTCAGGGTCAACAGTGACTCCCTGTTCCCATATTCAACTTCAACTTCAAATAGTTGTGTGATTGTTATGCTTAGTTCGCTTGTTATGATGTCTGGACAAAACAAATAAAGTATCTCCCTCTCACTCTCTCTCTATCTCTCTATCTCTCTCTCTTTATCTTCCCCACACACATGATGTCTTAAATATTAATTTTCCGTACTGAACTATGTTGCGCCCAATCTATAAAGGTTACAAACACCATATATTTATACAGTATATATGTAAATGTGAATTTCGGGCCCAAGGGAAAATTGGCCAATATATGCAATTTTCTCAATTTTCCCTTGCTGGAAAAGAGCGCAACTCATTTGTAGGATTCTGGTCGTGATATTAATTCTGGTGTACTGTCAAACGTATAGCCACTGCCAACCTCACAATCACGAAATAACATGGTTGATTGTTGAAAAAGTATTGTACACCTTGAAAATTTACCGAAATTGACTTTTTTTCAATTCAAAATCCAGTAAATCGGTGACTACCGAACCAAATAAACTGAAATTTAACATGTGTTTTTACACCTGATCTAACATTTCCAGCCTATTGCCGCAAGGGTTTGAGCATGGCCTACTTTAGACTAAAGTAGGCCGTGGTTTAAGGAATAGAATTCTTTTGGTCTCCACTATTGCATATCGTAACTGCTGCATTTCGTTGCAAAATGGAAGGAAACATCGCGGTTCGCCGATTGCGAGTTTCAGTCCATTGTTAACGTGTCGAGAAAAGCAAGCGAAAATTTGAAAATACTATACCATCGGGAAAATCAAGTGTACTCTATATTGTAGTCTATAGACTTGAATATCTGCTGACACGAGTATTTTGTACTCATTTAGTTTACAATTGTATTATAACAGGTTAAGATCACTTGAAGCGGTCGTTGGACCTCGCACAAAGGCTCCGAGAGAAGCAACTAGTATCTTGAAATCGTGGCTCAACGAACATAAAGACAATCCATACCCTACAAAGAGTGAAAAGATGACTCTATCCATTGTAACACACATGACGCTGACACAGGTATTATATATATACATTCGATGTTGATATTTAATTGTTTAATGTTATTAAATATCGCGCGCTATATGTCAACATCATTGATGCTGTACTTGCAATTTGCTAGGATCTTTAAGGTTGGTTTATATGGATAACGAACGAAACGAACGTGACGCATTGTGTTTCCAACTAGTCTTGCATGGACCGTTGCCGTGGTGGACAGTCTCTGTGATCAAAAATTGACCCACTGACGCGAAACGCAACTGTTGTTTGTTACATAACGAATATCCTATTATGGTTTATTGGCTTGTATTTGAAAACACATAATTGAACGACTTTGTGGTGGAATAGCGCGGCGTTCTCGCGCGCAACTGGTAGGTGGCATGTCTTAATACCGATCGCGTCATTGATGTTGAAATGGTTTCTACAACGTATTGGGAATAGTGGGGAACAAGTGCATTTTTATACGTTACGTGTACGCGCGGCGTGATCATGGGTGATTCCTGGTAAAGATCTCAAGCCAGGGCCGTCTGGGTCAATAGAGAGGATGCGCCTCGATACATATAATGTGCGATCCCGTGTTGCCACAAAAAAATCATATTCCCGAAGGGAGAATGAAAAAAAACACGACTTTCGAGTGTGGGCTAACTTGGTGCGAATAACGGAATAAGTAAATCAGTGTTCGGGTTCCAACGATGAGAACAGCTATATGTGACTAACAGTCACCTGCATTTCGCCGATCTCTACAACTTCTAATCAGAGAGAACCGAGTTTGAACTCAGTGCAAATGCAGGTCAATATCTACACTCCAGAGGTTCAACATTGGTCGAATGCGTTGCGTGACATGTTAACAACCGACGACGAGATCACAGTCCATTGGAGTATTATAGACCTTGGTAGCTTTTTTGTAAACAAAATGGATGTCCCTTCCAAAGGAGAAAAGTACTATAATCATTCCATTATGAATCATGACACTATAGCCTATTGTATTACGTGACGAATATGCTGATAACTAGAACTTAGCCTGTCTGCATAGTTTGTGACACCGGTCCGATGATATAGCCACCTTGCAAGGTTTCATGGCATATGCAAAATAACGATTTTCAGACACGACCTTTCTATTTTGACATCACCTATACCCGAGTAACTGCAACAATACTTTAAAAGCATGGTATCCCGTCAATATAACAACTTATATTTTCGATTAGAGGATGTGGCATCAACTGCGAGACGTAAATTAACAATCTTAGGCAAGTCACATTGTGTATAATCCGGTTTTTCGGTACTATCGTAACAATGGCGCATGGTCAAAAATTGCCCTCTATACCTATTACCTATACGCTGTCGCTAAGGAAATTGCCTAGCTATGCATAATTATATATACCAATCATATGCACTCATGTTGAATATGCTGTAACTGAAATTAGATCTATTTTCAACGATGTATCAATTGCGTACAGGTTTCTACATGGTTTGCTAACGCACGTAGAAGGATTAAAAAGGAAAATAAAATGACGTGGACACCAAAAACAAGAATTGGAGAACGCGATGACAATAGCAGCAACGAAGAGGAAAGCGACAGAGGTTCGTTGTTTATGATGTCATTTGCCAAACTTAAAGAATATGTTTGCCCTGTTGTTATCAAATGGCATTTATACGTAAAAAGCCTACGCGAAATAGAGGGACATTAATATTTGCGACAGTGACTGGATGTATACACAAAGCAAAACGCCTCGTTATCCTTTCAACTGCGTGACTAAAAATAGAGACACCGTTCTTACAAAGTTTACATGAAAGGATCTTGCAACTAAAATAATAAGCATACTTTGAAAAATATACAATATTTCCGGTTCTTAGCACGAATAAAAAACTCCTACGCTTTTTGAGAAAAGTTGTTTGCAATGGAAAGGCTATACCAGGACACTACATCCTGTAAGACGCTCGTACTGCCTACAAGACTGTGCTCGAAAACACAATATGTAGGCGTGTATAGTCAAACGCCATAACATAACCGATTTTCCTAACAGGCCTAATGGGCCTACAGATCTTGAATTTGTCAACATCGATTTGCAGTCATTCAGTTTGCGACTTCAGGGTTAAATTTATCGCATGTCACATGCAGCGAAATTAAGATCATATATTGCCCCGTTTTCAATCCAATACAACCATTTCAAGACGGATTAATATGCGCCGATACATCGGATGAGAAAGTCTCATTGAGATTACGATATAACTGAAAACGATTTTCTAGGTATAGTGATTAAGTTGGGAGCCAGGTTCGACGTTGGGCTGATGGTTCGATTTCCACTGGTCGCATCAAACCAAGGATGTAAACATGGCTATCGTCAGCTTCCCTCCGGCTTATGGATAATGTGGAGAGTTGGTGCGATGCGGCACTGGCCGGTAACTCGTTGCCAAAGTGAATACATGCTCACACTGTATGTTGTGGGGTCTGCGGACAACGGTGGGAAAAACTAAAAGTCCCTAGCCACGGCCGGTTTCACGCCCGGACGAATGGGAGGTAGGGGCTTCCGGGGTAGAAACCAAGAGTCACTCGACCTGATGAGGCAAACTGACCGCCCCGTTGTGGCCAGCATGAGTTAATAAAGTATTCGTAACATTTTCAGACTACTTCGGAAGGCATCAACGTTCACCATTCCCAACACCACGAAGCTCAACTGAAGGACCATTCTCGTCATTTGATGAATCCAAGCGAGCCAGCACCGTTCCTTGTGGTCAGCCCTCTCTCCGTCCACCACACGCATACCCAATGTTTTCTGGTCTCAACGGACTCAACCTAGATCTTCGCAAACAAAGTAATGAGAATATAAACCGTGCAGACGAAGCAAAATTTCCGAGGAGAAGATCTTCACACAGTCACGAAAGCACTACAGACGACACTCGTCTCAATAACAACACCAAATCGTATCCCCACATGCTTTTCAAGGCCAAGCAAGCAACGTCAGACGACCAAGCATCTGCAGAAGAGGAAAAAGAAATTACACGATCTCCGTTTATCCAACTAGGCAAACGAAGATCATACTCCACAGAACTCAACGCATCTACGACAGAGTCAAGATTAGACGACAATCACTCACCGAAAACGCAAAATATCAACTTCCCTATTCCATCAACACGTAGCGACACCGCCGAACATCATCTCCACAATGTCTACGGGCAATCGATGCATCACAGAAAGGCCGATGTAATATCGAGTTGGATGAAAGATTTCCAGCATTTGGTGTCAACAGGTCAAGAAGAAAGAGCCAGACAAGCATTGGCTGCATTCGCATTAGCTGCAAAGGCGGGTGCTTATCCAGAAATAGGAGCAAACGCACCGTTTCATCCACTGCGAAGCCCACAACAAAATAATTCACCCGAACGAAAATCTCCAGTAGAACATTCACATACAACAAACCTTCCAACCCGCAACGGCATTCCATGTCCGTCGCACTTTCCAAAAGATCATCACCATGGAGACAGTCGCAGACAAAGTATAAGCTCTGATAACGAAGCTAATGTGTCTCTATCAAATTCTCCGTTCATGGAGTTCGCAGCAAGGAAAAGTCGCACAACGAATCACTGTAGCCCTAAACCCACAAACAACAGATCAGGTAAAGTTGCATTAATATAGAGATTGGAATACCAAAGGCCTATTTTATGTAACTAACAATTTTTACCCTCAATGAACGGCTAACGGCAGGGCGGCGAGCTGCTCTGAGCTGCTACATAAAGTACCAGTATCACTGCCAGTGTGACGCCATTGTTTGGTCAGTTTGCGTAACAGTTGCGCTATTTTATCGCTCGGAATTAGGAAAGTGTTATTACTGCGTCATCGGCAACGTGGATCTGGGTTGCCGAGGTAACTGACCGTAGGACCCGCTTCTTAATGTTTTATAGATTACTGGTGTATATCTGATTGTCATTCTTTTTCTCCCTTCCGGCCCTCTTGCATGTAGGCCTTCGCCGACATTTAGACTTGAGGCAGTCTACTTGGGGTAGTGTATGAGCAATGTTTAACCAGCAATGGCACTTTCTAGAATATTCGTTAGATTGTTCCTAGTTTTTCGCCTGGCTTCATATACTGTAGTTCAGGTACTGTATAGCCCACACCTAAATATTTACCTTAGCATGGAAGAAATGTACTGATGGAAAATAGAGTAATGCAATTGCCAATGCTAAACCTCCCTTTTTGATATTGTTTTAGAAAATTTGAAAGGTGGAAGAATCATTTCAGAAGCTGACTGGGAGTTGAAAGAGGCTAGAAACAACAGACGCGAAGATTCAGCAAAATAACATAAAAATACTTGAATATCTTGGGTTAGTATAGTTGAAATGGAATATTTATAAACTCAGAATGATTTGCGTTCTCGTTCTGAATTCATGGGGTTTTCAAAAACTTGGGTCAGGTAGGCCGACACTAGGTCAAATGTTTTAGTACGCGGTCTGGAAATTTCCAGTGTAAAGCCCGGATCACTAAGCCTTCCGGCATCCACCAATATAATTGGCTGGCAAGCGGACGAACTGATATCAATTTTTAGTGACTAGGCACGGTCGGGAATCGAGCCCGAGACCTCACGATCAGAAAGCAAGATTGTAGCTGCGTTGTCACTTGTTATACCGTGAACCCAAATATGCTTTTATTGTAATTATACATAGACAGTCCAATTCAGACTTGCAGTAATTGGCGCTAAGGTTGTAAATGGCACTTGTAAGGGCAAAAACGCTTCATGCGCACAGATACATAGGCGCCAAAGTTAGTAGGGCTCCAATAGTTTCGATCGTCCTACATATTGCCAATCAGCAACTTGCACACGCTTATGTTTATGCCAGGATTAATAGTAAACATAAACATCACCAGGGCAATCACGGCAAATACATCTTTGTTGTGAATATTTCATTGAGTTGTGATGCGAAAGTATTGATAGAAATTTTCTGTCAGTACCACCTATTGAAACATGTTCACACAAAGTGAGAGTTCGACAAATGGCCGTGTCACTCTGCACCTCGATCGAACTACTGAATATCGCAGACTGCCGATATCACTATTCACGTTTAAGATCATAGTGCAACCGCTCACATAAATTCGTTTCAATAACAAAATATTATTATGATAGCGGTGTAGCAACCGGCATTTGATTCATAAGTGACAAAGTATTTCAACTGACATCGTACGTACTGTTAAAGCATAAATCAACCGTTGTGAACTGGTCCGATACATGAACAATGAATATTATTCTATAGTCAGCGTCGTTTGGTCGGTATAATCATTCTACCTGTAATGTATGGATCCGATAAACTATGTCAACATAGTCACAACACGCGATGCTGACACGGTGCCCTTGTTATAAAAAGATGCATTATATTTCATCTATTGTTGAAATATAAGGCGCTAAACGTCAGTATATTATTCCAATGAACCCTTTCCAACATGTTAACATTTATTGGCTCACGTCCCAAGTCGCATAATGCCCGCTCCGAACGAATTGTGTAGCCAGTATCAACATATTCAATACCGGTATAACAGTACAGTATATCTTCTTTTTGTCCCTTGGGCTCTTTCATTATCCGGTGTGGTTTTTTTTCGCGGGCACGATATATCTTCAATGCCGCCAGTTTCCCCTCTGTTTATTGCTGCACATCACTCCCGCTTGTGACCATAAATACGTACCAGTACGCAGGTACAGATTATTTGAGCATACAGACTTTGAAACTAAGTCCTGGACTTATCCATCTGGCGATGAACTTCCAACCTGTTCCTATAAACGCTGAGAGAGCTTCGGCACTCTATTTCACGTGTTCATTTGGAACGGAAGATGGAGTGCCAACTAGCAGCGAGCGGCATCCCCCCCCCAACCGATATACTAGGCTCTAGTAAACAACAAGTACGGGCAGGCCTGTAAAAAACGTCTTGAAATTCTTTATACCAGGTAAACAAGAATCTCTGCAAGCATTGAAGTACTACGAAATGCTTTTCCCTCAGATTTTCAAATGTAAATGCAGCGTTTCCGTCAATCTATAGAAGAATGCGGTCCGTGGCATAGACAGAAATTCTACAGCAGCAAGAAAATGAATGAACTAGCTTTTATCAAATCAAAACATTAGTAATATAGTGATATACGATACGGAAAATGTTGCCAATATTTGGGACATGTGAGAAACACTATGATACTCTTCCGCACTCATCGATGCACTGCATGGTAATAGATGTACTGTAGAGTGTGCCACCAGTAGTTTCATTTTCACCTTTCGGAGTGGAGTTTCAAAAGGTTGTTAACTAAATTTCTAATTAATATGTCAGAACATTAATTAATGTATGTGGCGATTTTCTCTGTATCGATCATGCTATAAATGAATCAGTAATTGGTCGGTAACAGATATGAAATATTTCAACGGTGGCTTGAACTACGTAATTACATAATGTCTCTTTATATGTAACAGTTTTCGTTTCATGATATTTCTAATCCTGATTGCCTAACTTAAGTCAGTGACCGAAGTCCTTCGACGCGAGTTCTCAAATATCTCAACGGTATTCGCAAGTAAACTCAATTTCATAAACGTTTAGGTTATAATCATGCATTTGTGAATTATAGATGGTAAAATATGTCGTGATCGATACGACTATATCTAAAAGGCTTACGTAATGTGACAATGGATTTTTTGCTTTTGCTGGATATAACTATTTCTTGCAATACATAGAGCGTACCAGCACAGTTTTCAGCTGTGTTGTAAACTAATAAGTTATAATTAATTTGGCTGGACGCTGAAACAGTGGTGACATTGAGTACGTCTAATGTCAAGTCATCACCCGCCATCGGTTACTATCAGTAAATTATTTCTTGATGCGTGACTTGATTCATTCTGTAGAAAGGGGTGACAGATCGCGCGTATCCCAGGATAGTAGTTAGCAATTGTGAAGTGCTATGACTATGCACCTAACTTTGATCATTGATCAGTGTTGCAAGTCAATTACAGGTCAGTACTGTATGCTTAAGACTTCGTTTGAAACATGTCAATATTAATGTCATGACTGTAGCGCAAAACAGCTCTGGGCGGAAAGCGCTAATACATTTTCATGAATTTGCTTCCAGCGTCTGGCTAAACATATGGCAACGTTTACGCTTCATATGTGTATGTAGCCAGTAGTTTGAAAGAGGGCAAGCTTTGCATACTCAGTTTCATGTCATGATAGGTAATAGAAATAAAGAGTGGTGATGAAATCCAAGGCAACTGCTGGCTTTTTCAGAAGCGAGAGATGACAGATTACAGATGACTTTCTGATACGAGTCCAACGAGTTTATACCGGAAATACTTATCGTATTCATTGCTTGCATTGTTGTATCCAGGGCAACCTTTAGCTCTCTCTCTCTGTCTATCTCTCTCTCACTCTCTCACTCTCTCTTTGTCTTGGCAACGGTAACCGGATGCATGTGCATAAAATCTCTAATCCACTAGCGCGTTGTGATCGCTACCTTGGCCGAGTGGTTTGACTATCCGCCTTCAGATCGATACGTGCCAGGTTCGATATGTACGACCGAGTCAAACCAAAGACCTTGAAATTAGTACCAATCCGTTGCTCCTCTACTTGACAGTCAATATCGGGGGCGTATAGGCTTCGCATATGGTCGTGATTAGGTCAGGTAGTTGACAATGCAATAAATCTCCAACAACGCTAATGCGTCTATGCTTTCGTGCTTGTGGTGGTTGTGATCACCGTTAAACTTTCATCTTTTGGTGACTCGAATTTGACTCATTGTAGTACAAGTTTTCGTAATTTACTACTTCCACGCCATATCTTGCAGTGGATGAACGAGTCAGATAGACAGACCACATATGTGGTACTGTACATCGGAGTTAAGTTAAAATCCACATGGATAATAAAGTTAAACACTTTCAGAGTGCTGTGAATAATATATTGTCTCAGCATCACAATGCAATTAAAGTTTGAAAATTGAATCATCACCGAGTTGTAGGCGATTTAATATTATCTTTTCCTGGCGCTATACCGTACGCAAGGTCGAAGGTAACGATGAAACAGTCGAATCAAATCTCGTCGACAGATGATTGAAAGTTAGTTACATAAATATTGAAAGCCAAATCCTTGCGAAACTTGCTAAATGTCTATTATATATTACTAGCAGATAATACCCGGCTGGCGCTCGGCAAATCCGACAAAAGTTTTGTACGTGTATATCGAGAGATGAGTGCTCACATAACGCTCCACAGCTACTCATCTATGGAGCGAGTATGCCCACTTAAGATAATTATCATGAGGTTTACCCCCGGCTTGTGAAGCCGCGTGATCTCGTTAACTGAAACGAGGACAAAATGCGCAAACGCAATTATTAGACTTCCCAGTTGATTTAGCGTCACGCTATAGGCATGAGGCGAGCGATTTCTTGACACCTTCACCTTACAAGACCGCTTAAATGTCGTAATCGCAGCTCCATGACCAGGTTTTTTTGTTTGTTTATTTGGAATTTATGGCGTTTTCATCTACTAAGGTCATTTACGCCAGGTCAAGGCTTACGGTATACGTGTCAATACTTCCGGCTTATAGCCCGGATCACTATTACAACCACGACTCTCCGCACTTCCCCGAAACCGACTGCCAAGCAGGGAAGGAACGGATACCAATTTTTAAAGTCTTCGATTTGACTCGGTCGGGAATCGAACCCGGAACCTCCCGATCAGAAGTCGGACAGTCTAAACCACTCGGCCTACTGAACGGTTACCAGGTGATGAGTTGAATACTCATCGCAAAAACTTGTGTTCGAATTTTTTACAGGCGGCGCGAATCGCTTGAATTGCGCAACATGGACCGTCCGCTACGACCTAAGTAGTTGAAAACGCCATAAACTAAATAAACAAGAGTTACAAAAGTGCAAAATCGAAAGAGAAGCTAAGAGATAAGCAATTATTGTACAAGGTCAGCTACTGATTTTCGATGAATAGCATATTGTCGCCACCATAAATGACGATAATACTAAGCGTATAATAGGCCTAGGCAGACGACATGCCTTCTGTAGACATTGCGCTGAAATCAGAACTTTCTATATTCACTCCACCGCACGTTGATTCATGCGCTACCTCGTTTGTCACAATACAGAGCTGATAAATAGTCGCCACTGAAATAATCACTGAATGGTAGGACTAATTTATTGATTTCCTCTACGCGTTTCACCGTTCAGTTGGCCGAGTGGTTTAGACTGTCCGCCTTCTGATCGGGAGGTTGCGAGTTCGATTCCCGACCGAGTCAAATCGAAGACTTTAAAATTGGTATCCGTTACTTCCCTGCTTGGCAGTCAGTTTCGGGAAGTGCGGAGAGTTGTGGTTGTAATAGTGATCCGGGCTATATGCTGAAATTATTGACACATACCGTAAGCCTTGACCTGGCGTATATGACATTAGTGCTTAGTAGTTGAAAACGCCATAAATTCCAAATAAACAAACTCTACGCGTTGTCAAGGAATAATCCCTTCACATTGTCGTTACGCGGGATATGAATCAGAGTTCGAAGAGTGTTGCGAAATGAAACGCAAATTAATGCACTATAGTTAATAATGATTAATGAATTGGCAACGGTTTCGTACGCCACACTTTAGTCAAGTCAGCCTGATATTGCTCAGATATGAACTGCAAATTGAGTCAGTTTTGGGATTCAGGCCCGAAGTTCTCGAAAATGGAGAGACAAGATCAGACGAGAATCAATGTGGATACCGTACATTTTGCTTTTGCCTTTCAGTCTCTCACGAAACGGCTTTCATATGAATATCGAAGGTAATACCAGGAGCAATGTGACCTAGACTGAGAGCGATTTGACATAGACTGACATATACAACCCCATTGTGACTATATAGTCTTCAAATATTAATGTTCGATTCAGGTCCGGTTCGGGCTCGAGTTGTTTCCGGATTTGAGCGGAGTTCAGGCCGTATACTACCCTGCCAGATTCAACCTCATCGTCAGATACAGTAGTTGATTCGTTATCCTGAGATTCAATCCAGTCTAAAATATATGAATGTAACTTGCAGCCAAAAGGCGGTTTTATGGGGTGATTCCAGCAGCAATGCTTTTTACCGCGTTGGATTTCTATAGTTGGATTACCTTTTCAGCGAATGTCATGTCAACCGACATATGGGAATAAGGCAGATTCATGAATGTGCCGTATGTAATCTCTAAGGAATTTCCAATAGCATTTCACATTGTAAAGTGATCTGTTGAAAATTGTAAATAAAAATACTACTTTCGACTTTCAGATGGTATAGGTCAGCAAATAATCCCTTTAAGACAACTGAGAGACGTGACGTGAAGTGTAAGGGGGTGACTAACAGTATTGTTAAGAAATATAATTGAAAATTTAGAAAGATTATTTTTTTTTGGTATTAGATAGAAAATTATGTATTCTGGGAATATAGCGAGGGAAAAAAATCCGCAAATCAGATTAATATCCGATCTGTGGGATTACTCTCATCGATTTAAAAATGCGCAAAGGGGGATATCGTGCTTGCTACAAGATAATGTTTTAAAATGTTACTTTACTGGGGGCTAACAACCGTAAAAAGCCTCTTTGATGCGAAATCTACACGATATTCCATGTTAAATTGTGCTTTTGGCTTTTTAATACAAGAGACGCTCAATCGCGTTAGAGAGTACATGCGGGTGACGATGGCTTGAGTAAAAGATTTTGTTTGAATTAAAGACGTTCTCAATTGCTCCCCAGGTCATGTACGCCAGGTCAACGCTTAGGATTCTCGATATCAATGGTTCAGATCAATGGTACCGGATCACTATCCCAGCCAAAACTCTCCGCACCCCTGATACTACTGATTTCCCGGCATAGGTGAAACGGATGACAATTTTAAAGTCTTCGATTTGACTCGGTCGGGAATCGAACACGGTATCTCGGAGGTATCCTATCTCCTATTCAGAAGTCCGACACCAGTCCATAAACCATTCCAACAATTCAACGAGTTTAAATGATGAAAGCATCGACATATTTGGTAATTGGTTGAATATTAAACAACAAGTTTCGGTACGCGTGATTTAGCTATATTTCATTGCCAGCCGATTAGGGATTTGGCATTCATGCGTTTATTATTGCCAGCAAACCTTTCCGAAGTATCGACAGTTGTGATGTTCATTTTCGGTCATAAGCGCGCTCAATGAAGGTACATTTTGATCATACCTGGTGATTAAACAAAGGAAATGAGGCTGGCTGACACGTAAGATCACTGTGAAGATGCAGTCAAAAAGGCGCTGGATTCTTAATTCCCAACTCTGGGAATTTCAAACAGTGAACTACTAAGGCTTTATCAATTCTGAAATAGCATCGATTGCTCACCGGATTGGAAGTTAGTATCTGAATGGTACGGAGGGTTGTGGTTGTGATTGTGATCCTAGCTAGCTATTAACCCAAAGTATCTGTCCGCGTAATATAACCACCTTCGATGAGTCACCACAAGCAGTAGAAAACGCCATAAATTCAAAAAATAACAGCTATACTCGAACGGGTGGAATGTTTTCCAATGCCGTTGATGTAAGTCTAGGTAGTCACGTGCAATCGTCGCGGCGGGTCACTGTAAGAGAAATGGCAGCCTATACTGCGGTCAATGCGACGACGCCCGTAATCAACCCGGCAAGACAAATGAATTCAGCTACATCGCGAACTCGTGGGATTGAAAAATGGAAATTCCCAATACGTGGATTCCGATATCGGTCACTCTCTATTCACCTTCACCAATCACCTGATGCATTCGAAGCATCGGAACACACCGTACGATACAATATATGGAAATTCCTATGGACAAAGGCTATCAAATCAGTGTTTCTTACTTCATGTAATTTATAATTACAGTAGGTTTTAAACTCAATGAGTTTATATAGTAGAAGATAGTAGAAGGCATTGTATCACTGTGATGCATAGGCAGCTCTTTTTGTAATCTATTGAAACACTTTTCCTGGTCGGTATAAACGCGAGGAGTTTGAACTCGAGGAGGTTGTTTGGTTAAAAGTATTCAACACTACGCGAATGCAATATCTTACATTTACAATAAATATTTAAGGAAGGATGCGTATATTTTCATAGGCATAAATTTGTTCCTTGGTTAGAGACTCCGCAGTTTATCAGTCTTCATATACGCCAACATACGAGTCATCGACAACATGCAAGTGTTGATAAGCATTTTTTATGAACTGAATTCGAGGTGTAATAGTGTACGTTGTCGTCTGCCGCGAAATTTATGGGTCACAAGATTGAGTAGGCTACCTGTTGGTCGCCGTACGGAAGGCGCTAAAACTAGTGTCCGTACCTTCCATGCTAACGGCAAGGACCGTATAGGGACCCCCCATCTCTGGATATTTTGTGCTTACTTGATTTTTGGTACATTTTATACGCACACTCCTACTAAGTGCGTATACGACATACGTTCATCTGGTTCATGTCGTGTGTGCATGGTTTCTTTGCGCAGGCTTGACAAGGATGTGTCGGAGGAGCGGGTAGGCAACCAGAGTCAAGCGTCCGACACAAAACTATCTCGCATGAGCTGACCATGTACTGGGGACCGAATGCATCACAGCGATGTGAAAAATGGAATCCGTAGCGTCCCCAGTACATGGTCAGCTCCTTGTGGCCGTCGGCCTTACCATTACTCGATCTGCGTGCATGAGTTGGGCTTAAGTGGGAAGGGGGCAATGCACCGACACCGCTGCTACCAAGTTCGGTTCGGTTCGATTGACCAGGGTTTGCTTAAAGATGGGCATTCGGGGCAAACAAGATAGAAAATCACGGCGGGTTAGTTTGCTGTGACTACACAAATCATGGAACGCCCTAGGTAAGAAACGAGATAATGAAATCATTCAGTGAATCGTCAACGCATGATCAAAGCACAGCTCAGACTTAAATCACTCTGAGCTAAGGTAAAACGCGGGCGGACGTTGATACACTCAATCAGACTCTGCCTTTCACAGTCCGATGATTGCTAAGCATGCACGTAAGACTTGAATTCAGTACGTGCACTGCATTATATACGCTTACCTTTTCACGTGACTGGTGGCGTCTAGACCTCGCACCGCTATGCATTTGCAACCAATCATATTCTAATTAGACGCGCCTATTCAAAAATAAATCCTTATTTTTGCAACGTGTGATGTTCTCGGTAGGATGTAATGCAATTGCAAATCGCTACAGAAGCAAAAACATTGAGTCGGTTACTGAATATGCAACCAAATTGATGAAGTATTTGTCATGAGATTTCGAATTAATCAGCGTTTACGCGTACACACACAATAGTGAATTTGTATTGAAGAGTGACAACTCATAACGGAGTTTCTTTCACAGTTTTCGGAAAACACCCACTCTATGCATTCCTTGAAATCACAATGTAAACCCGGATGCCTTCTGATTTGAGAAAAACAACCTTCAATGAGCGCCAGGAAGGAGATGCACCAGAAATTGGAGTCTAACCATTCTTTGAAGGGACTCATCCTTTGGAGCGATCCGTGTTTTTTAGTATGTTTTTAGTTCGAAGGCTCCGAAAATTAATTTCGGAAAGCGGGGCGTTTTCGTTGCTGCCATTCATTACAATGAAGTCTCAGATTTTCGCCCGCTCGGAAGATGATCACTGTCGTAATCACAATGCATCCAAGCCTGCACCTGATTGCTGCGATCACATTGTGTCTGTTCATAGAGGCAAATGCGAAAATTCTAACAATGTGTTCGCATTTGAATTGGCGATGAAAAAGATTTTGAGTGGCAGCCGTTTACCGCCAAGCTATTGTTACAACCACGCAACATTTCCTGCATTTTAACGGATTCTTCGAGTGAGACTTGACAAGCGAACCTAACCCACCTCCCATCATATCACACAGTTTCGATTTAAGTCTACCACTAATGACTATTGTGTTATTCTATAACGTCACTTCTGTCCTTTGTTGTGCTTCTTGCCTTCACCAAAAGGGAAGTAAACAGCAGTAATAATAATCAAATAATTATTATTGTCATTATTATTATCACGATCAATTTAACAAAAACGTCTCCATTTTCGACAACGCCTTCACATTTTATGTAAACTACAACAATAACTACTCGTCTGACAGCCCACTCGTGTAAAACTCCTTCGAGGGGCGGGTGCTTTGATTATGCATTACTACTTGTCGGGTTAGCTAATAACGATTAATCTAATTATGAAAATTCCTCAACAATCTTGGAACAATCTAATTTGAAACAATGACCAATCTCCGCCGCCATCACACCGTACGTAGGTCTGCACTCTGCATAACTTCGACAATGGTGGTGATGCATGCGGTGCTGTTGCTTATTAGCACGAAAAATTATGGAGCCGATGGCGGACAATCCAATTAGTAATAGATATAGTAAATGGAATATTCAAATAAACTGGGCGTTAAATGTGTGGAAACTCACTATATCTATTACTCTTTTTATTAGCAGTAACAAATCTTCACCAATATTAAACAGTGGTCGCTTTGAGCCGCCACGCATAGTAGGTGTTACAAATTGCGATGGTGCCACTTTGCGTATTGCTGTTTTTTTGTTAGCTGCAGAAAATCCTCAGTGTTCTTCGCCACGATACAACGTATAGATACAGTAGTACCTGATACAATTGCCATGATACAACTTCATGTTGTGCTGTTCTGCGAAACATCCTTGGCATTGCTGAACTGTGGTCAACCTACCCCATCAAACATAGTAGGAGTGACAAATTGCGATGGTGCTATGTCATGTTGAGTTGTTTCTTCATCAGCTGCAAAAACGTAAATAATGCCCAATTTGCGCCTCTTTGACTGCGATACGGTGTCGTTGTGTGTGGTACTGTTGCTTATATAACACCCCATAGTGCTTGATATACATCAGTTTTTGCAAACAGTGAATTCCTAATAAATATGCTAGACTTGGCCGAAGAGAAGGATGTATCTAACTCTGAAATAAAACGACTTGTCTTGTCTGACCACGTGCCTAATGGAATAGGATGAAGCCATGAAGCTGGAAATCGTTGCATCAAATCGATCAGAGTATTTAAACGTGACCACATTTGAACGAGGGGTTAGCGTGGCGAATTTTGACGCCGCATATGACAGGCAAATAGTCGCGTCATCGCGTGTTACAGAAAAAAACCTAGCAGTCGGGCGAAACCAGGCATTTGAAAAGCTGGTAATTTGTGTTTCAGGACAAACCGTATGTCTTAATATCAACATATAGTCGCAAGCCTTTGATGCCAACACGTCCACTATCTTTCATGTCATGATTCGCACGGCGTCGGAGTGACTAAAGCCCGCCCACCTGCACCTTTCGCAAATTAAGGCTTATAGGAAGTCATGTATATAAGGTGTCGTCACAACGCTTGGTACTGTGTTATGCGATACAAAAACACCAGAAGCATAACTCGACCCAGTGTCAGTTACGCTGACATCCTCATACATACCTTAATCGCCATGCAGGGCACGCACCGCCTGCAATATGCTGAGCCAGGGTTTATCACTATTGACCTTATACATGATTTGTGTTGATCCTTTTTCGATTTTGAGCAGGTAAACTTTATAAGAAAATTGTTTATCAATAAATTTGTCTGCAGTGCATGTTTTACCTAGTCATCACTAAGAAATCTTGCAATAAATAAGGCCACCCGAAATGCACTTTTTGCTTACGCATAGAATGCCATTGAAATTATACTAAACCGGAAAAGTGTAATGCGAATACATTCATATTTTTTCCTGCAGAAGAGTGCAGAGCATTTCAATGAACCAAATATTCAAGTTAGCATTATTAAGTGGCATTGTTTGTCTTGATAAGACAGCTAGGTGACATGACTCATAAAAGAAATGGCCGAAGATTCAATCGAGGATATGTATTGTCTCTTCCAGGTTGTTGTGATCTGCCGGCTGGTCGACAGTGCCATCTTGTGGTCAAACATATTAGGAAACTTCGATAGATAGGTTGTAGGTTTAAGAAGGATTTCCGTAACTAGTCACTGTATTGGAAATATTTCTATTACTGCATGGCCACGATGCATTAACTTATTTTGTTTTTAGGTCTCATCTGCCATATCACTTTGTTATTGGAATAATCGTGATCATTTCAAGTTCTACAGGTAGGTTCAAGTATATACCAACTATAGATTTAGTGCCTTTAAAGTCTAAATAGGCTTATGTTGTGTAGCTGTCAACATCGTGGTATCGTCTAGGTCTAGGCTATACTCCAGTGTTATGGCACATCCTTCAATAAATTAAAATCCCGCGGCTGACCATCAGCTGAAAATGCCTATAAAACTGTCACCGTCAAAGTCACCTGGCGCTTCGCGTAACTTACTCGCTTATATCCACACAATTCGCAACTAGCTAACCACTGATGGCCCCTAGCCACCTACTATGGTAGAGTATAGGCTATGCTACTCCCATGATTTCTCTGCCAGCCAAGCCACACACGGGCACTAATTGATAACTTTCTATACACTGAGATATTTCACAATTAATTGGCTGTTGTTGCTAAACTTACTAACGTTTTAAACTACTAAGGTCACGCATGCAAGGTCAATGCGAATTACGAATCAATGCGAAATGCCAATGTTTTAGGTTTATTGCTCGAATCATAATCAAAACCACAACGTACTCTCCCCATACCTATTCCTAAGAAGAAGAAAACGATACGAAATTTAGAATAACTGTTTTGACTCGGCCTGGATTCGAAATGGGGACCTTTCCAATCAGAAGGCGAATAGTCAAACCACTAGACTAACTGAACGAACAGCTTATTACTAGATGCCACGCACTGACAGCTCACACCATAAAGAAACTTAAAATGCCTACAGAATTCTGGCCTTGTGGCAAGGCGACCGCCTTGCCTTGCTGTTGTAGCCTCAGTCATGCGGAATCTGGACGAAGAGCTAACCACAGTTTACATGGAGCACCACACAGAGATAACCATCTCAGAGCCTCAACAAACCTGGTTGTAGGCTCTACGAGGCTCTGGATTCTATGCGACGCAAGGTGATGCTGCCGAGCTGTTTGCTCCAGCCTACAATACGTAGGCTTTCAGTATATTTTGATGACCCATTACGCTTACACAGTCGCTGATATGAGGTGAAAGCGCCAGTCAGATATGTCTGGAGATAGCCAATCTCTCTTCAACAGGCTATAGGCTGTAGCCTATGTCCGACTGCCCGCTTTCGGCTTCTTCTCCAACTTTCGTTTTCTCAAATCGGCTGCTGCACTGCGCATCACCCTTTTCCAAACTCCTTGAGCTAGTACGTCCGCTTTTGCCTTCGCTCATATACAAATCCAGATCCACATCCAAGCATCAGTCACAATATATATAGACTATAAATATATAGAGAGGCAAGGCGAAATATTTTGAAGTGCCTTTTCGTTATTCATCCGTTTCCTCGTCCAGGTGATTGAATATTGTACGGGCGAGCAAGGCTGGTAGTGAATAGCTCAACCAAATGCCAAATCTTCTATGTAGCCTAATCTCTGGTTTCCTAGGATTTTGACAAGAGCTCAGAAAAGAGCGCCTACGGAGGTTCAACTCAATCCCATATGCTGAGCATTCAGTACCGACATGAGAAAATATCCACAGTAGCCTATGTTTTCCGCTCCTCTTCCAATATGGTAGCGTATAGGCCTACTCTGAAAAGCGTTATTGCGCAATAGACCGTGAAGGCGGTCCTGTCTATCCGGTAGCAGACGAACGCAGGATTGTCAGCCTACCTGAATCATATTCCAGTCCACATAATATATTTATTTTGCTGCGCTGAAGTGGAGTTTGGTGTGAAGTTTCAAAAATATGTAGGCTCTACAACAGATTTACTAGATCTACGCCTTAGATAGGTTTTGTAGACAATATTTTTACCGGGGCGGTTGACGTAATGGGCCCGCTTTATAGCGATCGCAAATATAATATGTTGATTGTATCAGGGAGCAGATCAGATGTCAACACAACATAGCCTACTGAGTGGATCATAAGATGGTGATGGGAATATAGTCGCGTTTTGAAACATAACACCGGTACCCAGCGTGTTATTACTAATTTCAACGCTGATTTTTCATCGGCATAATCACAATACTTGCTATCGATGGTGTACCTGACAACCTGAGCTGAGTCAGCTATTAGATTTTGTAGACACAAGCAATAAACAAAGGATGCGACAAACTATTGTTTAATTTTTTTATGAAGTGATGTCACTTATGCCGCTGAAAGAAAAATGAATCAGTTTGTTCGGGTTTTTCCATATGGTGGCGCTGTATGCAACGTAACGGATGTGGCTTTTTGTTTACTCTCAGATCTGGCCATAGCAACAGGCGCTTTGTATTGGAACACAATAATAGCCTCTTGTAACCGAGTTATCGTGGGAAGCGTCCTATAAATTAGCATTTGGCGGCTCAATTTCTCATTCAAACTGGCCGCCAGAACATAAAGCGTGTATTTCAGCAAAAGACGTACTTCAAGGAGCACGCCTAAAACAAGCAGTTTAGTCGCAGCTTACAGAAGCGAGTAGTACGATACCGTACCTGGAGGCAACATGAGCAATGATATTGATCCGCACATAACCGAAAAGTATGAGATTAAAAGAAGATTGGGAAAGGGAGCTTACGGAATCGTTTGGAAAGCTTTGGAAAAACGCACAGGTCAAACAGTAGCATTAAAGAAGATATTTGATGCATTCAGAAACAGCACTGATGCTCAAAGAACTTTCCGCGAAGTTATGTTCCTGCAAGAATTTGGGGAGCATCAAAATGTGATAAAACTTCGCAATGTTATCAAAGCAGACAATGACCGAGATATATACCTCGTGTTTGAATTCATGGACACTGATTTGCACGCAGTAATCAAAAAGGGTAATATTTTGAAAGATATTCATAAACGTTATATTATGTATCAATTGCTCAAAGCTACAATGTATCTGCATTCGGGAAATGTGATCCACAGAGATCACAAGCCCTCAAATATATTGTTAGATAGCGATTGTTTTGTCAAAATATGTGACTTTGGCTTAGCCCGTTCATTGACTCAGTTACGATATGAAGACCAAGGCAACCCTGCCCTCACTGAGTATGTGGCAACCAGATGGTACCGTGCACCTGAAATTTTACTTGCATCACCACGATACACAAAAGGTGTCGATATGTGGTCAATTGGCTGTATCTTAGGTGAGTTACTGCTCGGCAAGCCGCTTTTTCCTGGCACATCGACACTAAATCAGATTGAAAGAATCATGAGTACAATTCCCAGACCATCAAGAGGTGAGATCGACTCTATCAAATCAGAGTACGGTCATTCAATTTTGGATAGAGCCGGTGCTAGACCAAAAAGACCTCTACAGGACATGTTGCCTGATGCACCAGACGATGCAATGGATCTTTTGAAAACCTTGTTGGTGTTTGACCCAGAAAAACGGCCATCAGCACAGCAATGTCTTACTCACCCATACGTTGCACGATTCCACAACGCAAAAGAAGAACTTCGACTTGATTATGATGTCATACCACCAGTGGATGATGACACCCAACTTACAGTATCAGCCTATCGAAACAGGCTGTATGAAATGATCACACAAAAGAAAGCAGAGCATCGAAGATATAGACGTAGCGTATTGCGGGAAAAACAAATTCAAAATGATATATCAGACCAAAAAAGCGACGATACGCAAGACAGTGGGGTGCAAGGCGATTACGAAACAGAGCAGAATCAGAAAAATTTGGAACAAAAGAAAACTGCCATCAAATCACAGCCTAACGCATCTCCTCCTGCTGAGCCACTATACACCATGATCCACAAAAAAGGTACTCATGATAATGTCTCTCCAGAAAAACCCCCAATTCACCATCATAATTATAACGGTGGTGATGCTGACAGACACCACCACCATTCACACCAGCATATCGGCATCTATGACAAATCTCAGTCGCACCAACGAACTGGTGTAGCTTTTGGAAGGACTGTCAAAATATCAACGCCACAAAACCAGAATCAAAGAACAACCAGCAGTCAATCTCGTATTCCATCTGCTGGAAAGCCGGTACACCGTCAAAGCAGCTTTGATAGTTCATATGGAAGGCTACGTCAGCATTCAGCACCTTCATATGGTCACAGGCAGCGATCTTTAACATCCCAGTTTAATGCGAACCATGGTCATCAAGTTTTGACAAGGCAAGATAACCCCACTCTGAATGTCGGAAATTCACGGATAGCCCAAAGACCATCATCGGCAACGCCACCAAGAGCTGGGCGGAAACCAATTAATGGTCTGCATAGAAATGCTTCATCAAGTGGAAGCCCAAAGCAAAGATTGAACAGCTATTCTCAAGCATATGGAGTTATCAGCCAAGCAGGCTTGCAAACTATTCAAGCACGGAAGTGATATTCATTAGATGTGTACAGTACGCTACATGCTAACTATACATTATACAACATTACTGATGCGCCGTATCAAATTTAATCATATACCGGTATTGAGAAAATTGCACAACTGAGGCTGCTGTGCTTCATTAGGACTACAAATTGGCAACCCAGTGAAAATCAATAATGATCGCTAGCGAAGCGAGATCGCAGTGAAAAAATTATGGCTATCCCCGGGGATTTTTGCTGCTGTTTTGAAGAGTAGCAGGGTCTCTGCTGTAGTATCACTACCCCTCCCTACTTATTGCACTATTATCGGTCCTTAGTGACAAATCCCACCCACCATACCTAGTTTTGCCTGGGAAGATAGTATGTGGTTTTACCTTTACTGTTTTACAAAGTATTCACAATGAAATGACGCTGCTGTTTGTTTCTACAAAATGTACATATCGTTTTTCTTACGTGTGCCTTAGTGAGGGATATTCTACAATATAAATATTTCCGCATGGGCTGATTTGTTATGGACTGTAGATGAGGAATGGCAAGGCAATACACATAAACTGGCCTTGTTAGATCGGACGTGCAGTTAAGGGTGTGAACTGAAAATATCAGCGTTTAAACTTTTTGGAAGTGGGTCATATTCCACAAACAGTTGAAGAGTGTAGTGGAGCCGATCTGTGGTGATCTTTACAAACAGTTGAGGCTTAGATTAGAGGCACTCCCCCCCCACCACTTTGGCTCTTTCAAATTCCACAGTAGAAAAATTGTGATAATTCTCACGTGCCGAGTCACTCCTCCCGTAGGCCTACTTCTTTCGTTTGGCAGTAATGGTTTGAAATAATTAACGGGGGCTCTGACGTTGAATTTTGTGAAATTCGAATGAAGTTACTAATCTAGGCCGTTAATTATCAACTAATACGGCTTGTTGAGAATTTGAAGGAAATATTTACCAGGCCAATAATAGGTATTGTCACTTCTATTCAGCTTCTACGCTATTTGTCTGTCTGTTGAGACATTGAGAGTAGGCATACTGTATTTGTTTATTGGTGAAGCAAGGCAACCAATAATATATATCTTGAAATAACTACACAAAGGAGATATGTCGCGCTACGCCGAGACCACGTTAAGGTGTGACAAAAACAATACGCAAAGGATATATAATAGACTTCGTGAAAACAGTCTGTTTCATTTTTGAGCCCTGTTGTCCTGTACCATTGTACCAAACGCCAAAATTGTAGGAGCGACGTAGGCTACAGTACATGGTAGATCATGCTGGCTAGAGCCATAGTAGGCCTATCATATTACAGGTCTTTCATCGCAGAACTTCCTGTTTACAGTCACACCACCAAGACACGTGCCTTCACAAATCATAGGCTACACTTTTAATGTTCACCTGATGAAGGGGCAGAGCTACATATATAGCTACAGAGCTATATATATATGGGGAGTAGTCAGTAGTCATGTTCATCTCAGCGTTGGTAGCTCTGCCCCTTCATCAGGTGAACATTAAAAGTGTAGCCTATGATTTGTGAATACCAGTTTCCCTTCAACCTTCATAAATCCTTGCAACTACATATTTTCCTTTGTTTCCAAATATATTCTCAATCAGTAAGATGAAAAAATGTATTACTATGAGCAGATTAGCAGTCAGTAAAAACTGCACGATATTGAACTGTTCAGGCTTTCATCCATAAAGTGGATCCGTGAAGCATTGTAAATCCATTGTAATCCTCAGTTTCTGTCAACATATGCATCGTCTTTAGACAAATTGTTTGACATCACATCAGTATCAGACAGATTAAGAGTTGCACCAAGATGTTAGAAATCAGAATAAATGCACAGAAGTTGCTGGAAACCATAATTTTATTAAATTAATCAAATAGCTTAGCTGGTCACCATCCGACAACTACCATAGTCACAGTGGCCAGTGGTAAACACTCGGTCACAAGGTTGGAATAACATCACCCTGTGGCAAGCCCAAGACGTGAAAATAGGTGTCCACATTGTGAAGTTTCCTGCCCTGTCAGGCTCTAGGCATCACAGCCGCAGATGGATCGTGAAGCATGATCGGGTCTGGCACATCCTTGCCCAGTCTGAAATTCCTCAGCCAAGACATTTTTCCCAAATCTGGGTAAATGGTGGCTGGAGAGTGTAATGGCAGGAAGGATATTTGGCATAAAAATCCGCAACAAAATTATGTACCGGTCAATTCAAGCAGACCAAATAATAGTGAATGTGTGGAAGAGGACAGAAACTAATCACCCAAAGAACAGAGTACTAGAACTAGTAGGCCTACTACCAGAGTCTGGCAACTACCAATTTTGTATTTCAGTAATCTTTTTACACATTGAAAATATGGCATGCACTTGCACAGAATCAATATATATCCATGGAAAAGTATCCATGTTAGGCATGTCCCATGCAGATACACCGAATAGGCTACCTGCAAAATCGACAAAATATTCAAGTTCCCTTGACTTAATGACATTCAAAACGGCGAGTTCATTCCTAGTTTTGTCCCGAAGTTCAATCTTGCGCGCTTTTGCCATCTATTCCAGAGATTTATCTCTCGCCATTTCCAACGTTCGTTAAATAAAGAACATGGTACAATCCAAGCTGGTAGCACAATCCAGAAAACTACCTAAACGTCAAATTAATTTGAGTATTATAGCTCCAAGAGTTCTCCAACTCTTGGAAACGGTGAATCCCGATCACCCTTTTAAAACATTGGCTCTCATAAAATAGCTATAGGCTACTGAATGCGGAGATTAGCTCAGCTGGCCGGCGACCTGGAGCTTACCCGTCAGGTTGGTAGTTTGACCTTTGATCCTAAGGTAAGATGCAAAACTTCCTTTTTGCAGCTTCCCCACCTGGCTTCCGGCGTCATAGGGTATAGTGAAGCGGGAATGTGAAAGACGACGATGTCCATCCCCTCCTCCCCAAAGTATACATGCTAAAACTGTGCACTGTAGGGTCTGTGAATGGATGGTGGTGGAAAAATCTGATGTCGCCCAGCCACAAGGCCAAGCAAATAGGGCAGATTGTGACGGGAAGGGCATCTGGAATAAAAATAACCGCCAAATCATGATTCAATGTCACAAATGGAACATGGCCCAAAAACAAAGAAGATACTGGATCAATGAGACCATATTTAATGGAAGGGTTGTAACCACTGTAAATATGTGTCTTACGCTTCCATCTTTCATTCAAGGGAAAACCATTTTTAGGCATACACGGAATTTAACAGTACTCATTTCTCACCTGCAACGATCCGAAATCGAAAATTTGAGTGATATCAACACCATTATCCTGCGAGCTTCCACTCCACAGTACAAAAACGACAGAAATCGTGACAAGAAATTGAAGAATGATTCTGAAGAATAAAACTAATATAACTTAGATTTCTAATTTAGAGACATTGTGAACCCACAGAACTATCGCCATCACTGTCCAAAATTTATTGGTGAATGGTAGCATGCTTGGCATTTTCCTCCACCTGTGCACATATCCCATCGAGATCATACCTGCAATGTTGAATATTCAGAATGATGTCAAAATTAAAAGTAATCTAATAAGTTCCCTGGCCCGGAGCAGCGAGTCGGAACAACAAGTATCTTTCCTGCTCATTGGAATACGGGGATAGCGCGGAGGGATAATTTGACAATGGCCGGTACAGTACCTCCTTCACCACATGGCCAGTGTGGCTGCTAGCAAAATATGATATATTATGGCTTGCAGACACACAATCACAGGCAAAAATGCACATATCCCCAGCAACATTCAGTGTCGACCCAAGTAATTGGAGCGAGTCACGGCGTGGGTGGCCACACCATATGATTCTCGTTCATAACCTTGATTCCATCAAGCAATCTGAGAAATTATTCAGTGAAACCTATCTATTTATCATAGACTAGTTGACCTACTCACTTACACATATAAACAACTAAGAAACCCGAAATCGTCATCTGTATGGCCCTAAACTTCAGCCTCATTAGATCTGTAGTATCCCATACTGAGACACGGAGCTGCGTGTCATCTGTTGAAGCTGGATTTACCAAAAGTAGAAAATTGGGATAGCAGATAACGCTTACAGTAGAATTTCTGTAAAAAAGCAACTGTGAATTTCAATGTACAGGTAAGTGAAGGATATTATCAGAATCGGAATTTAATCATTGGTATATTTAGACCAAGGATGGACGTTAAATCTGTGGATGAATCTTCTTTACGACATCATATTTTTACAACATGCCCCCATTGTAAATGGATAGTGAAACTATCTCAGGGATTCCAAACCTAAAGTATGTGAACCACTGATGATACGTAGCATATTTTAAAGTTGAATGCAAGATGTTTTACCAAAATGCAGGAAATATTTGCTTGCAAAGAGATTCCAAAAAAATTCCACATAAAATCTTCTTTTTAATTAACTCAAATAAGGTCGCCTGCATGTAGATTTGGGTATGATGAAACGTCCATTTTACGGACTATTCGCAAGATTTCTATTGATTCATAGTCGCAATTGTTATACATCAAATGAATGTCTGATTACTAAACAAATTCAATTTCTCAAACACAGGTAGTATACGGCTACACATTAAGCCAAGTGGTCAAGTGGCCAAGTGGTACACAGCAAAAAAGGTTAGTAACCTCTGACCTATATGTACCTGCATGATGAAGAACCTTCTTTTGTGTTTGAGATCTGTAAAACAATTCTTATTTACGAATCGCACCAAAAGCAATGAAGGACAAAACGCCTTACCAATTCAGTAGAAAACTCCATGCAAGATGACTGCAGCGCCAAAAAGTAACACAAGACCAAAACTACAATGCTTGGGAAGAATTTTGCAAAATATTCCTTCCAAAAGTCTCTAATGGTTGATCTTAAGACAGGATTTTGGTGAGGCAAAAATTTTTCACTCGCCCACGTCATAAGGTCTTCATCAGCCGAAGATCCAAACAATGAAAAGCTAAATCAAAAGAACATTGATAAGAAACCAGTTTGCTGAAAGTAGATCCTTCAAAATTGTATTGTGGCAAACTGACAAGTCAACTCAGTTGGTTGGAAGTGCACACACGTCTGGGACCTTGCTGGTTTGCTTCCCACCTACCGCACCAAAAATGTAAAAGTAGGAATGCACAGCTTCCTTGCCAGGCTTCTGTGAACGGTCGTGGCAAGATCATACTTTGTGCTGTACAGTCTATGGACATTTGGACATATGGTGGCAGAGAAAACTGAGTTCCACAGCCTTGGGAATTGCCATTGGGCAGTCCTAGGCCTGGCCAAAATGGGGAGGGTTATGACTGAAAGCATGACGATCGTTCTTAAGGTTGGTGGTTTGAATGATATCAACTATATATGACACATGACATCTCTGGTGTGATACAGCACGGAATGGAACCCACAATCTACGTATTTCATGGCCAAAAACCAACCACGCTGCCGGTCGGTTGAGAAGACGAAGCCATTTTATACAGCTGTATGGCATGGCCTCCAGATTTTCTGCTCACCTCAGGCAAGGAAACACAATGAAACTCAACCAGAAGACATCCATTGCTGTGAACGGACTTGGCAAGAGAACGATCTGTGCGATCAACTGAATAGCGGTCAAAGTTATTTCGCACTTTCCCAAAAATATGAAAAAGCTCCGTATCAAGAATAGAAAGTGACGAGCCTGTAATGGAAAGGACACAACGATATATATGGCAGAGGAGTAGCCAATAGTCATACTAGGTAATAGGGATGCTACGAACTCCATGCTAGAGTTCGACTCTGGCAAAGGACTTCGCCGAATTCGTTTATTTGTGCTTGAAACGAACCCTCACCATGTTTGTTCCTGGAATTTTTGTACTAGAATGAATTCATGTTATAAGCTTGACAAAATTGAGACAATTGAGTTGTTATTTCAAGCAAGCTCTCTTTAATCACGGGAGTGCCAGATCATACTTGACTAGACCAGAATGAAAGGCAATCATCAGAAATCATGCAGTTCCTGTCTATAGCATATGGCTCTGATTACGTGTACATAAACAATCCAGCGATATCATATGTTTGGACTCAAGGTTCAGGAATAAACCAAAATTTTGCGTTCCTCCAAACACGAACCTAATCCAGGTTCGTGATCATGCCATCTCTACTAGTTAAAGCCGTTATTCAAAGTGGTGTTAGGTAATGAATGCATGGACTGCAAACTATTAACTCACCTGCATTATCATGCTCATGATGGTAGGTAAACTATTGTCCCCAGGCAATAGTGCAGAACACGTAAAGGAGTTTAGTTTTCTTGCTACTTCTAATGCTTTCAATCCATCTGAATTTTCTTCTACGGGGCTCTGAAAAATTTCAATATACAATGACACACAATTACGGTCCGCACTCCAGGCTGTTTTGACAAGTTAGACTGTGTTGCATGGTCTGGTAATGGCTTTCTTAGAAATGCACTGCAAGAAAGCTGACCGCCACAAAAAAAATAGCTGCGATGTGACGATAGAATTCAATTTTATGAACTATTTCAGTGGTATGTAGTGTGACAGAAGATTCAGTATTCGAACGAATCAGATAAAACCGCATATATATAAATCATTTTCCAACGGAACAGATGAAGAGAATATTCAGCACACCTATACTTTAACCACAACCAGATCAATATGCAATTCAATCGTTGTGACCATCCAACAACGTTAAGTGCCAAAGGAAGCCGAAAAATCAACTTAGCAGATTTCTGGTAGCTTCTTGAATCACAAGCACAGAAAGAGAACATACAATTGCGAACACTGGACACTACCCACGCCACCACGAGTTCAGTGGACAGCAAAGAGCTAAGACGATAGCTTTAGTATTATTTTGAAGAATCATCAATGAGGCAGGATCAGTTTGGCAGCAAAATCGAATTTCGAATCTGAATCCAGGAATATTTTCGGACTCAGGACCGCGTCCCCGCCGCCACGTACACAAAATACGTCGGCTATTACTTCATTTAAACGTTCGGCACGCGCATGTCGTGGCAAATCTATATAAATAAGAGCCGGTATGTAAACGTATCAACTTTGATATTACTGAAGCTATCAACATACGATTTTACAGTCTATATAAATAAAAGAGCCGGTATGTAGGTCTGTAAACGAATCAACTTTGATATTACTGAAGCTATCGCTATAAGATTTTACAAGGATGTATAGACCGCCGTTATGCGTGCGACCAGGTGGTTTTTTAGTGCTTCCGGCGTTTATTTCGTATGTTCTACATCGCTATTTCCGCGTTTCAATACGCCGAAATCAGAGATGCACCTTTAAAATCGCTTCTGCCAACTAGCGGAACAATTTCTTCACCACTTCTGGTCGCGTAAGGTTGCCTGGCTACAACGTTCTGTTTACGTACTGTCCTTCGGTTCGGCGTCTTAGAATTTCATACGGGTTTAGATAATGCATATGAGAAGTGAATCGGGGAGCCATTTTCCTTCGTCAAGAGAAAACAGGGAAGCGTCTCACGAATTTTTCGCGATGGGCAATTATGTCTTGTTGTAACCCCCCCCGAGTGAAACCGGGATAGTCAGCTATTGGTTAATGAGTTGTTCGGTAGAGCGAACCAGTCAGAGAAACATGCTCATGACACTAATTTCGCGAAACGATTCCTGCAGGATGTACAGTTTCCTGTTTACTGAGTAGTACAGTCGGTGGCGCAAGACTTTGACCCTTCCGTTACCAAACCTTTTTGTAGGAATGATAAATATACCCACGCACGCGCGAAAGGTTTACATAAGACATAGAAGTCACTCTAACACATATTAAAAGAATATGGGCGAGTTTGAATCTCCTGTTAAAACTGCCGCATAGTCTTCAGAAATGCTATAAGACCCGTATCAAAGGGCTTGTCGATTATATCGACTTGCGATGAGATGATGGGTTAATCAAGGTCGCGCACTCACATCACAAGAGAAAAACACCTAGCTTGTGTTCGCAAAGCGCATACCGTAAGTGAAATATGAAAGTCAGTTTCCAAGTGAAAAAACTGAATTTCCAACTTTATCGAGTGCCTGTTGATAGTGCCGTGTTCTACAAATAAACGAAGGCAAGAGCGCGGACATCGACGATGTGATCGAGCAGTCAAACGCAAAAATCAGGCCTCTAATGAGTCGCGGTCGGCAATATGCATTTGAGGGGAACGAATTTATGACGTCACACGTTTGGCAGGTCCTGAGAAAACCGATAGATCGGCGCCTGCGCCATGATGCCATTCTACGTAGCACATGATTGCAGGTTCAATATACCTTATCTAATCAGATTGGCAGTGACGTTCTACTGTATTTCTATATACTAGCTTTTTTTACCAATACATTTCACTTTTAGCCACTTCATGCCTCTAGCCTAAACATGCCTCATGGTTGTCCCATGACATAAATGTCAACAATTTCTCTACCTACTTCCACAAAACTTCTATATGGCAATAACTAAAATAATTAGTTACTTGTCAATAAAGTATATATATCGAATGAAAACTGATGTTAATTAGTTAATTGCCATACTCAAGTTTCTATACCAGTTCATCAAGGCAAAAGTCACTAGACATGAATTTATAGATTGCCAGCATGCCAACAGTACTCACTGGAGGCTCCAGAGAGTCTTTGCTTATTAAAGAAGTATCAGTTGAATCTGCACTTGGCACAGGCTGAAGCAATGGCTCAATTGCAATGCTAAATAAAAGAAGTATATTCAAGCAATTGACCTGGTGTAGGCCTACATGATCTGAGCAGTTAAAATCACTACAACTTCAAGACAACAACAACGAAGGATGTTAATAGTGATCGCAATGGCTCCGAGCTCACTGAATGAATTTTAAAATATGTTCTGGGTCTGGGGAAATCTATGAAGTTGCTGCAATGCGCTAGATACTCTTTATAATGGTCCCGAAAGACGAACGTATGTTTGAGTACCAGTAGTATTAGCTCACCTTATATTTGCTGATGGGAATACGCCGGCATTTCTGATACAATCAGCGCTGCCAACACAACATACGACTTCGCCGTACTGCTTCATTATTCTAATCATCTCCGCTGCAGCTTGAAAATAGTTCAAGAAGAAGTTCAAGACTCTGACTAAAACACTGAGTCCAAACGCTGGACGGTCAACTCAAATGTAAAAATATGTATCCACAGCTTTCTGCCAGGCTCTGTGTTGTGGCAATAGTGTGGACGGGTGATGAGACATGTGTGGTGACCTTTTCAAGGAAAGCGCTGAGTTCTTGAAGGCGATTAGTGAAGTTTCCAGTGGACGGTTAATATGGCGATAGTTAACGGCTTTTACTGGCATATAATTATAGTTACTAACAAAACAAGGTACAGTGACCAGATCAATGTTAACTAAGGCATGCCCCAGACTACAATGTCAGGTAAAACAAATAGAACCAAGCATGGCCTAGTAACTTTAGTACCACTACTACTAGGTGTATATTAATTACAAGTCCAATAATTACAATGCACAGGAAGTCAATCAGGAATTGGATGCCAACTAGTGGTTGATACATTTCATCAGAACATGACTCAGCCCATCACTAAGGATGGGCAGATCGAATAATTTTTGATTTCGAATACGAATCGAATAATTTTTTTGAATCGAATCGAATCAGCCCTTTTTCATAAACAAAAAAAACCCAAAAAAAATAGGTGAAGAGCATTGAAGAGGCTGAGCAAAGAGTATGTGAGAGAAAATGAGGAAGTGAGTGTCGCAGAAGAGGTTTTACCCAAAAGATTTGACGTCCGGTAGGGGGTGGTAGTAAGCCAGATTCAAATCACTTGCGACTCGACTCCGAATATTCGATTTGAGTTGCCCATCCCTATCCATCACCTCCATGCATGTCCTTTGTCACGCATTGTGAGTGTATTGTATGAAATGAACGCATGAACAGACCAGTGACCAGGAGGAAAATCCAAAGTTCAGTCAATGCCAGACTCACAGCTAAATGAATCGGGAAAGTCGCAGCACCCATAGTATCCAGTCATCCAGCATCAAAAGCACAGTAAAATTATATATGATTCAATCTGATGCGGCAACCCAATAATGGAAAAGACAAGGAGAGAAGAGGGCAAAAATGTATGCGGAACACATATGCAATGCTGTACATGGCAAAGTCACAAACACCAAGTATTGAAACAACCTACTGGTACTCATCTATCTACCGGTGTAGTACATCATAGATTCTACAACTACCAGAGAGAAAGCACTCACTTTCAGGTGTTGAATCAGTGAACAGAGGCACCAAAAGAGGGACGTTGTCAATATTCTCAATATGTGGGACTATATTCTCAACTCCCCTCGGAAGTTTCGCCTGAAAAGTAGAGATTCAGCATAAAATTACATGCATAGCAAAAACCAGATACTGATGAAGACAACACCATAATAATACTTGAAGAGTTAGTAGAGCCGATGGCGGACGATCAATAGATATTGTAAAGAAGATCACCACAGATTTAGCGTCCAGCCTTAGTTTATTGAGAAAGCTCTGAAAGCTAGTGAATGTTATAATTCTCAATAAACTACGGCTGGACGCTAAATCTGTGGTGATCTTCTTTACAATAAAATGTGGACAAAGGAATATCAGAAAAATTGCATACCCTATTCGAAACATTAAATAACGAATCCGTGGCAGTTGATTCACTTTGTGTTCTATGTGAAGTATACTCCAGCAGAGTGCTAGATGGACTAGTTAAATCTTCAGCATCGTCTTTAAAAGAGTAATAACAAAGTGCAATTGTACTAGTGACAAAATATAGGCATTTATAGCGCTCCTACCCGGCACACCAAACTGATGATGTAAAAACAGGTAATCACAGATAATCTGCTAGGCTTCCAGCAAAGCAGTTATAGTGCTGAAAGGTGGAGGAACATGACAAAGTCCAGCATCTCCCTGCCAAAAACTACAGGGTCACAATGTGCGCTGTGGGCGAGCTGCTTACAATACAAATGTATGGTAGCAGCAAAAACTTGTCTTTCCCCAGTCACAGCCAGGGAACAAAGCCTGGGCAATGGGGATAATTAGGGCATCTAGTGTAAAATTCACGCTGCCAAATCATGGGCTATTGGATCCACTGTGGCCACCAACAGAACAGCATATGACCGCAAGAGGGAGGAGAATAAATATTATTATAGCATGATGAATCAGTACATAGACAATTACAATTACCTTTATCTGGAGGTTTCGATGACCCTTGACCTTCAGCCCCTTGTTGACTATTACAAGATCCACTTTTAGTTCGAGGGCGAATAGTCTTTGTATCAACTGATGCAGACAAATCCTTGCTTGGAGACAATGAAATGTGACAATTCCAACCTGTTTCCAATCCCATTTTTTCCGCAAAAACCTAGACACACAAATAAATATTTTATTTGCTGGGTGTATTATTCTATTCAAATTTGAGAGAAATTTGACACAATCAACATGGCGCTGCTTGTTGGCAAGATTGGCAGTTCAAATTGCAACAATGTTAGTATTTTTACTGACGCCCTAAGCATGACATAGCTTATGGATATAGTAGTTTTCTTGATACCAGAAGTCTATGACACAGTGAATATGATTATATGAAACACAAATAGTACCAGTTCCATTCCACTTACCTGTGACCTAACTTCATTATCTGATGAAAAATGTACAAATCGAATGCATGCACGGTCCAAACCATCGACCATATGACATACAGTGTGCTTTGCTTGATGTTGTAAAGTAGTCATTCCGAGGAATATTAAGTTATTCAATATCGCCTCTCCGCCTAGATCTACAGTCAGTTGTTTCCTATATATAATTGAAAATATCATCATCGCAAATGGCAATAGATATAAAGTCGTGTACATATTTGTACTAAATATTGCGAATAAATATTGTCATTTGAGGAGTCTGTGTTATGCAACAAAAGGAAAAAAAAGCTACCGGTATTGCCCTTTTATCATCCTGATAAAGGAGTGGAGCTCCGTAAGTTTGTGAATGTTGAAGAGTGTAGTCGAGCCGATGGCAGACGATGAATAAAATTGTAAAGAAGATCACCACAGATTTAACGTCCAGCTTTAATTTATTAAGAATTTGAACATTCACAAGCTTTCGGAGCTCCACTCCTTCATCAGGTGAAGATGTGAACGTTATAATCAAAGCTCCTACGATCCACCACCAGTAATAAAAGGCTGAACTTTCTGCGATAAATCTTCTTTACGACATCAATAACACTGTACTACTACCGAAATATCCCACACCAATCAAGTGGAGAGTATTCTAAAATATTCAAGCTCAAATACGTTTCCGATCACATACAATATAAGTTGAGTGCTTATTTTATTCAAACTGAATATTTGCATTTCTATATTGACCATATTAATTGAATCATTCTGATTCCGAAGCAACAACAGTCCCATCACATTTGCCCAAAAAGTGGAGAAGCATGATTTGCAGAAATATTCGGTTCAGACTGTTCATACCAAATTTGTATACAGATTAAATCAAGTGGGGGTCTTCTAGGGAGAAGACACGAACCACTGGATATCAGATATCTAGCGATGTGGGATGAGATCAACTCATGGCGTATCTAGGGCTGGGCAATATCGAATAGTATGAAACATCGGATCGAATCGAATAATTTCAATCGAATCGAAAACCGAATAGACGCGACTGATCTAGTTGTTAATCTAATTCGATAAAATTTGATTGAAAATATTTTATCAACGGTCAGAAACATGCAGAGACGAAACTAGCCAAATGTGAAGCTAAGTCTACGACATCATGGCGTGCTGTAAGTGTAATAGCAAAATTCACAAAAGTCCAATTCGAAACTGTGGCACCAGAGAAAAGGAGTGTTTCAAGCTAAACCTCTCCTGGCTACGTCCACATTGAAACGCGTATAGAGCTTTCTCAAGTTGTTGTAGTATTCGAAATTCAAAGAGAACGAATTGCTATTCGATTCGGTCCGAATATCTTGTTATTCGATTCGAAGTATTCGAATTCGAGTGCCCAGCCCTAACCGTATCTGGCTCGATCTGAATATTAGATATGAACCATTTATCTTTCTACTTACATATCTTGAGAATTCATAAGGTTGAATACGGTTCTTGTTTGTCTGATTTCAGAGTTTAAAGTGACCGGAGAATATGCGAAGGCGATGCATTGTCCTGCAACTGAACTACGATGGTAAAAATCCAATGCTTTCCTCTTGTGTTCTGCAGTCATGGTATACAGTTTATGGCCACTCCATATCTCTTTGCATTGATCAATGATAAGGTCTCCAGTGCCATATATGAGCAGTTGGCTGTCCCCTGAGAAATTATACGGCTGGATGGCAGTGATATCAATGGAGTCTAATAGAGATTGCACAAGAAACAAAAACAAGGTGTACCGGTATCAAGCTTTTGGGGGCAACAGGTAGGCCTTCCTGTAGGCATCACTATGTCACTTCTAAGATTTTCCCAAGTTTTCGTGAGCGACTGCTCGGTATTTTTAGCCTTCACATTAACTAAGCCTATCGTTCATTTTGGGCACTACGACAAACATGCCAGTTTTCTAAAACTGGAATAAACACAAGAATACATAACATATTCCCAAAAGTTGGTACCGTGCACTGTGCAATTAGGATATAAATATCAGTTCAGCATCAAATCAAATAACCTTCACCAACCAATTAGATCTTCAAAGACACTTCCTTGAAAATGTGGCAAGCACTGTTTCCATGTTCTCTGCCTAGCAACAGCACAACTAATGGGATTGGTTGATTGCGATGAAGACTGTCTCACTGTCTTTTGATAAGCAGTTATCTTCTTCTATAAAGAAGGCCACAAGATTAACTTGGAATGCCACCCAAATCTTACTGTACAGTAAACCATGTACAATTGAAACGGGCTAAAGGGACAAGTAGGCAGTATAACAGCAGAACAAAGGCGAACCCCCAGAACTACACCTTTGGTGTGCACACCAAGCAGTTACAACCTTTGCATGTCGGCCTACTGTTCCTGCTTCCTGTTTGCAGTTGAGAATATGTTTTTTGAGTAAGATTACCAAAATATCCATACCCTAGAGAGGCTAATGAATTAGGAATGAATCAATGTCATCTGTTAACATAAAGAAGATCACCACAGATCTCACATCCAGCGTTAATTTATTGAGAAGTAAAACGTTCAAAAGCTTTCAGAGCTCTGCTCCTTCATCAGGTGAAGATGGAATCCACCTCAATAAACGAAGGCTGGACGTTAAATCTGTTGTGATCTTCTTTACGATATCTATCGATCGTCCGGCATTGGCTCCATTATACTTTTCAATGTCACCAGTGTATGAGTTTGATCACATGACATGTTACAATTACAGACACTACTAGTGTACCGGTAATCAAATAATCATCACTGGATGAATGTTACTCCAAACAATACTTTCGTGAAATACTACATCTATTTTCTCTAGTTAAAAGGATATGTTAAAATTCATACATATTCATAAAACAAACCTGCTCAATATATGCTTTCTTTACCGATTGATGAATCCCAATAATTTCTGCTAAATCACAAAGTCCTTTCCTTGCCATTTTGATACCTGTAGAAGACCAACATACATTACAAAAGCCACAAACTTTTGGATTTTCAATGTGATGTACCAGTAGGCATGTAATCAGCTTTAATGGCTGCAGACTGAAGAATGTCATTGTCTTGAGAATAGCCACACTTTTCATCAAGATTATTCTAGAAATAATGCACTCAGGTAAATACTCAGGTAGCGTAAATGCCGTAGGGTTGGCAATCGTGTAAAAATGTCTTGTAGCACGACTTGGCTTTGGAGTTACAGCTGGAGCTTACAGTCAGAGCCTTAGAGCAGGCTGTTTTAAATGGAACCAGAATGGAATCAGATTATTAATAATTCATCTCGGCAAATGCAATAGATTAAACAGAACTAGAGCAGGAGTAAAATAACTTAGACCAACTCCTCTTGGCAGTTGATAGCGTCTATCACCTCCCATCACTTTCTATGGTCTGCAATGCGACTGTTGTGTCGCCAAGAGGTCTTGCGTTATTGCTATTGGGTTCTAATTGTTCTGTTTAACCCAGGGTGTCGAACCGGATCCAAAAAACAATTACGGTTTTTGCCGAAACGAAAGTTTCGGTTTTGTTTCGGTTTCGTTCCTGCTTGCCCATAGAGAGCGGTTACCGGTTTACGCCGACGGATGAACCGGTTCAAATACTGGAAATCGTTAGTTCGTTGCGGAAGCGACACGCGGACAAATAACCACGTTTATCGACATATATACCCGTCACTTTATAGTGTAGGCTACGCAAGACGAAGTTTTAAATCGAAATTCTTACGATAAAAATAAAACTCTTGAATTTTGATTTGTTAAGTCCCTGAGAATTTTAGGCAACGAGTCTGATCATCAGCCGAGATGTAAGCACACGGCTAGCAGTAATTAAAATCGCTTTTCCAGATTGGCGGCATGTTTTCCGGACGACTTTGCGAAATTTGCGATTTGACACACCGATTTATCGTTATCGTACTTAAAGTATTGAATTCGCCCTGTTCATTTCCGCCGACGCTTTGCTCGCGTGCCGAGCTGACTTGTGGAGACCTACCTTTCAATTCCAAGTGCGACAGGTCTGAATTGACCAGTCAACCTTTTTAAAGAGTGAGATAATTCAACCGATTGCGGAAACATGCTGATGTATGTTGATAGTTCAAAAAAATAAACCGCTGGCACCTCCATTTAGAAAAACGGTAACCGTTTGCTAAAAGAGCGGTAACCAGGAAAATGCCACACCGGTTTCGTTCCGGTTCCGGTTAATTGGAAAATTAAAAAAAACAGTTCGGTTACGGTTTCGGTTCACAAAAATCAAGCGGTAACCGTTCTTTTTCGTTCCGGTTCCGGTTCGGTTCGACACCCTGGTTTAATCTAATGGTGCTAAGTGTGACAGAATGATAGCACATGTGCCACAATCCTAAATTTTTGTAGTACCGCGACCGAAGGTGAATTAGGGTGGTCAGTGAAAGTTGAGATTGGTCCTATTCCCATGATTGTATATGCGGGAACACTACCCGTTTCTGGAATTGCAACATATTCGACTACTATTGGTAAAATCTCAATTAAGTTCTATTGGTTTGATTATGGCGTGACTTCAATTGACGAGGTGAAAGTTACATGTGAGCTAACATTGTACATTGACAGTGGGCACGTAATGGTAAAATTCTGTTACAGGAGTTTGAGAAGGAGCTGGAACAAAAAAATGAAATCGACTTGTGAGTAGGAAGAGTTGGAACTGGATACAGTAGCCTAGCCCTGCTGGGAATTATCTTAAGTGGACAGTTCTTGTAATTTATTGATTCATAACCTAATAGCATTAATATGAAGTGTACACCTACACAAATACGTCTGAATCTACAGCACAGTATGAAATTCACCTACTTGAATTTTGCTCACAAAATCTGCGTCAAGCGATCCCAGGCCTTTTATACTTTCGAGTATTTTTGAACGATTGTCCAAAGGACATGAGCACAAATTCGCTACGATGTTAATCCCGATCGGCTTGAGTGAGGAATGATTGCTTTTCCAATTCACATCATCAAAACGCAACTAAAAAATTGACAGATAAGATAAATCTAATGAAGTGCAGGCAGAATCGGCAGGAAATTCACCGCCAGTTCTTAGGTAGGTAGTTTGGAACTCACTAACTGAGTTACCGGCAAATCTTTATGAAATACGAGTTTTGACAAAGTCAATCAGGGTCTCAAGTAAATCGAGTCATTAAGACCAAAAGTCCAAGTCTTTCAAAATACTAAAAATCGAGTCACAAGCGGCAAGTTGCCAAGATCGTCAAGTCCAAGACCGAGTAATTCAAAAATCTGAGCCGCATATCAACTGGAACGACTTCCTGGCTTCATGTACATTCAGCGTACGTTCACCATAATAATTTAATAAATACTACATAGATTTACATTTACATAAGGTATCATTCAAAATACCGAAATGTTATTGACTGCCTCAATATATTTCTTACATGTGACGGGTCTTGAGAATCTTGAGAGAGTGATAATGTCTCTGGTATGACAATTTGATTACTTCCCTGAAAAACATGTAACTTCGTTCCTTCCACTGATTGCGGACTACCTTCTTGATTAATTACCATCACTTCATCCATTTCTGACTTTGGCTCTTCATCAACAGCTGCTCCCATCTTCAAATTCATGCCTGTACAAAATATATAACCACACACTGGTAAAGAATTATTACACCATTATATGAATATATCTTTTTTTCAGTCTTGCAATGGAAAAAGATATTTTCTCAGGAAGATCGGTATCAGTGCTGATTCCAACTCAGAAGCACAGCTACCGATGTTGGGAACGGATACTACTCAATCCATCCCGTTTCCATGAAGGAAATAACAGAACATGACCATCCAATCGTGACTAGCATACCTAATAACAGAAGAGTCAGGTGTCACGTTCACAATTTTGACTGATTGCAACAGACGGAATCAGATTTCAGACATTTCCACATTTGCCAAATTGTCAAATAGAGACTTGGACTACAGTCGCCATGCTTGTATACTTCAAAGTATTCCATAAGAATTTGCAGAAACATGATCTATTTTGTGCGGAAGCAGTGGAAATTTCACAATTCTGCTTCCACTAAAAAAAGGCTGCTTCAAGCTTCCGAGTCCCTGAGGACAACACCTCATGAGTTTACGTTCAAATAGAGTTGATTAATTGCCTAGGAACACAAGCAATTCCCATGGAAGGCCATTACCAATACCAAAATGATATACTTTCGTCATTACTTTGGCTGACAGTCTTGAAGAAGAATACTTTTTCTGTGATAGGATTAAGCCATGATAGAATTCCTTCCTTGTCCAGACAGCACAGAACCTGTTACAGCAGACACTCGAGAAATTTTCACTTTGCACAACTAAATACCATTCTACCGTCAGTGATCCAAGAGGCAAGAAAAGACCAGAAGTACGATGTGTTACAGTTTGGCGGTTTCCTAGCAACAGATCTCGAAATATTCTCAGCCATTTCGCCTCACGGAAATCGTCGTTCTGCATAGTTATCGCTTGAGAGCTCAATGTCAATGTGTTTGGAATCACGACGTACCTTGCCGTCTGAAATTGGAGAAGAAAATATCAGACTTCGGGCGCTGGCCTTCTGGATGTTCGCGCACATTGGAAATTGTCTCCAGTAGCCGTAATTTCATAATTTCATGTGTGGCTTAATCATTAGCTACAAATTTTCAAGACTGCTTTATTAGCTACATGAACAAGGTGACTGATTACAAAAGTGTGAAGAGTAACGCAAATAAATAATAATATCAGGACGTCAATAATAATCAGGCTCTGTCCTCCGTCGTGATATAATATAATGATTACAGAACATCACAACAGACAACACATTTCACATGTTTTTCCTCAGCACTTAATTAAGTTACTTAAGTGATTAGGATAGAGGTATAGTTCTGACTGTGACAAGATATTATGCATAAACTCTCCAGAGGGAGCAACGGCCCGCTGCAGTTTTGGCGATCAATGATAGCGAGGTCAAATTCACTATTCACCGGCATTATCAATATTAGGTCTAATATAGATATTTTCATAAGCAGACACTAATCGCCCACGGCCCAAATCCCCAGAATTAGATTTCAAAGCATTAAAAGCCTACTCCTAAAGTCCTAAATCACAGTCTTGGGAGATACACCAATAAAAGGAAGGTTACTGTTACACAGGCTATTATCTCTCACCTCTTCATCAGTGATGCGATAAACAGATAAAGTCTTTGCTTCTCCGATTGTAATAAGCACAGTGCATAGGGCATGAAGAAAGAATGGGAAAAGGGGAATACAGAGGCACGCCGGAGTTTGTAAAAGGTGAGTATACCAGAACGGAGGTGAAAGGACCGGTGGAATTTCTACAGAATTATTCATAATGGTATAGCAAGAAGTGATTGGTTGACGCTGACTAGTTAAATTACTTGGAAGAGGTAACAGCATGATTTTGATGACACTAACGAGGCAAGATGAGATCTAAAAAATACATAGATTACATTTGTATATAGAGAGAAGAGGCAAAGCAAATCTCATGACATCTCAATGGGACATCAAACCGGAGCAACATCGAAGGTAAAAGCCCACCAGCCACGCCTGGGCTATCGCAGAGAGTAGTTACAGAAAACATGACCTACATTAAATGTTAAATCAGCACATCACCTCCAAGGCATGAGTGGTTTGATTCGCCAGCTACTGGAAAATAGGACATGGCCGAATGAAATAGAAATCGACCTAATATGACTTCACAAGTTTCGATTCAATTTCTTAATGGTAACCCCCTACAGTGGAATTCAGTGATGAGGAGTGATTCGCCAAAGTGAAATTCAGTCTATCTTTCAATGACAGATGTAGACCGGCCAGGTGTTCTAGGCAAATCAGTAAATAACGAAATAGTCTTACCATCAATGCAGGAATTACAAATTTCATCAGCAAACTCAGAACATATATTCTTTGCCCCTCGAATACGGTTACTTCTGATTTCTTTGATTTGTTTAAATTATCAAGATAGAATTTGATATCTTCGACTATTGGAGAATCCAGAACTTCAAATCTGCTGGGACAGACATTTGTGCATTAGCTCACACTATTCATATCATAAGGAAAACTCACCACAGATTAATTAATAACATTCCCCCTTATTTTTTGAGAATTAATAACATTCACAAAACCCGACAACAATTCCATCTTCACCTGAAGAAGCAACGAAGCTGTGAAAGGTTGTGAATGTGATAATTCTAAACCAAGACTGGAAATTTATTCTGCGGTAAATTTTATTATGATATCTATTGATCGTCCTCCATCAGCTACATTGTCTTACTGCTATTTTTAGTAATGCAGAACTTCAGACTTGCTTGAAATAGTCTATTCATGTCAAAATTAAAATTAGAAGACTTTTTGTCCAGTTCTCCAACAATAAGCCAGTAAACAGTGTCACATAGACACATGAAAGTATGGTGATTTTGAGTCTGTGATCAACGGGCAGATTGTAGGGCCTATAGTCAGCAAGCAGGCCTACCAGGTTCTGTTATAATTAAGATTTGCATCCATAAACAGGGAATGTAGCCTACCCCATCCTCAGACACCATGGCATTGTTTGTTACATTCAAAGACTTAGTTATAAGCAGGTGAGAGCGGGCTACAAATAGTTCATAATGTCTGTGATAATGATGCAATCATTACCGATTACCGTACCGATTATGCACGGCATCGTGGCATAATCTCCTGTGCACAAGCGCAATCTAAATGTGGGAATTGAGATAGAACACAATCCTGGTTACCTAGATGCACATCATAGGCTGCATAATAAAGTGAAGGATTGTATTACCTTTCACTGCAGATCTCATTGTCAGTGTCACAAGAGAAACTAATTCCAAAAGTTTGTTTATTTAAGATATCACCCCTTTCAATACGGAATCCTTGATCCTAAAAAAGAGCTTGCTTTAGCAACCAGGAAATTTGGATACATTGTTCTATTGCACTCTACTACTGCATAGGCATTAGGCAAGCTTTGGAAAACCGCCAAGTTCATCATGATGTGTATAAACAAAGGATAGAGCTGCCCTTACAATAGATTATTGATGCTGGACTGGCTGGCAACCAGCGAATGGCATAGTGCAAAGTGCCACTACCGTAAATGGTATTAGGGTACTGTACCAGGTTACAGGTATGTAAATGCAGACCGAATGGTTTTGGACGAACAGCTAATTATAGCAACCATAGATGAAAATATTGCTACAGTAGCCTACATAATCAAGGTCTACCCAACCCCCATCAATGCTCTTGGTGTTTTATATATTGGTACCGTAATAGAGATTAGAGATAAAGCGTCCGAGCCCGCATTATGGCACAGAGGATCCCTAAAATGTCTTCACACCAGACTTGACGTTTTACCCAACTCACCTTCACCGATACCAAATTTGCAGGAGCTACTTGACCAGGACATAGTAAAATGTGATCTCCAGCGGCCAGTAGAGTTGTTGGGACGTGTCTCAGTACTTCAACATCCATCTCTTTTTTGTAAACATTAGAAACACTGTGTGATGGACTACTCAATATTGCTGCAGTGTCACATGCTTTTAGCAATTTTCCAAACTCTTCGAGCTTTAAGCAGTCTCTATCAAATGAAGTTGCCACTGTGTCTAAATCACACAATGTCAGACATTATTATCGGTAAGCTACCGGTAAACTCTTCTTAGGTTACCAATACAATTCAGACACACCCAATTTCCATTGCTGATTCAATCCCCAACCCCCTTTACCATGTGCCAACCATGAATGCAAATGATTGCATATTTTTGGAATGCATTCTGAGCGGCAGGCGGCGGAATTAACAGTGGAGTGGAGTGGAGTGGAAAATTTGCCATTTGTGCACCTTTGGTGCGCAAAATTTAACTTCTGACGCACATATTAACTTTAGCAAGCCAAATTCAGTTTACACTGCCTGCCACAGGGCAAATGACACAGGAATGATATGTAGCCTATTTTTGTGTGCCGCTACTTTCCACATTACCTTCCACAATACTTTTCCACATTATTGGTTTTAAATATATAGCTCATATCACAGCCTACATCATTGGGGCTCATCTCGCTTTAAGCTTGAATGTAGGCTATGCCAAGCTGTGTGTTCGAGTCCGAATATAGTTGGCACATGATCGTGGAAAATGATAAATAGCTTCCTGGTCAACATTTCTAGTGAACTGTTTGGCTGACTTCAAATTACCAGTACCTGTATTTCAATGAAAAACCACTTACAAGTGATGTTTTGTGATTGATTGGCTGACCGGGACAAAACAACTTCCCTCTATCTCTCTCGTGCAAATGATTTGGTAAGTAGGCCTAGATATATCATCACAAAATTTCTTCGTTGGCAATGTGGAAAGGAATACATAAGTTTGGGGTGGTGCTCTTGTATTCCCAATGCCGTCATAAGACTATTGGTAATCGAAAGGTCATATGCCTACCATTAATGCAGCTACAAACTGCACGTATCTCCATTCAAGATAGGGCCTAATATGAATTACACAAAGGTGCTGATGAATTTTTGCAAAAGTGAACGAATAATTGTACCGTAATCAACACCAACATCTGATCCTCATGAAACTCACCCACAAGAGAATGGGCGCTTGCTCACCTAACAACTCAGAAATACAGCATCGCAATTGATCAACAATCTTCTTATTTTTCTTCCTTACTTCAAAAACAGCCCATATCATATTGAAGAGCAATATGTCAAGCAGAAGTATCCCACAAACGTGCATATTCCTGAGTGATAAAATCAATCAAAAAAGCAAAATTGAAGGGGGCTTCTGGTAAAAATATGATCGATGATGGCGTAAAATGAAATAATAAAGGTGCACTACCGGTACCATATAAAATTTTTGTTTGTCTTGTCCGCAATATTGATTTTTCACAGAAATTGACGATAGTATTACTGTGAGAGCAATTTTAGTATCCTGGTTAGATCTGTTAGTTTGATCTCGCTTAGCTGGTCCCAGCTTGTTGGAGATTTTGTATGGATGTAGTGTAGTTTCGAGCGACACTGTTGGCTCTTTCTTCCATGTAAATACGCAAACAGAAGCACTATACCTGCGGCATGACTTGTCACTTGACTCGACGTTAGACTACATTTGTACGAAATAAATTTGAGCTGTGTACTGAGACTAGCAAATTGACTTGGCCCCTTAGAGAGCCAAATGTAAAAGGGTTTCCTCTAATACCACTAATTTTTGTGGGAAATGACTATTGCTAACAATTTGATACAATTTCACGTAAGCCCTTGTAACATTAACTAGATGCCGGACCACGTGAACAAATTCAAGTTACATACCCGAAAGGAGACGGTGATGCAATGAGCGTGACTGAGCAAGCCATGTAGAGAATAAGGAATGGCCACAAAAGGGCTGACGGCAACAGGCAAGCATGATGGATGTCCTGCAAGACGATAAATACAGGTACATTAAAAATATCATTGGATTTGCATCTGGTATTCTTTGGTGGCACCCACGGGCCACGGCAGTTTTTAGCACCATCATGTAACAAACAACTCTCCTCTAAAACAACGTTTTCATTTCAATACTACTCCAACAAACCGTACCGATAGGTAAAAGTAGGTGTCCTCAGCTGGAGGTAGGATAGGGCTGGAGTTAGAATAGCACTTTATTTGCAAATTTACACTGACTTGCATATTATAATGCAGACCGGAGAATGGACAAGGAAGCGACTATCTACGTCAAACACCCCCTCCACACTATCCACCAACTAAAGTATCGACTAGGCAGTGCTGTGGGAAGGCAACCCTAACGGGGGTGGGCCGACCACCCATAGGGGCCCCAAATTTGTAAATCACAGGATGTCTCTGTTAATTGTGTGTCGTCTTAGGAATACACCGTAAAATTTTCTTGTATTTTTGCTTCAATTATTTTGCCATGCGTTTACGAACCTAAAATACAGTCAAAGAATGTATAAGCAAAATGACCAATATCGTCAATTGTTCTGATCCCCTGGGACGTCACTGGTCACTTGACCAAACTTGTGAGTGTTGATAAGGGACCCCGCCAGGACTTTTTAGCAAGGGGGGTGGAGGCAACAGCCTTCACACGGCACTGCGACTAGGGGCCTGCCGATTGATGAGTTGATATTAATACTTTGCAATATAATCGGTAGGCAACAGGTTACCAGCCAAAAAAGAAGACCTACATTTGATATCGCCTTCGGTAGTCAGTGTACGGTATATTAGTTGATGATTTATTAGAGCCGATGGTGCATGTTTTTTTTTATAATAATCGGCACCAGACATCAGTCAGGCAACTGAGGCAAGGCTGAATACCGTACCGGTCATGAAAAATTAATACGGTATCTCAATCTCTCACGTTCACCATTCCGCAAATGGCGAGCCCCAACAATACCTAACACGACAAAAATGGGTTGTGTCATCCAGAAAGATCTGGTTATCGTATTTACTAGCTGGACCTCTGAAGAATTCGCAAAATCGAGTGTGCCCACATAGCGACACAACTGACCACTGCTGTCTTCATCTCTAGATTAAGATCAAGGCTTGAGTTTGGGCACTATTCAAGGTGATATGCTTGTTGGCAGTATTTCCACCGCTACTGTGTATCTGTACCAATGTACCAGCACTCTTCTGTTGCCCGCCACAACATTAGCAGCATCAGTACGGTAGTCGGTAGCCTACTAGTGTACTGGTAACGTAATACCCGCAATAAACAATCCAGAGTTCCACCATAAGTAAACCCGAATCAGGCGATTCTTCTGCATGACGTCATAGAGAGCCTGGATGTTTTCAAAGTGGTATTAATGATGATGATAATGAAAGCGTATTAATATATAGGAATGATTCTATCCCACCCTCCATGTATTGTAGAATTCACTTTTACCTTAAACCTCAGCGGCGAGCCCTGTTCCTGGACCAAGATGCTTATTTCACCAGCTATCTTTCTCACAGAATCAGACGACGACAGACTTTGTATATCACTCATGATAACACCATAGAAATGAACAGAAGCAGCAGTATTTCTACCAGAACTATGAAGTTCGATCTCCAATATTCCTATACATGACAGCATAAGCTATCCCACGAGTGGCTATAAATGAAATCAGTAAATGAAAACAACGCAGATAACTGAAAACTGCAATAGGGAACTACTTCAAAGAAAATTCTTCAAAGAAAATTCTTCAAAGAAAATAGTGACAGGCAGAAAGTGGCAAATAATAACAGGATTACACAGCATCACAGCAAGCAAGGTCATTGGCTGACACAGTGAAGGTATCACAGCAAACGAAAAATTGAACTACTGGTACACAAAAATGTTGAAATAACAGTGTGAGCAAGCAGTAATGTATATATGTGCAAAATCCTAGAAGGTGATGACTGGTTAGAAGTAATAACATTACATTATTATTATTCATATTATAAATCCACTAATTCCCGAGAGCCTACACGACTCAAACAAAACATATAACACAAGTACGACGTAAATTCTGGGACAATGTGTAGCTACCTATGGTTCAGGCACAATAATACATACCGGTCACAATTTGCAATAATATGCTACTAATCACGACTGGACGTTAAATCTGTATATTTATTGCTACTAATCACGTAATTCTCATACCAAAAAATTGTTGACATGAGCTTAAATTCCAGAAAATCTTATCAAAAGATATAGTGGGGCCGGGCCGATGGCAGACGATCAACAGAAATTGTAATGAAGAGTCAATAAAGATTTAAAGTCCCGGGTTGGGTTTATTGAGAATTATAGCATAGCTATCTCAAGAAGCAATATCAGAACAATGCCAACACATTTCTCATAGTAATGTTACCGGCCTCTTTGGAGCAAGTAGAAATAATAGTCTCAATCTTTGGGGGGCAGTTGTTCAAAACCAACGACTTGGCGAGCATTCCATATTGAGCAACATCGTTGGCAAGAGTTTGCGAGTCCTGATCGGTAAAGAAGTTTGGCACAGACAAAAACGCATGTGGGTCAGTGGCATTGGTAGAATACAAAATGCATTCTTTCGATACCATGCCGTGAGCAATACCACTTTCATGGAGGGACAGCAGAGCTTCAGCGACATCTTTCAGCACAATTTCGACATCTTCATTATTCAATGTCTCGACTTTGTAAACCGGAATCGTATCAACCGGTGGCTTTGTTACCATTACATAAGCAGCTTCCGTACTTGTGAATACTCCCGTTGGTAAAAGGTTATATTCACACTCTATGTTGCTGTATATTGACATTCGTCTCACCACCTGTGTCAACGCCACCTTCCTAATAATGCACTTGTGTAATGATATTTTATCTCCACGGTACTCTGTGGAATATACAACAGCATTCAAATAGTCTTGTCCCTCTTTATCTTTGATATCAAAATGATCCGCTTCCATCCCTCTCATTACAATGCCTTCTTCTTTAATGTATTCAGATATGCCCAGATCTTTGTATTCGATTAGCAGTTCCGGGTAGAACTTTTCAGCCATATCCGCAAGATTACTCATTAAGTGCCATCTAGCTTCAAAGCCCTCGTGGATTTGTTGGCGTTCAGCAGACAATCTGCTAAGAGAAGCAGGAATTTGCACCTCTAAGTCTTTCAATTCCGAAGGTGTTGCGTCTTCAATTTGTTCTTCCAAATTCTTAATTTCTGTGACAAGCATGCGAATAGCTTGCCTGTGTTTACGGACACCACGATTCTCATTTGAAAGATCTCTGATCGTCCTTTCATGTCCTTCATATGCTGCAATGTCGGAATATACTTGCTGGAATTGGCCTTTGCGTTTTTTATACAGTATAAATGTGTCCAGTTGTTGATACAAGCCATTCATTATCATTTTACACAAAGCAGAAAGATCAGTTTTCATTTTTACATCTTTCATGAACGCTTCAACATCAGAAACAGCAATGTCATCTTTTGCGTCACCTTGATTTCCATCACCAAAGTTTGAGAAAATATCATGTAGACCGTTTGTATGTCTTGCCACAATATTATCCATTTCATCAGCATCTTTTGCAAGTATCTGCACGGTATGCTGTAAACTTTGTTTCAAATTTTCCACAACAGTATGACGACGTGTGGTTAAACCAAGACGATTAGCCTCCTTGCAATGTCCATCTGCATCCATCCGAGTTTTGATTTTAGAAACTATATCGTTCAATTCCTTTTCATAAGCAGCACAGCTCTTCACTGTGTTGTTATAGTTTGATAGAGTTTTAAAGTAACTCAAAGCCGGCATGATTAATTTCCTCATGAATCCTGACATCGCGTCAGGTGATATAACAGAGCTGGTTATGTTGTATTGTGCTGGTTGCACGTGATCTTCAGATTTATAGTTCAATTGCTGCACCATCTCTCCAACAGGGTCAGCGGAATGAGGACTTGTTTGGAAGGAAGCACCATTCCTATCAATGCAGTGGTCAACAGACTGTTTTAGTGGTGGAGGACAAGAGTCATCCACATTTGCCTTTTTGTTTTCTGTGGTGCTTTTTACAATCACAGTTTGTACCGCAGAAGTTGTTGTGTATTTCAATGATTTTTTATGCTCAGTACCGCTTGGAAATCTCGAATTCATATATAACGATGCTTCAGCTTCAGGAAAAGATGACAGAGTTGAGTTCGCACAAGAGATATTTGTATTTGATTTTTGATCTTCCAAAGACTGTGGTTGATTAATAAGTTGTTGCAAATCCTCGTACTTTTTTCTCCAATATTGTTTGGCTCTTGTCAATTCTGCAACCTGTTTTTCCGTTTCCTTCAACTTCAATTTAAGCCGTATAACATCTAATCGCATTTTTTCAGCCTCTTCCTTACTTGTTGTACACCGGTCTTTTTCTGCTCGATTTTTTACATCAGACGGCCAACTCGAATTACTTGCAACATTCAAACTGTGGTTTTTCATAGTGGCAGAGGGGTTATTCAACTTCAAAGCAGGAACATCTAAGGTGTTATTCAAAGAGAATTTTGATAGCGGTTTTGGTGAGGACAACAAGGGATTTTTAAACAGCTGTGCTTGAGGTACAGGGGGACATGAAAAAACCACGTTACTTTTAGCTTTGACGTTGGACTCTTCAACAGCATGTCCGCGATCAACTAATATACTTGCAATGCTTTTTCCATTTTCATCAAACACAATCACACTATGTGGGCTTGAAGAATGGGTTGACGCTTTCTTCATAACCTGAGCTTTCATGCATAAACTAGTGCATGAAGACTCAATGTATTCAACAGCTTCAGCAGTGTGGTCTTCTTTAACCTTTATACCATGAAGTCGGTATCGCTCTGCCAACCCTGGAATGACTGAGTCGCTTATATCTAATGGAATATCCATTAAACTTGACAACTGCTGTTCTTCACAATTACCATAGTCAATGTATTGCACCAAGTATTTAGCATCACCAGTAGGAAACAGCAAACGGCATCTATACCATGTTTCGTCCAAGTATTGTGAAGCGAAAACTTTACCCTTCAAACTGTGTTTAACCTTAAACGGATCAACCTTTTTACCGGTTGATTGTGCATGACTCTGCAAACGAATCGTTATGTTACCGAGATCCGCAATACTAGCCGGTGTTTGTTCTTGCGCCGAAAATGTACATCCGTCCTCTTCAATATGCGTTACGATGAGGGTGACTTCACTATCTCCTGACGCCATGATTTTCACTGCAACTGCAACTGCAACTCCACTAGTCTCGAAGAAAAATAGAGCAATTGGATAAAACCGCTTCTCTGCAAGACATTAACGCACGTGAGTTCGCCTGAAGTGTGTAGCCAAGCGGATCGATAAATCTAAGGGAAACAACCACTACCATACGTATTTCTGGTTCTGTTTAGTCTTTATCGACACATTTTTTCGCCATAAGAGTTCGGAGAATGTTTTCGAAATCATAGTTGACCAAAATATTGGATTAACTCAAGTTACCTGCATTGGGTGGGGTACTTCACTTCGCATGGCGTGGCACATCTTTACTGCGACAGGGGTTTGAAAACTTAGCTTGGATGGAGACAAAGACATTTCAAATTTGCCCGGCAAGTCATATTTTAAGCTCATAGTGCCAGTTTAAGATAATGTCAGCAATGAATCTGATAGTTATCGCCATATCACACACGGGTATGTGGTGGGTTTTTCTCGCCTCCGTGATTAGTCCACCTCTACCTGTGAGCCATGTTGTCATGGAAACGAGTCATGTTTTTATTTGTACTCTTATGCCAGTTTTTAGGCTTTTTAAATACATAAATACACGAATAATTCATTATTTAATACATCAGTATTCGATTTTTCACATATAATTTTGTCGTCTGCTGGCAATATTGCCATTTACTTCGAAAGCGTGCCTCAATAACACTTGGTGTCGCTAGAACGTGCTATATCCACTACGAGAAAAATTTTCGCCATGGTAACAATTTTGTTGGGTTGGTTGTGAGGAAACGAGCGCGTTGGGTTTCACAGCGTTGTCATCGGCTTGTTAGTTTCTGTCTGCGCTGTTGTTAACATCATCTACGTCTACACAAGCTAGCCATGTTCAAGAATACGTTTCAGAGCGGATTTTTATCCATACTTTATAGTATTGGAAGCAAGCCTTTACAGATTTGGGATAAAAAAGTAAGAAATGGTCACATCAAGCGAATTACCGACAATGACATACAGTCTTTAGTGTTGGAAATTGAAGGCACAAATGTTAGCACTACTTTCATCACGTGTCCTGCGGACTGCAAGAAGACTCTGGGAATTAAATTACCATTTCTGGTAATGATCATCAAAAATTTGAAAAAGTACTTCACATTCGAGGTTCAAGTTCTGGATGACAAAAATGTCAGAAGGAGGTTCCGTGCATCAAACTATCAAAGCACTACCAGAGTCAAGCCATTCATTTGCACAATGCCGATGCGTTTGGATGACGGATGGAATCAAATTCAATTTAATCTTTCCGATTTCACAAGAAGAGCTTATGGAACAAATTACATCGAAACCCTGCGTGTCCAGATACATGCCAACTGCAGAATAAGAAGAGTTTATTTCTCAGATCGTTTATACTCAGAAGATGAATTACCCGCTGAATTCAAGCTTTATTTGCCAGTGCAAAACAAAGCTAAAGTGTGATTTGTGATTGGTTACAAAACCTTTTATTTTCAATATTTCTCATAGTAATCTCAGCATCTTGTGTGTTTTTTATTGAGAGACTTTGGATACTGGGTTTACAATGAGCAATATGTTTTTCCTGTATGTGCCAAGTGCACTCCATATATATAACCTATTAGACTAAGATGAACTGATCGCATTGTCATGCACCTTTATGGGACAATTATTGTGATAAAATCCCTACGTTTCTCCTACCCCTAGAAACTAATAAGACCACTTCTGAATTTAGTAAGCGCATTGGACATTTTTTCAGGAATTTCTATGTGAAGCAACTTTTCAATAAAAAATATTGCTATATTTGTTGTATCAACCTATTTTCGCGGCTTGTGTTGCTAAGTGTGCTTGGATTTTTTCAAGTTGTTTGTAATTTGGGGTATGTGCTCAATGTTCATCTTTTATGTCTTTAGAATTAGCTATATATATATTATTTATAAACCAAACATGTCACGGGCTCAAGCAGAAAGCGTGATCAAGAATATAATTCGAGAAATCGTCCAAGAGTGCGCGAGCAAAGGACATAGTCTTTCTGAAACATTGGTTGCCTTCATGGTGAAAGCAGTTGTGTTGGATCCGCACAATGAATTCAACGTTGACAGAACTTTAACAAAAGAAGATGTGAAAAAGTTAATCAAACTATGCGTCGATAGACTCGTAGACATGCGATCGCCTAGCTTGGATACGATCAAAATGCAAGTATACTTTGACATGAATTACACCACACGACAAGAATTTTTGGAAGAGCACAGAAGAGTTTTAGAAGCTCGGCTTGGTCCGGTAACACGGGAAATAACAGATAGCAGAGCAAGAACAAGAGAAGAACTAGAAAGCTTATACCGCAAAATTGTGTCTTATTTATTGTTGCGTTCAGGACTTGGATCACCAACAGACATCTCTGTTGTACGAGAAGCTACTGCCGCATTGCAAAGTGTGTTCCCGCAAACCGAGCTTGGTACATTCATGTCTCTGAATAAACGCGACAAAGAAAGGCAGCTTCATGAACTTACATTAATCGTGTCCGGAATACGACTTTTCAATAAAGAATGTGGAAAGGGTGGTGAAGGCATCGATGACCTTCCAGGGATATTACATGAAGCCATACCTGCCACAACACAAAATTTAGATTTGGAAATTCAAAATAGCCAAGACACTGCATTTCGATACACCGCCCTCATTGAAAAGTTCCGCACTGAAGCTATGGGTGGAATGAGCGATATTTCATTGAATCTTTTGAAAGATTCATTGATAAATATCAGACAGCATGAAACATTCTTGCGCATTATCCTAAACGATGTCATCGGATGTGCCCATCAAGTTGAGATGTTAGTGAATCAGTTAAGCACAAGGATGGAGCAACTGCAACAAACCGTGCAATCTAAAACAGCCGTTCCTACTGCACAAGTGTATCCACAATTTATCAGTCTGTCTCACTTATGGACATGCTTCCAAGATGAAATGGTGCTTCTTAGTGTTTTGAGTAACATTCTGGCAAGCATCGAACCATTCACACGCACACAAAGAGAATTGTTTCCTGATGAAGTCCTAAACCCGCACTTGGCTGATGTTATGGTAAAAACAGACGAACAACGGATACAAGAAAGCACTGGTAATCGTGTCAATCCACTTGACTTTCAAGAAAACCCAAAAATCCAATGGCTATTCCCTGAAACTACAAGAAACTATAATCAGTTACTGTTACAATATCGTGGATACTGTGGCTATGCTTTAGTTCAGCACGACAGGTTATTATTACCAGGCAACCCCGATATAGGAATACTACAATACCAGGAGAAACTTTTTGTCTTCAGCTCATGTGAGGCAGCCACGGAATTCGCAAGAAATCCAACAAAATATATAAGCGATGTCGCTGAAGTCGCTAAAGTGTCGCCTGAGTTGATCCAGCTGTTAGAATTGCATCAACAGTTTGCCAGCATCACTCCATATTCGCAGCCATCTGAGGGTGGTAAAATGTTTGAAAAACCGGTAACAAAATCGGATTCAGGCACGCAAACTGACACGCATATTCTGGATTCGAATATTGTGAAAAATTATGAGTGGAACGAATGGGAACTCCGTAGGAAAGCCATCAAACTTGCAAATTTAAGGAGTAAAATTACAACATCTGCCCAAACGAATTTAAGCAACTTGAGGAGGGACAATTTCTCACAAGTATACCTACCGAAAGAGAAAGGAGCACAAACAAAGAGAGAGAGTGCTAGCAACGTACCGAAACCACAAATCTTCATGGCTGGCTTACGAGGTGTCCGTGGGATAAGAACTATGGTCAAAGTAGATTTGACTAAATCTGTGGAAGATAGTTAACAACCACCCATTCCATCTATCTTTTCATGTTCCATCTAAAGTGAGAGACTGAAAGCTAATATAAAAGATATATTTTACTTAATTTCTTTTAATATTGTCTCACTGAGTATGTACCATAACGTTATTGTATCGGGCTACAAGTGATCTTCTGCTCGATGGAGTCGTGCGGTGTAGCCTGACAGTATGGTTGCAGTTCTTTGTGACATGGGTGGATTGGTAGAATCCCGATCCCGAAATCGTCATATAGCAAAGAAATCAAAAATTTTCATCGCTAACTTCCCCTGGTGTATCGCAAATGGTGATGTCTGGCTTAGATAGATATCATAGTTTTTTCAACCAATGTGCCGCAAACACTCATGTGCTGCAATATTATTGTCAGGTGTGCCGTTGGGATTAGGGATCTGTAGGCTATGGCTGTGCGGTCTTGCGCACGTAGCAAAGTGATCGTCGTTAGATGGCCTGCTCTTCCGTGGATGAAAGCGGGAGAGCGAATATGTGATGCAACAGCGACGTGGTGAGGAAAATGCGATCGTGTTGGTTAAAAGTGATAGCAGGTAGGAACGCGGCATGGTTTCAGCCGGTGGTGTGCCGCGCGATTTTTCAGTGAGCTATCTGTGTATGCGTATTTTTAAAACCATAGTAAACAGTATTTGCTACAGGCAGGCCTGCACCCAATCCCGTAGCTAGCCCCACGGGCGGTGGCCTTTATAACCAGACACAATTCTTGACAAACGAGGGGACGTGCAGGGATGAGAGTCCCTCATTACCCTTTCCCTCCTCACCATAAACCACTATAGTGATAGATGGAGATCCCTGTCATGCTATAGGAGACCTCTCTCGTATTATCGCTATAGGATAATACTGTACTCGCACATGTATGATTATTATGAGACTCATTACTCTCTCGAGTACTTAGACGTAGGCTTACGCCTACTAACGGATCGTCCGGTGCTATAGATAGTTCATCTCGACCAGCGTAGGCTACCACTGTCGTAACCATCCGACAGAGTTACCGATAGATATTTCCATGATAATAAAATTAAAAGTTTTTGTTTCGGAGAGCAGAACAATTTTTCACGCTCTTTAGACTCCATTTCGCTCTCCGTTTAGCACATATTAGCATTGGCTGGCGTATCCTACTTTATAGATTACATTATAGTTGCGATACATCTTTTCATGACTCAAACTGTTAACATTGACCTCTGCCCTATGGTTTAACGGAAAGAACCAACTTAGGGCTGCCGTTAAATTCTGCAAAATAAAGCAAATATAAACAGACCGAAACCAGAATGTCGCTGCGCCAACGTACGACTTGTGTCGCATATACATTTCTGAATGTATATACGCGACATCAACTGTCGTATCTAGAACACTCGGACATGCCCTAAATTCTCTTAGAGTATTATCCATTAGTGGGTTATACCAAACAAGATATATAATTAACTAGCTCATATAGCACATGGAATCGATAATTGACTTACTGTAGTAGTAACAAAATACACTCCTGCTGTTCCGATCATAACAGTATCGCTAAACTCCCGCTGTTATTATTACAAGGAGGATTTCAAGCCATGCGAAGATGATTCGCTGACGTAATTTGGGATTGTTTTTCCCGTGGTCGAACCACGTGATGACATTTGGCGCCACGTTTTGAATTCGAAATCGGGATTCTTTTATTCCGACATTCAGTATCTGGTTGTCTGCCGCAACGGAGCACACATGCGCTGTAGACATGTAGTCATAGAAAATACACCATTCGACTTGTCTATTCGGCATTACTAATATTGTTTCATCGTACGAACGTGTAATCGAAGTGACTTGGAATATTGGTTCAATATAATCATCAATTCGGCATCAATTCTGTCTCAGCTAAGACTCGTGCAAGAACAGTATTTACATAGACAGACCGCTGTACGAAGAGCTCTATAGAAGCGTACGTCACTGACGTGGCGTTTATCGTGGGGTGTTTCGAACACGCAGTTTGGAGTCAGATCAGCGCGGAGTTCAACTACATTACGATATTCTCTCTCCACCAACACCCCGCGATAAAGACTGAAATATCGCATTTTGTCAGTATTTTGGACTGTGTGGCAATGGCATTTCAAGACGCTATAACCGCACACGACGACGAATGATTCTGATTTCGGTCGTCGTCGTCGTGTGCGGACTTCTCATCTCGCTCGCTCGTGGAGGTAATCAGGCGAAGGAGTTCTGTTTCTTTAGCATAGATTGCCAGTGCGACTAGGCTCTTCCTTTAGCTTACGTCCTGCGGTAAGGTACGAGTCTCCCGCGGTAGCTCGAAAATTGCCGCCCGAACCCGTAGGTCTGCATCTTCGTCGAAGCCAAAGGCTTCCGCAAATCGGACCGACAGTGCGTCACCACGTCCTGTGGATGCCACACCCAATCCCCAGAGCAGTTCGGGTCCTAGCACTGACCTAACCACGGGAGAACGCAGTATGCAACAAGGTGTCTAAAACTTTAGAAGCTGTGTGTTAAAGGGCACAGCAAAGGTGAATCTCTACCGCCAATCTATAATCAACGCAGCAATCAACAAGCAAATCGGCCGATACGCAGCAGACCTCCGTCCTCGGCCGTCATGTGATTTGCTTCTTAGGTGTAATAATCACAAGCAAGTCACGACGCTGCGTGGCAATAGTATTTCAAGACGCTATAACCCCATGCGCATGCTGTTGTATATATAAGCTGTTGTAGTGCATAGGCCTGTTGACACAACTACCCCTTTGAAAAGTGTTTTGTCCTTTGTCCAAGTTTTAACCCGATGGATCACCAAAAGCTGACATATTATTTCATCATTTGTCTAAATGACGATGATTATGTGCCACGTCATTATGTAGATACAGTATGTATCTCCGAAATCAGAAACTGACCGTTGACCTGCAAGACTGTGCAGTAACAAGCTGAC